>JBBPBO010001986.1:7084986-7199207 GCA_037974295.1 Cicer cuneatum
TAATGCATATGATTTAAATTTGAAAATTTGAAAACATTAATGTTGTTTATTACATTAAATATATTTTTATTCTTTACAAAATATTTCATTTTTCTTTTAATCAATATTAAATTTTATCAATTTTAGTCTCCAAATTTATAAAAAAAATGGTCTGAATTAAACTTAAAAGATCCATAATTTTAAAGAAACTAAAAATGTATTTAACACCACTTTATTTATATAACTTTTAAATTATTTTTACTTTAATTTTGAATTATTCTTTATTGTATAATGGCTGTTTTTTTTTGACAAAATTGAATAATGAATAAATAAAAAACAATTTAAAATGACAGATAAATAAAAAATTAAATAATTTTTCATAATTAAAATTTATTACTCTAAAATAATTAAGAAAGTCGACAAATACATCTAAACAAAAATGACAAATTTATCCAAAAAGAATAAAAAAGACTTAAACAGGTCACCAGCCAAAGAATGGTTGGCCATCTAACACTTTGGAGACTTACATGAAAAAACAAATAAGTTTTAAAAACATAAAAGAAAAAGGCACCACTCTTTTTTTTCATCTAATAATATAAAATTTTATTTTCTTAAAAAAAAACAAATTTACCATTTTAGCCACTGACCTAAAAAATTTAATTGCCCTTCACGGATCTGAAATTGCTCTTAACTAAATTGTATTTATGGGGCTTAGCAATTTTATTCAAAAAACAATCTTAAATATTTTTACCTACTTTATTACCCTTGTTTTTTTCCTTTGGTTTTTTCAACATAATTATTATTAATATTATTAGTTGAACATTGTTGTTGTAGTATTTATTTATTTTGAGCTTTACAGCTTTCCTTTTAAAAATAATTTTCATTTTCATTTTTCAATTCAAGAAGCTTTGGAAAAATAAACCAGCCAACAGAATTTTTTCAACTTCTGAAATTGGTAAGTTGTTTTGATTTTCTGGCCTAATTGTTTCTTACCTTTTTCTACTTATTTTTTCTCTTTACTTTTTTGTATTTAACTTAATTAATTTTCACTTTGTGATTTGAGCGAGCTAGTTAAGTTCTGGAGGGAGTTGAAAGGAAATATATTGACACTTGCTGAAGTGTGTAGAATCATAGTGACATATCATGATCTTTGTTTTCTGAAGAATATCCACAATTCGATGTTGGTATGTACAAAAACAAATGGATATGTTTTTTCTTTTTTCTATCTTTGAGTTTCAGCTTCTTCTTTTTTTTAAAGTTTTAGAGACAAATGCTGAATGTGAAGAAGATTCATGCAAAAGGGTGTAGTTTATTTTTACTGTTTTAGTAAAGCCTTTGAATTTTTTGATTACTTTTGCACTGTTTTGAGAGTTCAGGACTAAGAAATATTTTTAGTAAATAAATGTTTTTTTTAAGCAAAACTTTTATGAATGCTTAGTTGAAATTTGTTATTTTTAATTTTAATTAAGTTTTCATAATTTTCTTAGCTTAGTTGGTTTTTAAATCATAAATTTCCATAACAACTCACCAATTTTTTAATGGCGATTTTTTGTCCTTAGGAGATTAATTTCTGATTTCACGATTTCAGTGCTTGAAAGTTGAACGCTTGAAAACTGAGGAAAATACACATTTTTTAGACACAAACAGAGGAAACAACTTTATTGTTGTTTGTGTTTTTTTTGTTTTGTTTTGTAATTTAATGAAGTTCAAAATAGATCTATGATAAGTCAGCTAAACAAAAACCCAAAGTTTGTATCTTTTCTTATTTTTCTTCCGTATCTTTGAGAATCCTTTAATGGGTTTTTCACTTAGGCTTCTTTACTTCTTATCATGTGTTAAAAAAACTCACTTTTTTTTTTGTATTAATGACCCTAGTTTCAATGACCTTAGCGTAAGTGGCACGGACACTACTAATCAAAGACATGTACACATTGACTACATT
The DNA here is from genome assembly GCA_037974295.1 of Cicer cuneatum. Classification (NCBI taxonomy): domain Eukaryota; kingdom Viridiplantae; phylum Streptophyta; class Magnoliopsida; order Fabales; family Fabaceae; genus Cicer; species Cicer cuneatum. The sequence goes on from JBBPBO010001986.1 coordinate 7,086,908, forward strand.
TAATTAGTTCATTTTCTCAAATTATTACTGGTGTCAGACATGTTAGTATCAGTGTCATGTCTAATGTCAATATCTGTGCTTCATAGGTAAGTGGTTAGTATGTTGTATCTGTGAGTGTTGTAAACTCTGAATACCGAGTTCGATTGCTGCTCATAAAAAATGACCTATTTGGTTTCTAAGTACATTCTTGATTGGTTTTTGTTATGCAGATATTGATTTGATTGTATAAACTCAAGAGAGAAAAGTTTGATATTTGAATGGAAGGAAGTGAAGGTATCAACACTGGTGTTACAGTGGTAGGAGCAGAAGCTCCATCATCTTATCATATGGCACCAAGGAGTGAAGCTCCAAGCCAACATGGTTCTGTTTCCGAAGCAGGAGGTGCATCAGTTATCGCTGTTTCACCGGTGAGTATTGGAATTGATGGAGGAACAATTAAGAAGAAAAGGGGTAGACCAAGGAAATATGGACCGGATGGGTCGGTAACTGCTGTGGCATTGTCACCATTGCCAATCTCATCTTCAGCTCCTTTTATTAATGAGTTTATGACGGCGAAGCGGGGGAAACCGCATGGAAATATGGAGTACAGGCAGTCGAAAAATGTTGGTGTTGATCCTTTAGGTAAATTGTTTTGATGGTTTTAGTGTTAATAGTTTCTAGCACACAGCAAAGTTATGTGCCACTGACATAGTTTATTGATTTTCATATTAAGAAATTTGGGGACGGATAAATTATTATTTAATAATACGACATGAATGACTATTTTATAATTGTTTGTGATGGGATTTGAACTCTACTTTGAGCTTACACTGGTAACTGCATGCCTATGACGAATGTATGACTTATGACTGTTTTTTTATAGACATTACTGCTTAATTTAAGCTTCAAATCTGTTCTGTTAAAAACTATTGTTGTTACTTCTGCAGGTGACTCTGTTGGTACCAACTTTATGCCTCATATTATTACGGTCAACGCTGGCGAGGTATGCTTGATAGATAACATTTATAAATTATAAATATGCATATGTTGTTAATTCTTATTTGAGAAGAGACAATTATGTAATGTTATTGCATTACTCTTTTGTTGTTTCAGGACATTACAATGAAGGTTATATCTTTTTCACAACAAGGACCGCGAGGTATATGCATCCTATCTGCTAGTGGTGTGATTTCAAATGTTACGCTTCGTCAGCCTGATTCTTCTGGCGGAACTTTGACCTATGAGGTACTGCTCATTTTATTTTATTGGCATGAAGTTTGTGTTGATTGGTTCAAAATATCATGTTTCATATTTTGCATATATATTTTTTCCCTAGGGTCGGTTTGAGATACTTTCGCTGTCCGGATCATTCATGCCTACCGAGAGTCAAGGAACAAGAAGCCGGTCTGGTGGAATGAGTGTTTCTTTGTCAAGCCCCGACGGTCGTGTTGTAGGCGGTGGAGTTGCCGGTCTTCTTGTAGCTGCCAGTCCTGTGCAGGTAAACATTTTCTCACCTTATCCTTATTATGGTATTAAAGATAAGTGTACATGAATTTGATCATGTACACTTGTGATGTTGAAAACTTTTCCAATTAATTTAATCATCAAGTATATCTCAAACTAAGGTTGTTGAGAAATAGCCTGCATGGTATGCAGCATCGACACTTCAGATTGAATGTGTGTCTAATGTTCGACATGTGTCTACATGACACCGACACATGTAATTGCATTCAATCACTTCTGTTTCTTAAATTATTGTCGTGTTTGGTGTCTGTCAATGCTACAAGGCAGAACAAGTTTGACATAACATGCTATTCCACTTAGACGACTTATGTTCTCTATTATATCAGGTGGTTGTTGGAAGTTTTCTACCAAGTAACCAGCAAGAGCAGAAATCAAAGAAGCCGAAATCCAATTATGCGCCAGTTACTGTTACCTCACCTATTACGGTGTCTTTGGCACCACCCCCAACCAATGGCGAAAGGGTGGATGTCATGCACGGACATGTACTACAAAATTCTGGAACAATTAACTCAAACCTTAATCCTCCCTCGGCCTTTCGTAGAGAAAACTGGGTTAACATGCACTCCATGCCGGACTCAATGAAGTCCGCAACTGATATTAACATATCTTTGCCTGATAACTAAGGTAATCAACCCTCAATCATGAATCTGCTGGTGCTGCTGACTACATCAATGACTAAGTTATTTATTTAAAAAAAAAGGGAGGGGACATGCATCATCATCAGTGTAAACTAGTTTTACATCGATATCTAACGAGAATCTAGAATGTTGTGGTTATTTTCAAATTGCGGTTACAAAGCAAGCCTATTTGGCAATGCAATATCCTGAATTATCATTGGATGTCGGTAAAATTATTTGACACCTTCAATGCATTTATTCAATGTTTTCCGTGTTGTTCTGCATCATGCATATTGTTTCCAAATATGTTATCTATGGTCTAATAGAGATTATGATCACGTCCTATAAGTTATTAATTAGATGCTGCAATGTTATGGCTTATGAGTAGGCTAATTTGGATGTAACGAAAATTTGCTGCCATCTGAATTTGTTGAAGCTTATTTTATCTTCATCTTTGCAACGGTCAATATTAGTAATTAATATTATTGAGAATGAATATCGAACTTGCAACTAAACTCCCTTGTAACCAACCTATATGCCCTTGTTGGTCATAACCTAGCCATATGCTTTTGGTATTGTTCATTTCTGAATACATTTATTTGTTATTTTTTCATCAGTATAGACAACCAATTTTCACTAAATAAATCTACATATTTTTAATGTGTACATTGTCTATTAGAAAAGTTCTAGGTTTGGTATATATAGGAATGCAAAAATATGGTGTTTCGTTTTTAATATTATTCAATGTTTCCCAACTCCATGTTTTAATATTATTCAATGCGTTTTACAGTTTTAATGCATTATTTGGTATTATTATTATTATTATTATTAAAAGATGTCTGTCAAAAAATTACTAATAAAAGATGAACATTGAACAAATGGAGCACATGCTAGTATTTTGAAAAGGACATCATTTAATAATCGTACTCAACGGGTTAACGAACTCTACTTGAAGACTAATCTAACGGTATAATTCAATTTTAAATTTTTATTCAAATAATTTTTTATCTTCTATCTAAATTTTAGATTATCAGGTATTCTTTCCCTTAAAAACAAGAGTTGAAGACAAAAAAAATTGAAATAATAAATCATACGGAAGCATTGCTAGCGAAGTGGTAATTGCTTAGTTTTGTAATTTAAAGAGACAGTTTAATCTTCACCAAAAATTGTTTATAATCAACAAAAATGTTAGCAACACATTTTATTAGTTGAATTTTATATGGGACTTATTAAATTATATGGAGTCCATGAAAATGTGGTGAATCACATAAATTTCGACCAGTAAAAAAAAATGTGTATTAGAGATTGTGTTATTAACACTTCAAATGTTTTTAATCTTCTAAATAAATAACAATTTCTTTTGAATAAAAATAACAATATTCTCTCTTCCCCATTTTTTTATTATTTTATAATCATATTGTTAAACATAAAATCAATGTGTTAACTTCCAAGATCCAAGAAACTTCTTCAAATCACTTTGTTGTCTCTTTGATTTAGATGGCAACAATACAACTCGACAAACCATGTGGAGTTGTGGATTGTGGTTCCTTTGACACACTTTCGAAATGCATTTGCCAAAATGAAGATTAATTACTCTTGCTTCCTCCCCAACTTAGCCATATACTTTTCATATTGTTGATTTATGGATACATATGTTTGTTATTTTATCATTGATTTGTGGTGTTTTAAAGGATGGGATGTAAAGTGAAAAAAAAAATGAGAGAAGCACATGACAATATAAATTTTTGTATTGAGGAAATGAAACGTTGAACTTTGCAATGGATAATTTAGGAGAATTACGAATTTATCCATGTGTATTTTGACGGAAAAATTAGCATAGAGACTTAACTAGTTTCAAGATATGATGATAACATAAACCTTTGTATTGATAAATGAACTGTGATTTGTGTGTATTTTATGATATATGAAAATATAAATTTTGGGTTGGACCCATTCAATATTCCTTTTTAGGTTGTATTGAAGAAATTGAATGCTTATTAGATTTTAAACACTAACATTACAAAATTATAAATACACAAAACATACTTGCAAGATCCACTTAGATGAATTTGGCTAAACGAGGAGAATTAGATTGTGAATAGTCTTAAGGTCTCCTTGGAGTTGATTTTTAAAGAAGTTTAGAGGAAAGAACTTCGGAAAACTAAGCCTAATATAATTGAAATTTTAAAAATATTGAAAGAACAACATTTATAAATGATCATATATCATCTTAATTTCACTTCATTTATTTTAAAAAATATTTTATCGCATCAATCCTTAAAATAATCACAAGTAATAAGTCAAAAACTAAAAGCTAAGATTGTGTTTAGAGAAAATATTGGGAGAGGAGATAAGACAAACTTTTCGATAACATTTTCATTGCATGGTTCAAAAGAAAATTGGGAAGTAAAGAAAAATAAAAAGTTGGGACCCACAAAAATGCTTTCTCTCGAAAATGCAGAGAAGCAAAAGTAAGATAGTTTTTATTCTCCTTTTTTTTTTATCATTTTTATTTATAATATATATCACATTTTAAAGGATATTTATGTCTTTTTATGATATAGTTTATGTTCTTTTCTTTCACCTTCTTTTGGGTCAAACAATCGTAAAATCTTCTAATTTTTGTTCTCTTTCTTTTTTTTATACTTATTTTTCTTTTCACTTTTTTTATTTAACTTTTTTTTTTTGTATATTTTGCTTCTATATCTTCTTCTTATTTAAAATTCTTCATTATCCTGTACATTAAAATTTATATAGTAAAATATCTTATTTTTTGACCTTTAAGTCGCATCTCTAGGATGGATGCAACCATTTATAACCTTTCATTTTTTATTTTAACAAATAAATAATTATTAATTTAATAAATAAAAAATAATTAAGATAATTAAAATAATTAAAATAATTAAAAAATAAAATTATATTAATAAAATCAAACACAAAATATTTAATAGAAAAAAATAAGTCATAGTTAATGTGGTTGAGTAGACGTGTCAAAAAAATAATAACATGCTATATTATTTTAACAATCTCCCCTATTTTGTATATAAATTAACATCTTGATTCTATTTTTGTTAACGACTATCTCTTATTTTTTGTGTTCATGATCTAATAAATAAAAAAATAAAAAATAATAATAAAAAGAGTAACATGAAAATCTACTGTCGACAAAATAAGAGAGATCTAGAGAAAATATAGGAAAGAGTTGTTAAAATAGTATATAGTTGTTATTTTATTACAAAATAGAAGGGAGTTATTAAAATAATGTAACACGTCATTTTTTTGACACATCTATTGTATTTTTTGTTCTTTCTATTAAATATATTTTGTTTGATTTTATTAATATAATTTTGTTTTTTTAATTATTTTTATTTATTAAGTTAATAATTATTCAATTGTTAAAATAAAAAAATAAAAAAAGAAGTTATAAATGATCATGACATAAATACAATTTGTAAAAGTAAAAAAAGTAAGACATTTTAATATATAAATTTTAATATAGAATATAATATATAGTTTTAAATAAAAAGATAATACAGAAACAAAATATCCAAGTAAATTCCAGAGTAAGCTAAAATTATGAGATAGAAAGCTTGATCTAGATCAACCTATTTGTTGGAACCAAGTTGGTTCTAAGACTTAGGATTTTGATGTTTACAAAAGCACTAAATGTAATCTTATTTTGTACCTTGAATTATTAAATTAAATACAACCAGAAAATGAAGAAATCAGAAGCAGAAGATCAAAGGATTCCAGATAATGAATTCTGGAATTACCAGAAGATACTTTAGGATCACCAGAAGATATCTTTGCTGGCCCATATCAAAAGGAAGAAAAATCATAAGGAAACATGGATCATACCAGTGGAAAGCTTGCCAGAGGGAGAGTTGATCCAGATCAAAAGGAATCAAATATCAAATTTATTCCAGAAGTTATTCTGACCAGAAGATGGCCTGACAGTGAAATATTAAACTGCTCAGACTTGTTCCAGACTCAACCAGAAGCTAAGTTTATGAGTCCAGAACAAGAGAATCAATCCAGATTTGACCCAGACAATAAGAGAGCATGATTCAAGGCATGAAACTAAGTCAAGACAAGAAGAAATGATTTCCAGAATGATCCAGACCTGATCTAAAATCAAAGGTAAAATGCCCAAACTGAAATATTTATTGTCCAGATTTAATTTCAATTTAATCCAGACCAAAGTCCAGAATTAGTCCAGATCAGAGGGAAGATTTCTAGATCAGTGGTTCAGAATTAATTATTTGGTCCAGTGATGGTCCAGATCAGAAAATCATAGCATGGCCCAGTGTTGGCCGAAATCAGAGGGACAGAAGGTATAGTCCAGCAAAGGCCGAGTTCAGAGGATTATAGCATATCAAGTGCGCATCTAGAATGGCCGAAATCAGAAGATCAGAGGGTCAAGAAGTGTGGTCCATGGAAGGCCGAAATCAGAGGATCACAACATATCAATTAGGATGGTCTAGATGTGGACTAGCGCATGAAGATCCAATGGTCCAGATTTAATCAGGAAAATTATACGGTGAAGAATTTAATTTATTTTGATAAGAGAATTAAAAAGATTTGTTACAAAAATAAAGTGAGGTGTTGTGGAATTCAGGAGCTGTGGCGGGAAGGAACCAACAGATTTAATTGGCCAGTTATTTTGAAAGAAAATCTGAAGATATGTTTTTTATTTATATGAAGCACAATTGGTTAAGTTATTTTTTCAGAGAATCCAGCAATATTCAGCTCGAATTTAAGCAATGGAAGAGACCCTAATCTGCATCTATAAAAGGAGGCTCAAGGCAGAATACTTATTATTTAAAATCACAAAAGAGTCATACACTTCCAAAGCAAACACTCTCAAATTTTCATAGAAGTCAATTGTGAATTCCAGCTTTCAAGAAGCAAGTACTCGTGTTATTTTCCTTCCACTGTGTCAAATCTAAGTTGTTGAAGTAGAGTCTACAAGCTGGGGGAGTCAGTAGGGGTAGCAGGTTACTTGGTAATTAGATTCATAGTGTTGTGTGTTAAATCTAAGTTGTTGAAGTAGAGTCTACAATCTGAGGCAGTCAGAAGGGGTAGCAGGTTACTTGGCAATTAGATTTATAGTGTTGTGATTTTCTTCTACAATCTGGGATTGTCAGATTGGCTGAAGACATGAGTTGCATTCCTCAAAGAAGTCTAGGATTGTTAGACTGTTTGAGAAGACTGACTTGGAGGGTCAGTAGCAAGGTTGTAATTCAAGGTTTGAATTAGTGAAATCCTTCAAGGTGAAGGGACTGGACGTAGCCTCGTTAACGGTGAACCAGTATAAAAACTGTGAGTTTTATTTTTACTTTTATCCGCTGCTAACTCTGTTTTTAATTATACATCAAGTTTTGTTTCAAAAGTATAAAAACAGGAAAAGTATTCAAGTTAAGTCAAACACAATTCAACCCCCCTTCTCGTGTTTGCACCTTCACTATTTTCATTATCACGTCCAATTCAATTGAACGTGAAAGCTACATTAGGACAGTGATAGATATAGGGAGGGGCAATTGGGGACTCTGACCCCTCCATCTCTTCCTCGTATCTTTTATTACATCTTGATTTATATAGTTTAATTTAATAAAAAATGTAAAATGAACCATAAATAAAGAAAAAAGGTGTTTAATATTAATAAATTTCTAAAATGTGACACAATTTTAAACGACTCTGCATTGGTGACTGAATCAAAATAATATTTCAACATTTAAAAGAGATAAATTAAGTGTTATTGAACCACTTAATTAAAAATTAAAAAGAAATTAAAAAAATAAATAAATATAAAAAAAAATAACATAATTGATGATAAATAATTACTCCCTCTAGTATTTTTATAAGTATATTTTGGTTTTTTGGATATAGTATTATATGTCTCAAATATTTTAGAGATCATATTCTATTATTAGAAATTGGACAAGAAAGTATAATTTCAATAATTATAAAAGGATAAAATAAATTTTAGTTCCTATAAAATTTAAAAATTTGATTTTAGTCTTTATAAAAAAATCTCAATTTTTTAATCTCTAAAATTTTTTGTTACTATTTCGAAAAGTTTTTTTTTATAAAAAAAATAATATTTTCAGCTTATAGAAAAGTCTCTAAAAACAAAATAGAGACTAGAAAAGAATAAAAAATTTTAGAGACTGAACTTAAAATGTCGTAATTTTGTAAGTATTAAAAATACATTTAACAAAAATAAATTGACCTTTGTATTATAAAAATAATTTTTTTTGAGACTCTTACCAATTGGAGTTTGTTTTTAGGGAATAAACTTGAAATTTTGTAATTATATAAGGATCGAAAATATATTTATAAAAAAAAATACTCATATTAAAAAATAAAATATTTTGAAGTCATTTATAATTAAAACTTTAAAACCTGTACTATTAGATTGGTTGCACAACACAATAAGCACCGGCCATAATATTATGAGAAGTAAATAGTAAATTTAATGTGTTCATTGTATATGCTCTTAAAATACCATTTGCACATGAAAATTAATTTGACTTTTCATTCTAATTTGGCATGAAAATACTATTTAAGAACACATTTTTCTTATTGGTTGCTTATAACTGGAGATATAAATTATAAAAATATTTCTCAAAATTAGTTATTAATATTTTTTACAATCCGTTCAATGAATTTTTGATCTGTTACTGTTTTTAAGAAAAATAGATTACTTGGATATATCTTAAAACTTCAGTAAAAAAATATATTTAATTTAAAATTTAAATTAAATCCATTCATTTTTATTTATCTATTTTTTCTAATGTTTAATACCAGAACAAGACAGGAGGAAAAGACAGAGCACGCCAACCAGTATCTGTGGTTCTTTAGGTTTTTATTCTTATAGTTTTTGTTTCAACTACAAAATTAAAAACAAAAAATAAAAAACATAAAAATGGAGATGAATAATTTGAAAAAAAGAAAAAAGCACGAGTATTGGATTAAAAACGCTGTATCATCATTCATCATGCCTTAAAAGCATTGAATAAAAGATGACTTTTTGCTCCACGTTTGTTAGGCTTGAAGGAATCATGTTAGCCACCCTAGTCTGTTAGGCACTTAGGTATTCAAAATCCGTAGCGGTGGTATATAATATAATCTAATAATAATAGAACACAGATTTATTTAAGGATATAAGTGTACAAAATAAATACAATCAACCTAATAGAACAAAGATTTATTTAAAGATCAAAATAAATACAATCAACTTCAACATTCAAATCAAACTAACTTAAAAATTAATTTAAAACGAAGATTATTGGTTTAGATATCATATTATAGTTATAAAACTTAATAAACGCTGAACTAAATTAATATTATTTATTTATTTTATATATTTACTTTTTACACAAAAATATGGTCCAATAAAATTAAAAAAAAATTATTTATACAACAATCAAACCTATTAAGTTAAACAAAACGGCTCGTACACTAACATGCCCACTTCGCCGTCACATAATTTAATTTGAGTTGCACTATATTTTAGGAAATTAAATTATATAATACTACTACATATACATATTTTTTAATAGTCTTTTAGAGGATTAAATTATCAGTTTTTAGTTATTCTAAATTCTATTTTAAAAAAAGAAATTAAAGTGGCAGCTGCTCGAAAATCAAACCAAACATATCTGTTACACCCTAAATTTATTAGAAGACAGATTTATTGTCTCCACTTTCTGTATCCACTTGTATGGTACTGTTTGGAATTATATATAAGAAAAGAATAAATAAAAAGTTGATTTATCCTGCTTGAAATTAAATATAAGAAAAAATAAATAAAAAATTAATTTATCTAATATTAATTTTTAATTATTATTTTTATTTTTATTTTATTTTGGAGAAGGTAAGTTACTATCCGGTTAATAGAACACAAATTGTTTACAAGTTACTCCCTCTAATCTCAATTATAAAAAAAAAACAAAAAATATCAATACCAATGAACTTATTTATTACTATATTTTTTTTAATATTTTTACAAATATACCTCTATGATAGAAAAATCAATTAAATAATAAAGACTAAATATCACACGTATTCCTTTAACTTAATTTCAGTTAACATTTTAGACTTTTATCTTTTTTTTTCTTCCGATTTAGTCATTTATTTTAATTTTAAGTAACAATTTGATCCTTTATGTTTTAAAATATCAACAATATTATCTTTTTTTTTACAAAAATTCAAAAAACTCATCAAAATTTTCAACCAAAACCCATAAAATTAATTATATTCTTTAATATAATACAAATTTCATCAAATTCGTAACTCAAATCTTCAAATAAACTCATACAAAAATTACATTCTTTATTTGATATTGTTAGAAATGGAAATATGAGTTTATTTGAAGATTTGAGTTTCGAATTTGATAAAATTTGTATTATATTGAAGAATACAAATAATTTTATGGGTTTTAGTTGAAAATTTTGATGAATTTTTGTTAAAAAAAAAGGATAACATTGTTAACATTTTAAAACATAAATGATCAAATTGTTACTTAAAATTAAAATAAAGGACCAAATTGGGGAAAAAAAAAAGGTAAAGGACTAAAACGTTAACTGAAATTAAGTTAAGGGACCACGGGTGCTACTTAGTCAAATAATAAATGTATTTTAAAAATCACAACTTTTTTTTTATAAATGAAACAAAAAAATCTTCTAAAATTTTCGTACAATTGAGACCGAAGGTGATATTTTTTAATAAAAGTTTAGGTAAATTGATTCTTGAAAAGTCACTAGAGTCAGAAAAAGTAATACTAAACGAGGTTTTATAGAGATAATGCTTTCATATTATTATTTAAGATTCTCAAAGTAATTAATAAGATTCAAATTACACACGTCCTTGTAAGATAGAAGCTGAATCCTTGTCAATGGACCAACTTTCATTGACTTGGCAACTTATTTCAATTACAAAAACTTTTTAAAATTTGCAAGAGCTTATGAAAATAGTATACATATTTACAAATTATTTACAATTTATTTCAATAAACTCCTCACAATAACTTAAAAAAAATAACTTACAATTTATATGAAAGTATTTTAATCATATTTTTTCTGATTATTGAAATAACTTATACTGCACATAATATTTTTATTGGGTACAAAACCCAACAGAAATTACTTAACCTTCAGATTAATATGTAGCAAAAAAAAAAAAGTAAATTTACAGTGCCTGATAATTCATTGATTAATTTAAGTTTAAGAGAATTTTACCGTATAAGTTAATCTAAATACAATATTTACAAATTTCATTTACCAAATAAGCTATAATCTAGTTGAAGAGTGTTTCTAGCATTTGTTTCTAGAATTTTTCGAAGAAGCAATCAACAAAGTAAAAATATGCATATATCACAGAAAAGCAAATGTTTGTACCTAAATCATTATCATCTAAACATACTTTTTTTTTCATGTCTAAAACACTAACTCAGAAAAAAAAATCTAAAACTTCACTTAGAGTATGTATCACACCTTCTCAAGCTTCATTTTCTCTCATTTTTTCCTTAGCACCAACATTGATTGTCAGATATCCCTCTGTAAAAAGCCCAGATCGTCATCGATGACTCTAACCACAGTTCTTGGCCATGGAATTCGGTCGAAAAGATTGATTCGCCCGCAAAAAATTGAATGTCTCAGCCTGTATAGTTTCTTTGATATTTGGAAGAATTTGATTAGCTAGTATATTTATTTATACAAGCTACGAAACACGAATACTGACACAGGCACCGGACATAACACTGACACATCGACACTGATAATAATTTGAGAAATGAATTAATTGAATGTAGTCAAAGTATCGGTGTCGTGTTGGCGTCGGACACCGGAACACTCCTTCGATTAGAGGCGTTGGTGCTACAGAAAGAATGACACGACACGACACAACACAACCTTCAAACACAAAAGGTATTGGAAACTTACTGCAGACTTAGAAGGTAAGCTACCGGTTATTGCACTTCGTCGGTGAGAGACCATACCAAGCTAAAATATATTCAAATGAGAGAACAGTCACCAACTTTTCGTTTGAAATAATGCAGGGTAGTTAAAAAAAGAATGCAGTTTTAATCACAATACCTCAATATAGAAAGGACAAATATCACAATAAGGTGTCCAACTTTGAACAAGCGTTTCTTTTTCTCCCAATTCAGCTTGTTGTAGATTTCAGTAACATCGGCTAAGTGTTCTCTTTTAATGTACCTGATATTAGTTTCCAAGTCAAATGAGGTGTAGTAATAATACACGAAAAATAATGTGCATAGGTAATAAGAGCTCATATTTTGAACAGAGAACTTGTTGTTTGGCATTGCCATTGATGATGTTTTCTAGATTCCATTAATTATCTCATATACGCTATCTAGATTCCATTAATGTTTGAAGCAATCTGATTCTTTGAACCATTTGAATTTCAATTGCATGCTTAGGGTATTATTGGGATGAAAATACAGCCAATGACTCACAGATAAGAAATAAAACCTCTTGACAGAAGAGTTAAATATCAACCTCCAAAGTGTTTCAATTCAAACTCTTAAAAGATGTTCAATTTCAAACATTCAACTATGCAACTTAAATTTTGATACAATAACAACGACCAATAATGTAAATATACAATAAGAGTGTAAATAGGTTTACGTTCAATCATATTTCACTCTCTTACCATGATGTAAATGTGTTTTATGAAATATTATGATATGGCAAGATGATCAAATATTGTTACAAGTTATGCAAAGAATATTTATAATGTAGCATTTTGTTATTAAACTAATAGCAAAATATGTCTCAGAAGTGTTTGAGGGGCATCATTATTCTAAAAAACCAAAGTCTAACATTGGACAGAGATAAGACTTAAAAAGAGTTTATCAAACTTAAGCAATTGTCACCTCACAACCCAATTTTGTAGGAATGAAACTTAATATGGTATCAAAGTCTATCATAAATCCATTAATAGGCCACTCATATTATCCACGCATTAGACCCAACAACACAACCTTAGGCTTGAGGAAGTGTATTGGAAAAATTCCAAGTCCCATATTGGCTAGAGATCTAGCTTATAAAGCCTACACAATCCCCATCTTACATGTTGGTTTTATGAGGTTGAGTTAGGCTCAAAACCTAAGAATCATGATTATGGTAATCCCTCAAATCACAGTGTTGGAGACCATTCGAACAACCACTTAAAATTACATTCTTCTTTAATTTTGCAAGTAGCACCAGCCCTAGAGTCTATACAAAACCCTTTTTAAATCATTTGAATCCTTTAATCCCCGACGCTTTAGTCATTGTAATTTGTAAGCCACCAAATAGCTCCTAAAACTCAAAAACTTTGCTTCCCAAAATATCAGCAAATATTCCCATTCCAATCTATAAGTTTTGCATAAAGAACATTGAGGAGCCTACTGAAACAATATTTAATGCTTTGGAATTACCAATTACACAATCATATTAAAGAGTATCCAGTTATGATAAGTGGACTTGAAAGCCATTTTGTTTGCAATAAAATTGATTCATGTGAAAGGATTTAAGAAGAATTATTTAGTATTTTTCACCAAACTATCCAGTTATGACATCCAAAGACGTGAAATAAAATTAGCTCTTCTAATTTTATCTTGCCTTATACAGATGCATCAGTTTGACATGAATGAATGGATAGAACATGAACATTTTTAAGAAGGTTAACAGAAAAAACTTACAATCTCACATTGAAGTAGAGGCAAGGCAGAGATATCAAGAATAGAAACCAATGTCCTGCTATAAGATTGATAAAGCAGAAGATTCCTTGTATTATAAACTCAGGCAAGATAACCTGGTTTACCCGAGATGTTGAATCATATGGATTTATATAATCAAACTCCAAGTCCACCAACAATATAAGCTGCAATTAAGAATTTCAAGGGATGTCAAATTTTGATCTAAAATAATAAGCAGCAACTTTGCTCTTTGCACTTACAGATGGCGGACAATGATTGAGCCATGAGTTCAAACTTCAACAACATGATTTTATTCTTGAAAATAAAAACAAAAACTAGCAGTGTATCATAGTATCTAAATCTGCTACTTGCAATAGCCTATTTTTAAACCAGTTTTAAAACTTCATTAAAACAACACAATTGAAAGGTACTTTTGTAGGCATGATTTACTAATGGTACACTACATCTTTTCTGGAGGAGAAAAATCATATATACAAGAAAATAACTATATAGGTGTGATCAGTGTCCGACAACGGACACATGTGATTACATTCAATCACTTCTATTTTCTTAATATATTACCAATGTCTATGACTATGTGTCAGGGTCGTATATGGTGTGTGTGTTTGTGCTTCCTAGATGATACAAATGATGATGAGATCACAGAGCTGTAAATATCCAACTGGAATGGCGAAATAAAGCATTAAAATAGTGAGATTGAGACGAATGCAGCACGTAATAATAGAAAATTGAAAAATCCGTTTTGAATAGAAAAATTGAAAAGTATGAAAAATGAAACAAGCAATTGGCAGAATTTGTGAAATTATAGAGAGTTATGGAAGTATAAAAATTGAATTGTTAAAATTGAAGGAGAATAGATTGAGAAAAAAGAATAGAATTGGGGAGAAATGAAATGAAATCGAAAAAAGGTAGTAGTTGATACCTGGTAACCGAGAAGACAAAGAAGGGTTAGAATTAGAACAAAGGATGATATCCAATACAACACTTCCCCCATTACGCCCACCACTGCATGCCTCTCTTCTCTTCTCCTACTTTTGCTTTTCTTAAACCACGTTCCTTCTTTTCGGGACTCCACAATCAATTTTTAATTTTCTTTTTCTTTTTATATTTTATTTTCATAAATAAATCTTAACATTTTTTTTTAGTCATCTGTTACATCACATTAAACGGTTGAATAATGCTAATAACATAAATATAAATATACCATTTTCAAGTGTTATTTCAGCAATATCACACCACCCACACAACATTGGTGATGGTTGAGAGGATGGTGTGTCCATGATTTCAGAACTCCAAACTCTAGAACAAACAAAAAGGATTAAATGAATAAAAAAGGTATTTAAATTACATCAGAAAGTGAAAGCCAACAAATCTTTAAGTATTTAAGTAGTGTAACTCAAACACATTATTCAAGCTTGCATAAGGTTTCCATAAAGTTAATGATATTTAAAATTGTATATTGCCCCTGTTTGATCTTTTTCTGTTTTTGGATGTTTTGGCCCATTTTAATTTTTTAGTGGTTATTATTAGATTTTAGGTTGTGTTAGGAATTGTATAAAATTATTTTTTTACTTTCTTTGCCTGAAACAAGTTTTCTGTAAGAACCATATTCTTTTTTCTTTTAACAAAAAAATATTATTTCTTCTTCTCCATTAATGTATGGTCTGGCTTGTTGAATTCAATATTACTTTCCCATGTTAAAAATTTGTTAGAGCATGTCCCGAATTAAGGTAATGAATCTAGTTTTTCTCGGTCGAGGAAAATGACATGGAATTGTACAATGACTCTAGTGTAGGTATAGGTCATTATTGACCACAAAATAAATTGCCTCTATTATAGATTTCTTGGGCTAACCTACTATTTTTGGACTTTTTGCAACAGTTATTTGTTGTCACAATAAGTCAAAATTCTTGTAGTAGCAACATGATTTTTGCATGCTTGGATAATATATTTTGGTCTATTGAAAACAAAATTTAATGTGTAATGTGTCAACCGTGTCAAAATGGTAATAAAATATGGTTATATTTAGTTCAAGCTAATTCTTAACTTCAAAACTAACTATTAGTTGTAGAATAAATTATCCACAATTTTTCAAAAAAAAATATAGGTTTCAGCTTTGCTTATTACTTAATTTGAATCTAATAATATAGTACATGGTAAACACCATGCATTCCAATTTACATAGCAAACAAACAAATGAGAGAGTGATAAGGACAAACAATTTTCACTTATTTTACAATTAATTGGAGTGTTTTCCTCATATTGAATCTTGAGATGCCCATCCTCTCTTTTCCAACTCTAGTCGAATTGCCTGTCAAAGAGTCATTAATTAACCGTCAAATGAAGATTAGACAATTTCTATTTTGAGATACTTAAAAAATATCATGTAATAAAATAAAAATACAAAGAGCATGATCTTATTGCACGTTAATCGATGATTAACTATTACAACATTTTAGAAATAAAGCCACGATAAAAAGTGTAGCAAAAAGCAAAAAACATGTGCCCTAAACAATACGCAACAATTTGGCCAGGAGTTTGACTGTTGCCTATTCAAATAGACCACATTTTTGGGGTACTTTCTCCTACATATTCTAAAAAGATAGTTCACACACTAATTTTAGGACACAGATTTTCATATAGACATCAAAGATATATACAATCAGAAGAAGCATTATTACTAATGAAATTGCACCTTGATTCGTCTTCTATTCACATCAAAATCAAAGTTCCCCACCCTTGATGCTGATCGATACTCAACAATCGAGTCCTTGTCTTGTGGAAACCAAAACTCAACATCATCCACTAACTGTTTATCAAAAGTTTAAAAAAAAAATTAAAAGTTGTTCTTTCGACCAATAAAAATTATTATTATATACTATTTTAAAATAAAAATATAAACAAAAATAGTTTTAAATTACACACATACCCCAAAGATTGGGCTTTGGTACTCCACTCTAAGATAGTCTTCTGTCCTATCTACAATTCGTGGTGTAAAATTTTCTGGTGGTATTGTTGATTCAATCTGTAAAATTCAAACAAAATTGGTTTTTCTTAAATTTAAAAGCTTTGAAAATTCATGAAGAAAAATGTTTATACAAACCAATTATAAAATAAGGCAATAGATATATTGAAATTTTGTGAATATGATTGCTGAGAAATACTTTATATGAAAATTACATTCATGGTTAATTTTTTATTGAAATTACCACATCTATTAGCTCCTCCATTGCTTCTTCTCTGCTTACACGATATTTTCTACCTTCAGAGTTGTAGTTCCTGTAGAATGAGTAATAAACCATGAATGTAATTTAAAAATATTTAATTTATATAATAATCACTTATAAATTAATAGATATAAATTATTGTGATTTACTCACTGTCAATAAATGTAAATTAAAATCTTATTATTATTATTATTATAGATGAATAATTTTGAAAGTTAAAAAAGTATTTTAATCAAAACGGACGGACACTACCAATTTACCAATCATTCATAGTATAATTATTTTAGACATTGCACATTGCACATTTTTGTACCTTTGTACGATTAGCTGTAGAGAAATCAAAATATCCTATTATTGTATTTACGTGTAGGAGGTAGTAAGCCGTTAAATAAAATAAGATAATTTTTTTCTCTTAACCTAAATGGGTAGTCGATAAATAAAAAGAATTTGTAAAAAGTTATATGTAAATATATTTACGTATGTGTGTGTAAATTATAATATGAATCATAATCCATAGTAAAGTTTTTAATTTTTTTTTAAAAACAATATGAGAAAATAATATAGTCAAATAAGTTTTGAAATTTTAAAATTTTAGGAAAGAAAAAACAGTTTTAAAAACCGTAATCAAACTTGCCCTAGAGGTAATACATAAATTAACGAGACCGTATTAAATTGACTATGGAAAATCAGAACAGTCAAAAGAAAGGAAGATTGAATACTAGTAAATTTAAAGTTTTTATATAGGGATACAAAATGTCACGTGAATGCATTTATAAAATCCCTAAGAGTCATCGACTCAATGCTTGAACATTAATTTCACATGCTTTATATTCGTAACATGATATTGTTTCATTGCCATTGCCAATTAATAGCGATTCAAACTCATTTTAATAATTAAATATAATACATTCGTTCCAAATTTTTAATATCAAAACGTATCGAATTAAATTATAAAACTTGTAAATAAATAACAAAATTTGTAAAAATTGTAGAAAAAATAAATAAAAAGAACAAGGAAACAATTTACCAAGGAGGAGCATAATGAGTGAGATTAGTGACATCTTCGGATGTTGATATGCAGTTATTAGTTAATGGACAAAGTGCTAGTGATGGTGGATTATTTTGTACACCAAGATATTCTGGCTTTTTACCACTGCAAAAAATACAAATAATAAACTAATTCAACTAATATATTCATTAATTTAATTTCCAAAACATAAAATAAACAAAAATCAAAAGTACTTAAAAAATTAGACTGATTTAATTTTTACATAAAGTAATAATTTTAAGTCTGATCCAAAGCAAGAGTCAAACTTAACCACATACATGTACGTAATTAAAAAAAAAGACATATGAAATATTTTTTTCTAAAAAAGAAACTATGATAAATTATCTTCTAAAAAAAACTATGATAAATTATATGATAATTTGTAACGTACCTCAAATTGAAGAGGGCAGCAATGGTTGCTAACCCTCCACTCCTAAGTATGAGCTCTCTTAAAGATAGGAAAAAAGAAATTAGTATAAACATGGGCATGCATGAAATGAATAGTACTACATACAAAAATATTATATTGTTCTTGAGGACGTAATAAAAAAAAAAGTGAATAAGAACCTTCGATTGATTTGGTGAGTGGGATTGATCGTGACATCCTTTGGCTTATGAGAGAGTTGAAACCGAGGAAAACATGAAACAATAGTATTGTTATGCTTGATGGTTTGAGTAGTGTTGAAGATGCAAAAGGTGTTAGAGAGTGCCATAGATGGAGTGAGGGTGAACATTGAATGAGTTTAATAATCTTATTGATTTTTACACATAATTCATTCTAAATGGAGAATATAGGACTAGAGGTAGTACATCAAATATCGAGACCGTATTAAATTTATTATGGAAAATTGAATACACAAAATCAGAACAATAAAAAAAAAAAGGAAAATTGAACACTACTAAATTTAAAGTTCCTATAAGATAAAAAAAATAAATTTAAAGTTCCTATATAGGAATACAAAATCTCACGTGAAAGCATTTATAAAATTCCTAGGAGTCACTGACTCAATGTCCAACTCCAGTGAACGTTGTTTCACTAGTTTAATTTCATATGGTTCAAATTTGTAACATGGTATTGTTTCATTACCATTTCCAATTAATAGTGATTAAAACCCACGTTAATAATTAAATATAACACTGTCGTTCCAAATTTTCAATATCAAAACGTAGCTAATTAAATTTTAAAACTTGTAAAAAAATAAAAACAAAATTGCTAAATAAATAAATAAAAAGAACTAGGCAACAATTTACCGAGGAGGAGTATAATGAGTGAGATTAGTAAACAGATTAATTACAATATTTCAAAATTTATATCTTATATTAGCGTGCATCTATTCTTCACAAAGAACATTATTTAATATCTTTTAATGGAGATACTACTTAATTTTTAGTGGAAACAAAAACAAAACTATTCAATTATTAACAACAAAATAAAGTTTTAAACTATTTGATGTATGTGTTCGTGCTTCTCCTAGATGATTAATACAAAAGATAATGACGAGATTACAGAGCTGTGAATATCCAACAGGAATGACAAAAAATAATGATAATCACGTTAAAGTTTAAAACTATGATACTATTCTTTTACAGAAAAATAAAAAGTTTTCTAAATGATGGCCATTTTATTTCAATGGAATGCTAATAAAAAGAACAAAAAAGTGAGATTGAGACCAATTCAGCACTTAATCATACAAATGATTCCTTCCACAAAATTGTTATAAAAACCATATAATAGAAAAGGGCTGCAAAATTATCTTTTCAATAGAAAATTCTCAAAGTATGAATATGAAAAATCAAATAAGCAATTGCAAAAATTTAACATCTAACGAGAAACATAGAATAAAATAAGCAAACAAAAAAGAAAAAAAAATTGATTTGTTAAAATTGAAGGAGAATTTGAATTGTGATAATGGATTTAAGGTAGTAGTTGATTATTATAACTGCAATGATAAAGAAGGGTTAGAATTAGAACAAAGGATGATATCCAATACAACACTTTCGCCATAACATCCACCACTGAATGCCTCTCTTCTCCTACTTTGCTGCTTTTTACAAAATTATTTTACACTTAATTTTTGAATATTGTTAAGTAATATTTTTGAATGATTTTTTTAGTCACGTTACAATATTTTAAAAAGTTGTTCTATAAAAATTTAATTCAAAACTCAATTTATAGATTCATATTTTCGTTACTTTTATTTTGAGTTTTACTCATTAAAAAAATTATATTTAATTCATCCTAAGTTAAAAATTTATAAATTTTGTAGATGAATTTTTTATAATGTTCTAAAGATTTTTGTAAAAAATATTCAAAAATATAAATTTGAATAATAATTAAAAATATTTCATTTCATCGTCAACTAACTAAAATTGGATGTAAAATAACGTTGTATGTACTAAAAGTTGTATGTTTTATTTGATAAAGACTAAATTTAAAAGGTCAAGATTTAAAAAAGACTAAAAACATATTTAACTCTAATAATAATTATTATCGTCCTTATATATGACCCCATTGACTAAATCAAGGGAATTTATAAAGTGTTTTTATTATTAAATTTGTTGTTAATTTAAATTATTTTACTAGTTTAACTTTAAAAAAAGAGAGTTAGTATATGATTTTATTGCAGTATTTATTATTAAATTTGTTGATAATTCGAATTGTTTTACTAGTTTATCCTTAAAGAGAGATGATTAATAATTATTATAGATCATAAAAAAAAAAGTTAATAAAGATATAATTAATGCGCTTGAAAAATTGAAAGAAGTTTTATAAAAATTTAAAAAAAAAATCTAAAGAAGATTATATATTCACGGAGGGAGATAGTATTTGCAGTATTACTACAATTAAAAGTGATATTAATCTTATAAAAAATTGGAGTTTTTTTAAATAATCCAATTTTAAAATAAAATTATTAATATACTCCACTTTCAAAATTAGATATCAATATACCCTATTATGTATTAGTTACAAATGACATTTTGAATTAACCACCTTGTACAAAATCATATATATATTTTTTTTAATAAAACATATATAGGAAGTCGTCCATTGAAAAGAGATTTTGTACTTTTAATTTTTTTTATAAATAAAATGTAAATAAAATAATAATATAAATACATTAAAATTACTAAAAAATTTATATAAATTGAGTAAAATTGTCAGTGACATTTGTACAATATTTTTATGTATGACTTGTTATTTAATATAATCTGCATTTTCTTGACACTTTATCTCTATATTTTGGTTCTAACGTAGATATTATTTAGATATTAAAGATAAAATGTCAAGAAAAAGTGGATTATGTTGGATAACAAGTCATACAAAAAATTATTTATTGGCATCACTCCATGTTATATATACCCTAAACCTTATAATAAATTAGTTATCAAACAATTTTTACATAAAAAATATAGTTAAATATATATTTTGTTAATCATTTTAGTCTTCTAGTGAGTGTTTTATTGGTTAATTAAGTTCTCAAATATGTATTTTATTAGTCAATTTAATGATATATTTAATTTTAATACATTCAAGACTATAGTGATCGCACCTCACATATTTAAGAAACCAAAATAACTTTTTAATTTCGAATAAATATTATATGTTAAGGGAAGACCCTGTAAATAAGTTTTCCAATCTTTCACTCCATAAGAATCTTCTTTGTATTTTAACAATCTCGTAGGAGATATGAAAAAAGAGAAGTATTATGAAGGAAGACTACTTAGAACCAAGTTGATAAGCATGTCCACCTATTGATAAATGCCTCTGTTTCTATACAATGAGAATCTTTGCTTCAAAGAATCCACATCCGGAGTCCAAGTCATCTTCTTGGATTGGCTTCCACTGGAATACCTAGAAAGCAAAAAGATAAAACGTCAATATATATTGCAAGAAAGAAAGTGGGAAGCTCCATGCATAAAAGAAGCATCTACATTCATTCCATATAATTTACTCTTAAAAAATTCATTTTCAATCCCAACGTACCATTTTTAAGCCCCTTAGAATTGTTTTGATGCTCCACAAATTATCCCAATATGCTTTCCCCAAAAGAATGGTATCATCTGTATATTGAAGGATATCACAATTCAGCTTCTCATTCACCTTGAATCCTTTGTAGACTCTGATTTCCACCGCTTTTCTCACCCAAAAGTCATTCAGCAACTATAAGAAACATGAAATGAGCAAGTGGGTCCCCTTGCCTCAAACCTTTTCCAACCTTAAATTTTTTGGATGGGTTGCCATTCACCAAAATCATTATTGTGATTGCAAAAACACAAACTTTCATATGTTGAATTCTCTAACAAGCTCAATTGGTAGGAGAAGTAAATAAATGGTGATACTTATCACCTAAGTAATAGGTTTGACTCCTACAAAAGATAAAAATTCACTAATTATCAAATGTAAAAAAAAAAAAGGACGAGAAAATAGTGAATAATAGTGTTAATAAAAGATTTCGAGTTGTTACATAATTCGTAGGATAAAATATATTAGTAAAAAAGTAATTTATTTTTGGCATGACAAGTTTTTTGAAAATATTTTAATTTTAAAAAAATTATCTTTGACTATTTTGATTTAATGATTAATGTTTGATATGTTATTTTTCAATCATATCTCAACCATTAGTGTAGAGTGTTTTTAGTATGCTTAATTATTTCCTAATTTCATCTTTTTTTTTTCAATTACCATATAGTCAATTTATTCTAACTCATTGCATTTTTGTTTTTGTAATGTCCAACATTAATAATTAGTAGTTAATATTATTAGTATTTTGCTATTAGTAGAAATTAAATCTGCAACCTCCTTATTATTCCATTCTATAACTCTCTCGTTATAACCACCAACTAATTTAATCTAAATTATTTTGTTTGTAATAAGTTAAGTATAAAAATTTCAATTGTATGTTATTTGTTTTATTTCGTTATCTACCTCATTTATTTCAATTTTTAAATTTTTAGTACTCATTTAATTTTTCAAAGTTTAGTTGACTAGTAAAAATGATAAAGTTTAACCAACAATAATAACTCATTTTTTTTCTTTTGAAATCATATAACTAATAAATATCGATATTATTAAATTAAATATCGTATCATCGTTCAATTGATTTAATCAATTAGACCATATATGCTTGAATTGAATAATTAATAAATACATAAAATTAAGTACAATATTAAATTTCATATATAATGCATGCACTGTATTAATTTTGGATTAAATTTAATATGAATTATACGGCAGTCATATTGACAAATCAAAATGCATGAAATAAATATATAAAAAATTACTTATTGATGTGACACTTCTTCAGAATTAAAACAAACTTTAAAGGAAAGTCTTGATAAAAAAATATAAATTCTTTGAATTTACTATAATTTTATTTAATTTCTTTACTTTTTTTTTTATGAAATACAAATAATTTTAATTAAATATGACAATTGTTATATTTTTTGGTAGATTGGCAGAAAAGATTGACTTTCAAAATTATTTGGTTAACGTTCATCTAAGTTATATAAAAAACGAGAAATCATATTAAATTCTGATAGGAAGAATGCAACATTGTTGACACAAAATAATATGTTAAACTACTCTATTAGTGTTGACTTCATTATAAAAGAAATGTTTTTGGGTAAGATTTTAATCAACGCTAGTCTAACCTGATTAAATAATTGATATAGTGTTTTGAATTATTTTTGTTGTGTAGATGAAGTTTTATGGAATTTGTTTATTTTGTTGTCTGATTGAATTTTGTTAGTTTTTTCACGTTTGTTTCCAGAACACAAACATTTTCCAAAAAACATAAAGTTTAACTTTTTTTTTTAAAAAAGAAGATTAAAATTGAATTTTTATTAAAATGTGGGTAGAATTATAAAGTTAAGGGTATGAAATAAAAATTTTCTACAAAAAATGCATACCACTCTTTTTTTAAACAAAAATAAAATGTAAAACTGTCAAATAATTAACCTAACATCTCAATTATGTTGTAGTTATGCACATATAGTAATAAAAAGGTGCATAATAAACAAATCACTAATTGGAAAAAAAAACTATAGAGATACATAATTTTTTTATAAATTCCTTTGTCTAATTATCACTCGATTGACTCCGGTATGATTGTAAGGAAGAAGTGGAAAGAAAATATATAGTAGAATTAGTATAACAGAGAAGAGAAATTAATACAAGATGCCATTGACCAACAATAAAGAATACTGACTCTAGAAAAAATTAGAAAACCAAAAGAAAAATGCTAAAATGTTAACTTAATTATAAACAATAAAAAATTGAGGAAAAAAATATTAGAGAGGAAGTAAAACTCATCCTTTGGATTTGAGTGATCGGTGACTTATTAGCTACTACCAATAAAAATATAAATAAATAATGCTTATATATGTGTCCCACAAAACAATTTATCGAGACTAAAATAAAAAACACATAATCCAATAATAAATAATTTAAAACTATTAACATTATAGTTGTATATGTATCTACTAAAATCCAACTTACACAAATTAACCCACAAAAACGCTAAAAAATTGAATACTGAAAAATGAAAAGAAAAAACTAAATTGGATCTTGAGTTTTATTCATTGCTTTAATATTATTATACATAACTTGATAGGTGATGTAGGTGAGTCTTTGATTCATAGTAATAATTTTGCGAGACTTTATGTCAATATTTTTGTTACAACAAAAAGTTATCAATTTGTTGGAACATCATTTTTGTGTTTGATATTCAGCAAAACTAGGATATAGTTATGAATATCTTTGCAAATCTTCACCGGAATCATGACGAGTATTTTCCAAAATTTCCCCTAAAGTACTCACAATTGCAACGAACAATGTTATTAACCTCAAAATCATCTTCAATGAAAATTCCATGATAACTTTACAAAGTTTTGAAACACAATAATAAAGATATATATTTCGATCAGTGGTATCTCTAAATATATATAGTAATACAAACTTCTTTTCACTCAAAAGTAAATCAATTTTTTTTACTTAAATATAAGACAAACTTAAATTTTTAAGTTTAATTGTCATATATATAAAATGGCGTACGTGGTTTCAAACTTTGCCTTTAGTGGTATATATAAATTTAATTGAATTAATTAAGTAGGTATAAAATATAATTTAAATCACAAAAATTATATGGATGATCTTTGATGGCGTTAGGCTTTAGTCAAAGATACTGCTTTAAAGTTGCCTTTTCAAATATGCTATTTCTATCATTAATTATAAGCATGAAAAAAAAATGTTTTTAAATATTAAGTAATTTTTCAATTCATTAAGTGCATTTATAATTATTTTTCAAAACATACCCCTTATTGATATTTTTAATTTGTCTTGGTATTTAAAAAATTAAGTTTAACATATTAAAATACAAAATTTATTTTAATATATAATAATAACACATAAAATGAACATATTAACTATTCTACATACTTTTTTTAATAACTGTAAAAAAAAAATACAACTATAAAATAAAATATAAAAAAATAATTAAAAAATTAATATATCTGATATTAATTTTTACTTTTATATGTTCTTATTCTTTCACATGTATTATGCTTAAAATTTAATTATATAATTTGATTGTTTTAAAAAAATAGAGCTCTAAACGTCTAGATATAAAAATTAAAGTATGACTTAGATTGCATAGACAATTTCATTGTAACGTTATAATCTAAAAAGTCAGGATAAAGTCAACAAAAAGAAAATGTTATCCTAAAAAGTTAGGATAAACTCAACAAAAAGAAAATGTTATCATGTAATTCTACATTTTTATCTTACTAAATTTAATTTAAGTTTTATAATTTTTTGAAAGTTTTTTACAACTCATGTGTTTTACGAAATTTGAGTTTTGTGTATCGAAAAATATTTTTTAAGTTTCTCAATACACAAATGTATTTTAGAAAATTTGAACTTTATGTACTAAATTGTTTTTTAAGTTTTTCAATACTCAAATGTGTTTTAGAAAATAGAATTTTGTGTACTAGAAAACGTTTTTCAAGTTTTTTCGGTACATATACATGTTTTAGAACATTTGAACTTTGTGTACCAAACCTAGGTGTGTTCATGGTACAAAAATTGAAATGCATTAAATCACATTAATGATTTGTTTCAGTTTTTGAAAACTACTTTCAAATAAAGTTCAGTGTAGTTCTGAACCAATTTATAAATATAAATCAATTAAATATTTTGAATCAGTTTTTAGTTAAAACCGGTTCCCAACTAGTTTTTCGAAAAAAGAAAATTCTTTTAACAAATAAATATAGATTTATTTCGAGTAAAATGTTTTGGAAAAAATCTCCCGATAAAAAAATTTTTGATTACTTTTCAAAAAAAAATTTTTAAATTCATTTGAAAATTTTTTTCAAGAAACTTTTTTGAGAAAAATAGATATAAAAATTTTGACGATAATTTTTTTTTCAAAAAAAAATAAAAACTTTTCAAGAAAAAAAAAAGATTGAAATTTTATTTTTATTTTTTTGGAAAAAAAATTTGATATTTTAAATATTACTTTTTGAGAAAAAAAAATTTCAAAAATTTTCTAAAAAAAAAAATTTGAATTCAGGTTAAATAAAACTTTAAATTGTTAAACTGATTTTTGAATAAAGTTTTGTTAACTGGTTTTTTTTAATTCTGTGGTTCAATTTATGAACCATTTAAATGGTTTAGTTTTTTCTATGCAGTGCAACTCAATTTATCGATATAGTTCAATTAACCATATACTTTGCACACTCCTTATTAAAATAAATTTTTTGAAACACAAACATGTAAAAAAAATATTGAGTTAAACTTTTTCTCTTTTTAAAAAGGTTTAAATTGAATTTTTATTAAAATATAGTGGTAGGAGAATAAAATTGGAAGTACGGGATAAAATTTTCCAACAAAACATGCAAACTACTTTTTTGTTTAAAACAAAAATAAATTATAAAGCCATCATATTGATTAACCTTATATATCAATTATGTTATAATTATGTACGTATAATAATAAAAAGATCGTGCATAGTAGACAAACGGTTACAAGGAAAAAAAAAACTGTTAAGGTACATAATTTTTCTCGATAAATTCCTTTGTCCAATTGTCACTTGATGACTCTCATATAAGAAAAATATATGAACATAGAAGAATTAGACAGAGAAGATAAATTAGTACAAAATGCCACTAACTTAATTACTGACTTAAGAAAAAATTAGGAAACCAAAAGAAAAATGATAAAATGCTAGCTTAATTATAAATAAATAAAAATACTGTAGAGGAAGTAATACTCATCCTCTTGATTTGAGTGATCGGTGACTTATTAGATACTATCAATAAAACATATAAATAAATTATGTTTACATATGAGTCCCACAAAAAAACTTATCGAAACTAATGTAAAAAAAAAACGCATAATCCAACAAACAATTAAAAACTATTAAATTGAATATTGATAAGAGAAAAAAACAATTAAATTGAATATTGAGTTTTATTCATAGCTTTAATATTGCAAATATGACATGGTTGATGATGCAGGTGAGTCATCAATTCTTAGTAATAATTTTGCGGAACTTTATGTCAATATTTTTATTACAACAAAAATTTATCAATTTACTGCAACACCATTTTTCTGTTTGATATTTAGTAAAACTAGGATATTGTGAATATTTTGGCAAATCTTTACTAAAATTATGACGAGTATTTTCAAAAGTTCTCCTAAAGTACTCATAATTGTAAGGAATAATCTCTCTCACTCTCTCTCTCCCATTAGAATAAGTCGAGTGACGACGAAAATGACCTAAATGTTAATCTATTATGACTAATGTACTTATTGGATTAACTACATTGGCCAAAAACCAAAATAGATTAGAATAAGCCGATGTATGATGAAAATGACCTCAATGTTAAACCAATGACATAAATACACTTATTGGATGAATTACATTGACTAAGACCCAATATGGATTTGAATGAACCGAGGGATGACGAAAATGACCAAAATGTTAGTCCATTGACACTAATGGGCTTATTGGATGGATTACATTGGCTAATAACAAAAATTGATTAAAATAAGTCATGGGGTGATGAAAATGAATTAGAATAAGTCGAGGGATGACCAAATTGACTTAAATGTTAATCCAACGACTCAAATGCATTTATTGGATGAACTACATTGGCTATGAACGAAAGTGGGTTAGAATAAGTCAAGGGATGATGAAAATGGATTAGAATAAGCCGAGTGATGAATAAAATGACCTAAATGGCAATCCACTTTCTATGGATCTTTTTGGCTATTTTGAAGTTTGGAGACTTGTGCTCTAGTAGAAAAACTCAGAGTTGGTTGGTTCTAATACCATTGAAGGAATCTTATGAAGAATCATTCATGAATTTTTCTTGTAATTATTCTTTAATCTATTTCTTTTGTATCTTTTTCATGAGTAACTGAACCCTATGTGTTAGGAATGAGTGAAACAAGATGAAATCCTTATATTTCTGATTTAATTTCTAGTTATATGAATACATTTATTGAATTATTTTTCTCATTTATGTGCTTAATGCTTTTTAATATTTGATCAATTTTAAATTGTTTTACGATTCATATTTTGAAACGGAAGTAGACTTTACGAATGCTAGAGATAAGAAATTCATGATATTGTAGTCTAGGGATAGATGCACGTCATGAAACAAATTGAATTATTCGTTGAGGCAATAGTTCAATAAGAGAATTCTTTTATTATAAAGTTTAATTCTAATCTGAAATTCACTATGGAATTAGGGGTTACTTTGAAATTAAAGGTTATGTCACTAAGACATTAGGGCAAAAATACTAAAGAGAATTCGGTAATAGTTCAATAAGGGAATTTAGTAACTAGGATGAAATTAGAAACCAAGGTTGGATTCGTAGTGAAACTCATCCCTCATTTTTTTTCTTATTATAAAAGTTCAATTCTATTACTCTTGTAAGTTTCAAATATAATTTCAATCAATTCGAATTTTTTTTTGCTTAATTTAAATAATTAAACATAATTCGATTGTAAAACGCAATCCTTTGAGTTTGACACTTGGTACTACTGTTTCAATTATTACTTGCAACGATTTAGTACACTTTTGAAATGCTATCAATTTTTTGGCGTTGTTGCCGGGGATTGTCATATCACTATTGAGTTATAATTTATTTACTTAAATGGAATTTTTTTGCTCTGCAATAAGTTTTTTGTTTTCTTGTATTTTTAACTTAGAAAAAAAACTCCTATATATTTTTTTTAATTTTCTATTTTTATTTGTTAAGCTTGCTAATGTCATGTTCTAGTGATTTGTTTCTTCTTTGTTTAAGATAACTATCCATTGTAGAGTATGGAAGATTGTAATGATTATATTCTACTACAAATATTGGAAGAGTAATGATACTTGTCTTATATCACAAGAAAGGGGGTTTGAATTTTGATAACTTTTAAATTTTCTGCAATGAACTATAAAACTCATGATTGATCTTGGTTTGATAAATAACAAAGGCACATCATTCGTCATTAGAATAAATAAAACTTTAATATGTGATAAGTGAAGTGCACGTGATAATTAAAATGAAGGTGAGAGAGAAAATTCACACAATGATGTATCTTGGTTCACCAACGTGGGCTACGTCCAATCCTCACAATCTTATGAGTTTTTTCACAAATATAGTCAAAACAAGATTGTTCCTCTTTTTCTCGCAAATGGTCAACCTTGATCTATTACAACAGATTGTCTTTCACCTTGAATGATATTTCACAGGTTTCTCTCCAACACTTGGAAGAGTGTTTACACTTATCGTTTTTACACACAAGGATTTTACAATTTTCCTCACACTATCTCTACCTCTATAGTGTTTGAGTTTTAAACATGATTTGAGAAGAGTTTGATTTGATCAGCAGTTACTCAACACTTGTTTGAGTTTTTGTTTCGAGCAATCAGATTCTGGAACTTGATCTTTAAATCTAATGACAGAAAACAATAGCTTAACTTGTTGTTTCCCTTGCCTTAGAGTTTCTTTTATAGGCATTTTGAGGGTCTTTGCCAGCTCACATAGTTGTTTGGAAAAAGGTTGTAAAGGCTGTGATTTTATAAGCATGTGACACAATTAAACGAAGACTGTTCCTGTTGATCTTCAGAACATTCTTCATTTCCTGTTTTGGAATTTTTCTGATTTATGGTAGTTCTTTCACTTGTGTTATGTGCTTCAGACTTTCATCATATATTTTAGTGATGCAGTTTTCTTCTTTGTTTCAGCCTTGTGCTTGTTTTTCCAGTATCTCTTTATCTCTTGGAAATTAAGCTTTCATCTTGAAGCTTTGATGTTAAATTCGTGTTTACTAATTCTGATCTCAGCTTGCTTTGCGTGTTCCTTTTCTGTTACTCAATTATGATCTATTATGAGTCTTCTTTTATGGAAGTCTGTTCATGTCTTGTTTATTGGAGAAATTGTATCTTTGAAGAAATCAAGATCGTTCTTGATAGAGATGTATTAGTCTTGGTTTTATGCTGTTTTCTGACTTTGTCACGGCATATTAGACTCTTTTGATTTTATGCTCTTATCTTGTTGTATTCAAAACCTACCTTAGATTAAAAATACTCAAGAAAAAACATGTTAAATGCTTTATGATTAAAATCATAACTTATAGATTTATTAACTTGATTTTGTTCATCATTAAAATATTTAAAATGACATTTTTGGCTCAACATAATTGAGGGACATATCTTGAGAGATACATTTTTAAAAATCGTCCTATGATGCGGTCTCTTAAGTGTGACTTTTGCAGAGAAGGACATAAAAATAGAACCTATTTATTAGAAGATGAAGATCTATTGGTAATAGAAGCAGAAGACGACGATTACTGACTTTAAAAAAAATTAAGAAACTAAAAGAAAAATGATAAAATGTTAGCTTGATTATAAACAATAAAAAAATTATGAAAAACAATATTGTAGAAGAAGTAAAACTCATCATCTGGATTTGAGTGATTGATGACTTATTAGATACTACCAATAAAAAATATAACTAAATGATGTTTACACATGTCTTTCACAAAAAAACTTATCGATACTAAAATAAATAAAAAATACATAATCTAATAATAAATAATTAAAAACTATTATTATAATTGTGCATGTAGTGGCTACTTTTTCCTCAACTGGAAAAAAAATTAGAAAATAAGAAAAATGATAGAATGTTAGTTTAGTTATAAACAATTAAAAAAATTAAGGAAAAAAAAACATTGTAGAGGAAGTAAAAATCATCCTTTGGATTTGAGTGATTGGTGAATTATTAGATACTACAAATAAAAAATATAAATAAGTTGTGTTTACACATGAATTCCAAAAAAAAATAATTATCGACACTAAAATAAATTAATAAATGCACGATCCAACAATAAACAATTAAAAACTATTAACATAATAATTATATATGTACCACGAAAATCCAATTGACACAACCCACAAAAATGCTACAAAATTGAATAATGAATAAAGAAGAAATAAAAAAGTACTAAATTGAATCTTGAGTTTTATTCATAGCTTTAATAGTATAAATATTACATGATTGATGATATATGTGAGTCTTTAATTCTTAGTCATAATTTTGCGAGACTTTATGTCAACATTTTTGTTGCAACAAAAAATTATCAATTTACTGCAACACCATTTTTGTGTTTGATATTCAGCAAAACTAGGATATAGTTGTGAATATTTTTGCAAATCTTCACTGGAATCTTGACGAGTACTTTCCAAAGTTGCTCCAAAAGTACTCACAATTGCAAGGAGCAATGTTATTAACCTCAAAACCATCTTCAATGAAAATTCCATTATGATTTTACAAAGTTTTCAAAAAAAATAAATATGATATGTTTGAGTTGTATCTCTCTCTCTATATATATATAGTAATACAAATTTATTTTCAGTCAAAACAACTATTTTTTATTTCAAAGTAAGACCAACTTAAACTTTTAAATTTAATTGTCATATGTTTCAAATGGCTTACGCTGACTTCAAATTTTGCCTTTAGTAGTGTGTATAAATTTAATTGATTTAATTAAGTAGGTTTAAAATATAATTTAAATTACAAAAATTATATGGATGATCTTTGATGGCGTTAGGCTTTAGTCAAAGATATTGCTTTAAAGTTGCCTTTTCGAATATGCTATTTCTATCATTAATTATAAGCATGAAAAAAAAAATAATTTTAAATATAAGTAATTTTTCAATTTATTTGATGCATTTATAACTATTTTTCAAAACATATCCTTTTGTTAATACTTTTAATTTGTCTTGAAATATAAAAAATTAAGTTTAAGATGTTCAAAAATACAAAATTTATTTTAATAATATTAACACATAAAATGAACTCATTAATTATTCTGCATACTTTTCATAATAATTGTAAAAAAATACTACTATAAAATAAAATATTAAAAAAATAAGTAATTGATGTGTCTGATATTAATTTTTACTTTCTATATTTTTATTCTTCACATGTATTATGCTTAAAATTTAAATATATAATTTAATTGTTTTAAAAAAATGGAGCTCTAAACGTCTAGATATAAAAATTAAAGTATACTTAGATTGCATAAATAATTTCATTGTAATGTTATAATCTAAAAAGTCAGGATAGACTCAACAAAAAGAAAATATTATCACGTAGTTCTACATTTCTATCCTACTAAATTCAATTGGGATTCTGTAACTTTTTGAAGATTTTCATAACACACATATTTCAAAAAATTTGAGTTGTGTTTCAAAAATATTCTTTATGTTTTTCGGTGCACAAATGTGTTTTAAAAAATTTGAACTTTATGTATTAAAATATTTTAAATTTTTTTGATATTCAAGTGTGTTTTAGAAAATAGAATTATGTGTACTAGAAAGTTTTTTTTTCTTATTTTCCAGTACATAAACGTGTTTTTAGAAAATTTGAACTTTGTGTACCAAACTTAGACGAGGCGTGTTTATGGTACAAAAATTAAACTGTATTGAACTACATTAATGATTTGTTTCAATTCTTAAAAACCACTTTCAAATCAAGTTCAGTGTAGTTTTGAACAAATTTATAAATATAAATTAGTTTAATATTTTAAACAAGAATTTAGTAAAATCAGTTTCGAACTAGTTTTTCGGAAAAAGAAAATTCTTTTAACAAATAAATATCGATTTTTTTTAAGTAAAAAGTTTTGAAAAAAAATTTGAAATGCTTTTGACAAATTTTTTTGAGAAAAATAGACATAAAAATTTTCTCGATAAATATTTTTTTCAAAAAAAATCAAAAACTTTTCAAGAAAAAATGATTTCGATTTTTATTCTAAAAAAGTTTTCAAGAAAAAAATGATTTATATTTTATTTTTATTTTTTTAATAAAAAAGTTTCGATATTTTATATATTATTTTTCGAGAAAAACAAATTTCAAATTTTTTAAAATAAAAATTTGAATTCAAGTTAAATTTTTTTTAAATTATTAAACTTGTTTTTGAATTAAATTTGGTTAAGTGATTTTTTTTAATTATATGGTTTAATTCATTAACTATTTAAATTATTTGATTTTTTATATGCAGTGTAACTCAATTTATTAATATATAAATCAATTAACCATATATTTTACGCACCCTAACTAAATTAAGTTTTTTGAAACACAAACATATACCAAAATATATTGAGTTAAACTTTTTCTTTTTTCAATAAAGGTTAAAATTAAATTTTTATTAAAATGTAGTGGTAGAAAAATAAAATTGGAAGTACGAGATAAAATTTTCCAACAAAAAATTGGAAACTAATTTTTTTAACAACAAAAATAAAATATAAAGTCGTGACATGATTAGCCTAATATCTCGATTATGATTAACCTATATTATGCAAACTGTGAAGGTACATAATTTTTCTCGATAAATTCACTTTGTCCAATTGTCACTTGATGACTCCCATATGATTGTAAGGAATAAGTGGAAAGAAAAGATATCAACATAGAATAATTATACAAAGAAGAGAAATTAGTACAAAATGCCACCGACTTAATTACTGACTCAAGAAAAAATTAGGAAACCAAAAGAAAAATGAGAAAATGCTAGCTTTAACTATAAACAATAAAAAAAATTAAGAATAGAGGAAGTAAAACTCATCCTTTTCCTTTGATTTGAGTGATCTGTGACTTATCAGATACTATCTATAAAACATATAAATAAATTATGTTTACATATGAGTTCTCACAAAAAAACTTATCAAAACTAATGTAAAAAAACAACGCATAATCCAACAATAAACAATTAAAAAATTTTAACATTATAATTTACATGTACCCACGAAAATCCACAAAAACGCTACAAAATTGAATATTGATAAGAAAAAAAAAACAATTAAATTGAATCTTGAGTTTTATTCATAGCTTGAATATTATATATATAACATGGTTGATGATGCAGGTGAGTCATCAATTCTTAGTAATAATTTTGAGACTTTATGTCTACATTTTTGTTACAACAAAAATTTATCAATTTACTGTAATTAGGAGTGTGCAAAAATATGTTAATTAGACTATATTGATAAATTACATTGTATTTCACCACAAAAAACTAAACCATTTAAATGGTTCACATAATTCAGTTAACCAAACTTAATTCACAAACCACCTATTTAAATGGTTCACGAAATGCACCACATATTTTTAACTTTAATTAAAATTTCTTTTCTTACAAATTTTTGAAATTTGTTTTTCTAAAAAAAATTACAAAATACCGAAACATTTTTTTTCAAAATAATCAAAAAATAATTTAAAAAATTTTTTCTTGAAAAAAAAAATCAATAACATTTTTTCTTGAAAAATTTTGCCAAAAGAATTTCGAAAATTTTTATTATCGGTACAGTTTTTTGATCTATTTTTTCTCAAAAAAAAATCAAAAAATTTTTTCTCAAAAAAATCGATATTTTTTTATCAAAAGAATTTCAATTTTCTTTTTTTCTAAATAACTAGTTTTAAAACAATTTTAACTAATTTGTTCAAAATATTAAACTGGTTTACATTTATAAACCAGTTTCAAACCGGTTTAGAACTGCACTGCACTTGATTTAAAAATGGTTTTCAAAAACTGAACCAAACCATTAATGTGGTCAAATGCGGTCCAGTTTTTGCACCATGAACACCCCTAACTGTAACACTATTTTTCTGTTTGATATCCAGTAAAACTAGGATACAATTGTGAATATTTTTGCAAATCTTTACTAGAATCATGACGAGTACTTTCAAAAGTTTCCCTAAAGTATTCACAATTGCAAAGAACAATATCTCTCACCCACTTTCTCTCTCTCCCATTACAATAAGTTGTTGGATGATGAAAATGGATTAGAATAAGTCGAGTGACGACGAAAATGACCTAAATGTTAATCCATTATGACTAATACATTTATTGGATTAACTACATAGGCCAATAACCAAAATGGATTATAATAAGCCGAGGTATTATGAAAATGACCTAAATGTTAAACTAATGACATAAACACATTTATTAGATGAACTACATTGGCTAAGACCTAATATGGATTTGAATAAATCATGGGATGACGGAAATGACCTAAATATTAATTCATTGACACTAATGGACTTATTGGATGAATTATATTCATTAAGAAAAAAATGGATTAAAATAAGTCGATGGATGATGAAAATGAATTAGAATAAGCCGAGGGATGACAAAATTGACCTAAATGTTAATCTAACGACTCAAACACACTTATTGGATGAACTACATTGGCTATGAACGAAAATGAGTTGTAATAAGCCAAGGGACGATGAAAATGGATTAGAATAAGTCGAGTGATGAAGAAAATGACCAAAATGGCAATCCATTTTCTAGGGATCTTTTTGGCTATTTTGAAGTTTGGAGACTCGTGCTCTAGCAGAAAAACTTAGAGTAGGCTGGTTCTAACACCATTGAAGGAATCTTATCAAGAATCACTCATTAATTTTTCTTGTAATTCTTCTTAAATCTCTATCTTTTGTATCTTTGTTATGAGTAATTGAACCCTATGTGTTAGGAATGAGTGAAACAAGATGAAACTATTATATTTCTGATTTGATTTCAAGTTATATTAATGAGTTTATTGAATTATTTTTCTCATCTCTGTGCTTAATTTTTTTAATGCTTGATTAATTTTAAACTGTTTTACGATTCGTATTTTGAAACGGAAGTAGACTTTACGAATGCTTGAGATGAGAAATTCATGATATTGTAGTATATGGATAGATGCACGTCATGAAACCAATTGTATTATTCGCAGAGGCAATAGTTTAATAAGAGAATTCTTGTACTGTAAAACTTAATTTTAATCTTAAATCTACCAAGGAATTAGGAGTTACTTTGGAATTAAAGGTTATGTTACTAAGACATTAAGGCAAGAATAATAAAGAGAATTCGGTAATAGTTCAATAAGAGAATTTAGTAACTAAGATAAAATTAGAAACCAAGTAGGATTCAAAATGAAACTCATCCCTGAGTTTTTTCTTATTATAAAAGTTCAATTCTATTACTCTTATTAGTTTCAAATATAATTTCAATCAATTTGAAAATTTTTTGTTTTATTTTAATAATTAAACAAAATTCGATAGTAAAACACAATCTTTTGAGTTTGATACTTGGTACTACCGTTTGAATTATTACTTCAACGATTCAGTACACTAGTTGAAATGCTATCAAGTTTTTGGCGTTGTTGCCGCGGATTGTCATATCAATATTGAGCTATAATTTATTTACTTAAATGGATTTTTTTTGCTCTACAATAAGATTTGTTTTCTGGTATTTTTAACAGGAAAAAAAACTCATATATATTTTTTTTAATTTTCTATTTTTATTTGTTAAACTTGTTAATGTCGTGTGTTAGTGATTTATTTATTCTTTGTTTAAGATAATTGTCCATCGTAGAGTGTGGAATATCTCTCTCTCTCTATTATACATTAACTATTCTACACACTTTTCTTAATTAGAGTGAAAAAATACTATTCTAAAATAAAATATAAAAAAAAATATATAACTAAAAAGTTTATATATTTAATCTTAATTTTACTTTTGTATTTTTTTATTCTTTGCATGTCTTATGCTTAAAATTTTATTATATAATTTGATTCTTTTAAAAAAAAATGGAGCTCTAAACGTAGATATAAAAATTAAAGTATACTTAGATTGCATAACAATTTCATTGTAACTTTATAATAGAAAAAGTCATAAGATATTCAACAAAAACAAATTTTTTTAGTGTACCTCTACATTTATACTCTTATCTTAATATTTTATATAATTTATCTATTTTTTCTTTTTTGTTTCTTTTATCAAAAAAATAAATTTTTTTGTACTCCACTAAATTTAACTTGGGTTCCATAAATTTTTGATGTTTTTTAGTGTGTTTAAGAAAATTTGAACTTTATGTACTAATTTTTTTTTAGTTTTTCGGTACACAAATATATTTTAGAAAATTGAACTTTATTTATTGAATTTTTTCTTCAAAATTTTCAGTACAAAATGCATTTTAGAAAATTTAAATTTTGTGTATCGAAAAAACTTTGTAAATTTTTCGATACCCAAATATGTTTTAGAAAATAAAATTTTGTGTACTCGAAAACTTTTTTCAAATTTTACGGTACATAAACATGTTTTATAAAATTTAAATTTTATATACAAAAACTAGTTTGTTGGAACACAAACATGTACCAAAAAACATAAAATTAAACTTTTTCTCATTTTAAAAAGGTTAAAATTGAATTTTTATTAAAATATAGCGGTAAAAGAATAAAATTAAGAGTACGAGATAAAATTTTCCAACAAAAAATACAAACTTCTCTTTTTTTTAAACAAAAATAGATTGTAAAGTCCTCTTGTGATTAACCTAACATCTCAATTATATTGTAGTTATGTACATATAATAACAAAAGATCGTGCCTAGTAAACGAATGTTTACAATAAAAAAACTGTTAAGGTACATAATTTTTCTTGATAAATTCCTTTGTCTAATTGTCACTTGATAAAGCAGAGAAGAGAAATTAGTATAAAATGCCACTGACCTGCATACAAGATTATTGACTCTGGAAAAAATTAGGAAACCAAAAGAAAATGATAAAATGTTAGCTTAATTATAAATAATAAAAAAATTAAGGAACAAAATATTGTAGAGGAGGAAGTAAAACTCATCCTCATAATTTGAGTGATTGGTGACTTATTACCATCAATAAAAAATATAAGTAAATGATGTTTACATATATTACATGATTGATATGCAGGTGAGTCTTTAATTGTTAGTAATAATTTTATGAGACTTATATGTCAATATTTTTGTTACAACAAAGATTTATTAATTTACTGCAACACTATTTTTGTGTTTGATATTTAGCAAAACTAAGATATAGTTGTGAATATTTTTGCAAATCATCGGAATCATGACCAATACTTTTAAAAGTTTCCTCTAAAGTACTCAGAATTGCAAGGAGCAATGTTATTAACCTCAAAATCATTTTCAATGAAAAATTCCATGATGACTTTGTAAAGTTTTTGAAACAAAATGATAATGATATATTTCGGTGGTATCTCTTTGTATATATATAGCAATACATACTTTGTTTCACTCAAAAGTAAATCAAAAGTTTTTTAAGCCATCTTTGAAACGATTAACTTCAATTTCATTTTAAGCCATCTTGCATTAAAATCACTTAAAATCGCCAACCTACGTTGGGACTTTGTTCTTAATTATAATCATATTTTAAGAAAAAATTTCTCCTTAAATATAAACATCATTTCAATTTATTATGTATATTTTGTTGGAACCAAGTTGGTTCTAAGTACTTAGAATTTTGATGTTTACAAAAGCACTCAATGTAATCTTATTTTGAACTTTGAATTATTAAATCAAATGCCACAAGAAGCTGAAGTAATCAGAAGCAGAAGATCAAAGAGTTCCAGAAATTGAATCCTGAAGGTACCAGAAGATACTCCAGGATGTCAAAACATCACCAGAAGATATATTTGCTGGCCCAGATCAGAAGGAAGCAAAGTCAGAAAGAGACCTGGACCAGACCAGAAGGAAGCCTGCCAGAGGGAGACTTGATCCAGACCAGAATGAATCATTTTTCAGACTTATTCTAGAAGTTATTCTGACCAGAAGATGGCCTGGCAGTGAAATAATAAACAGCCCAGACTTGATCCAGACTTAATCAGAGGATAAGTTAAAGAGTCCAGAACAAGAGAATCAATCCAGATTTGACCCAAACCAGAAGATAGCATGGTTCAGGGTATGAAACTAAGTCCAAACCAGAAGAAATGATCTCCAGATTTGATCCATAACTGATCCAAAATAGAAGGTAAAATGTCCAGACTGAAATATTATTTGTCCAGATTTAATTTCAGTTTAATCCAGACCAAGTCCAGAATTGGTCCAGATCAGAGGGAAGATATTCAGAACAATGGTTCACATTTAAGTATTTGGCCCAATGTTGGCCGAGATAAGAAGATCAGACCATGGCCTAGTGTTGGCTGAGATCAGAAGATCAGAAAGTGTGGTCCAGGGTTGGCCGAAATCAGAGGATCACAACAGATCACTTAGTATGGTCCAGATGTGGACTAGCGCAGAAGATCAAATGGTCCAAATTTAATCATGAGGATTAACGGTGGAGATTTTAATTTATTTTGATCAAAGTATGAAAATGATTTGTTACAAAAATAAAGTGAAGTCGTATGGAAGACCAGGAGCTGTTGGCGGGAAGAAACTAAAGACATGATTGGCCAGTTATTTTTGAAAGAAAATCTGAAGCATAAAAAAGATATGTTTTTTAAGTGAAGCCCGATTGGTCAAGATATTTTTGCAAGAGAATCTAGCAAGATACAACTCGAAATTAAGCTTGGAATAGGCCCTAATTTGCATCTATAAAAGGAGGCTCAAGGCAGAATACTTAGTATCGAAAATCACAAAAGAGTCATACACTTCCAAAGCAAACACTCAAGTTTTCAGTGAGGTTAATTGTGAGTTCCAGCTTTTCAGAAACAAGCACTCGTGTTATTTTCTTTCCCTTGTGTTAGATCTAAGTTGTTGAAGTAGAGTCTACAATCTGAGGGAGTCAGAAGGGGTAGCAGATTACTTGGCAATTAGATTCAAGGCATTGTAATTCCTTCTACAATCTGGTGCTGTATTCCTCAAGAGTCTAGGATTGTTAAAACTGTTTGAGAAGACTGACTTGGAGGGTCAGTGGAACTGTTGTAATTCAAGGTTTGAATTAGTGAAATCCTTCAAGGTGAAGGGACTGGACGTAGCCTCGTTAACGGTGAACCAGTATAAAAATTATGTGTTTTATTTTTACTTTATATCCGCTGCTAACTCTGTTTTTATTCATATATCAAGTTTTGTTTTAAAAGTGTAAAAACAGTAAAAATATTCAAGTTAGTCAAATACAATTCAACCCCCTTTCTCGTGTTTGCACCTTCATGTTTATTATTTTTTTCTCAATCATACTT
Organism: Cicer cuneatum; assembly: GCA_037974295.1. Classification (NCBI taxonomy): domain Eukaryota; kingdom Viridiplantae; phylum Streptophyta; class Magnoliopsida; order Fabales; family Fabaceae; genus Cicer; species Cicer cuneatum. The sequence continues at coordinate 7,127,518 of JBBPBO010001986.1, forward strand.
CTTATTTATACTATTAATTTGTCTCAAAATTTGAAAGTCAAGTTTATCACATTCAAATACAAATACAAATGTTATTATAGAAATTTTAGCCTATAAAATAAACATATTAACTATTATATCAACTTTTCCTAATAAAAATGAAAATAAATAATTGATGTTTATAATAAGGGACGAAGATACTAGATAGTGTTTTATCTTGATTTAAGTTATTTATAAGATAAAAATAAAAAAAATAAACAATTAATTATATAACCAATTAAATAAACAATTAATTAGTGTAAATTAATTAACTAGTACAACTAATTAACCAATCAACTAAGATTTTCTAGAATATTAGTTAGCTAGATAGTTAACAAACTAATTAACTAATAGTGAATCTAATAGTAACTTAACTAGATACTCTCTCTGGTCACTATTATAATATAATAAAATTATTTTTACGAATATTAAGAAATGTAATTAAATACAATTATTTTTTATATTTCATTTAAAACACAAGTCAAATTTACTAAATTGTATCTTTTTCAAGTCAAATACTCAACTATTAACATTAATTATTTTGAAATTAATGAATGATGTATTATGAATAATATGATTAAATAATTAAAAATTAATTACTTTTTACTTATAATAATCATAACTAATATTTAACTCTTGTTTTTTTACTTATAACCGTGACCATTAAACAAATGATTACGCCGATATTAACATCCAAATATCACATAACCAAAAAAAAATTTACATCCGTTTATATTAATCGGCTTATCCTTTTAGGTTTCGGAAAGTGCATCCTACCTACAAAATTAGTGGTGTAATTTTTTTATAAACTATTTTTAAGTTTTATGTATCTTCTTTCAAAAAGAGTTAAAAAGTTGACAGATTTTCGTCTTATTAAAAATTTCATAGGGGTCGGTATTGACATATAGAATGAGACTTTATCTTTATTCTCGTCTGATTAATCAGTTATTCAAAAAATCCATCAGATTATAATGGAGTGACTGATTTGATAGATGTTTGTACACCTTGCTTGATATGAAATAAAATATGAATATAAATATAAATAGTCAAAAGAATTGATATATTAAGAGTATATTTGAATTAAATTATTTGAATTTATCTATTGATACAAATATATTTGTTAAACTGTTGTAGAGAATTTATGAAAATAATTTATGATATATTCAAAAATTGTTTTAAACTAATTTTAGTAAATTATTTCAGATAACTTATAACAATTTATAATTTATATAAAAATAATTTAACTTTATTTTATTTTTTATCGTAAAAGTAACTAATATATTAATATTTATGCCATAAATACTTATACTATAAGATGTTTATCTAAACAAAATAAATAAAAATATTTATTTAGAGTATTTTGTTTCCGCCCATAAATATTCGGAAAACTTGGTTAGTGAGTAATGTGAATCATAGACTATCGTACTAATATATAGATTTTGAATTAAATGTATCCTATGAATCAACTATAGCTAGCCGTTCATTATCAATTTTTATTTTTGTGTATATAACCCGTCTTTTTCCAAAAGAAAATGTTAATAATTAATATTTATTATATCTTAAAATAAATATCACATTTGATCATTTTGTATGGATTAAGATTAAGAAAATATGATAAATGAAATAGAGAAGAACTTTTTTAACAAACTATCTCTATAAATAATTGGTTGATTTCAATTATAATAAATATAAAGTGGAGTGATAATATATTAGGAGTGATATAAATAATATTAATTAGATGATATAATTGGTAAAGAAAATATTAAAGTTGCATTGTAAAAAATAAAAATTATTTTGGATATTTATTTTTTTGTAAATGCAATAATTATTATGAAACATGGTAAAATATTATTAATATTGTTAGTACTTTTTTAGAGGATGGAGAATAAAGATTTGCTTTAAGTACTATATAATCCACTTTTGTGCAATTCTGTTTCCTTTGTCTTTACATGTAAAACTTTTTTAAGAAAATGTATTGCTTTTATATAATTTTTTTTCCTTCAAATTACAAGGAATGTATATATATATATATATATATATATATATATATATATATTAACTTATTATAAAAATACCCCTAATTAAATATAAAAAATTAAAAGATCAATAATTTATATCTCTTAATAATTGAAAAATAATTAAAAAATATAATGTATAGTATCAATAATAATAACAATATTAATGTAAAAACTATTTTTTATTAATTATTACAATGAGACTTACGTATAAGAAGAAGTAGGGACTTCAAGTATTAATTATTAATTTAATATATCATAAAGTCTCTCTCCCTTTATAATATAAGATTCCTAAATCCTATTTCTCTTAATTGGTCCCATCATATTCGACCTCTATTTTTCTCTTCAACCTTCTCTCATTATGCTTCCTTACCACAAACTTTGAAGAATCGAAAGATGCACTTGATAGAGAGCTCACTCTTGGTGAGACACTGGTTCAATTACTCCGCCATAAAACATTGTTCTTCATTGCCACAACACTTTATTCTTGTGTTTGTTTTACTCTTTTGCCTCTATTCCATTCATATTCGTTGAACTTAGTGGATACAATAAATTGAACAAATAAAAGATTCAACCTTCAGTGAAGAGGTCATTTTGGGAAATGTTCAAGTGCTACAAATATGTTATGCGGACATTTATCATTGCAGTTGGTCCTCTTCAAATCATTTCTTATCCTACCATTAAGATATGCAGTCCTAATTTACATATTTATTTATTTTACGATATAAAATTAACCACTACAATCTTAAACTATAATCGGAATAATTAAATTTAACCACTATTATCTTAAACTATATTGATTTTGTTTAAGGTATTTTTTCACAAGTATATATTTAAAAAACCAATATTTACATTGAGTGGAATATTGTCGCTGTTGGATATTTTGTTGGGAGTATGATGCAAATCTTAAACAAGAAGAAGATAAAATTGACGACGATGAAATTTGCACAAATAAATTTTAAAGCATATGTATTTATATTGGATGCAAATAGGTTAACCGACGAATCTCTTTCATGATATTTTGGAATCCTTGAAGTGAATAACACATTTACATAAAGCCTATCGATCAATGATAGTTTAGATAATAAATTTTTTTCATTTACTCTCGTGCACTAGAGAAAAGAAGAAATAAATTATAAATATTTTTGACAAAAATTTGACTTATGTAAACATGAAAATTGTGTTCTTATTTTTGCCTCTAAAGTGTCTCTATTTATAGAGAAACTCGTACTAATTGGTGGAAAAAAAACAACTCTTAAAAAAATTTGTAACTCTTAGTAATTTAACATATGAATTAGTTCGATGGCTTACAAATGCATTAAACCTATGTATCACAACCATTTGACCAAACGATATATTAAGTTATTTAATTTTGCTACACTTATTTAGCTATTAGAGAATTTCAAATATATTTTGGAAATTCCCCTCACAATTACTAAATTGTTTGTCTCTACGATTGGAGTATTATTCAATATTGTTATAATCGAGTATAATGATTTGAGAATAATGTATACTCACTACAGGATTTACTTGAACTTGCTAGGGCCAAAAGCCTTAGGAAATGTTAAAAAATACTACGAAATACTGCATTTTCGAGGGCCAAAAGGCCCCAGGTAACACTTGTTAGACAACATTGTTTTTAGAATTAGAAAAAACATGACTTTTTCTAGGGCCAAAGCCAAGAGAAATGTCCTAAGGCAAAGGCCCTCCCAGATTACCTAGAGTTGAGGCCCTCGAAAAAGTAGTGTCGTTTTATGATTCTCAAGGCTTAGACAAATAACAAAGAGTGACATGTCCCCAGGATTGTGGCCATAAAAAAGGGACGTGTGGTAACATACTGAGGGCTTAAGCCCTCACTAATGTCAATTATGACACACTATCTTTGGGCTTTAGCCCTCGCTAATGACACTAATGTCATTAATGTCAATTATGTCATTATCCTTTAATTCTGTTGTTGCCTTTAGAACATTCTTCTTCTTGGATTTCAAGGCCAAAATTGGATGCTTCTTCTTGGGCTCATCCTCTACAAGCTCAATTTCATGTGATTTCAAGGAGTTAACCAATTCTTCCAATTTAAAAGTATCAAGATTCTAAACTTTTTGAATAGATGTAATCTTAGGTCTCCACTTTCTTGGAAGACTCCATAATATTTTCTTCACATGATCAATAGCAGTATAAATCTTCTCAAGTACACTTAATCCTGAGACCAGAGTCTGGAATCTGGAAAACATTATTTCGACGTCTTCATCTTCTTCCATCTTGAACAATTCATTATACTAACTAGGAGGTTAGCCTTTGCTTTTTGAACTTCCTTCCTTCATAAGTCAGAACCACAATGTCATAGATGTTTTTTGTTGTCCCTTTGTTACTGCACTTATCAAATTCCTTGAAGGTGATTGCATCAATCATAAAGGTTCTATACTTGTGATTCATCTAGTACATCTTCTTTTGTTCATCATCCATCTATTTCCTTGAAATTTCAGTACCATCAGAATTTGTTGAAGCAATATAGCCATGTTCCACTAAGTCCAAAAGTTTAGGATCTTGTGAGATAAAGAAACTCCTCAGCTTGTCCATCCAGTACTCAAATTGTTCACTGTCAAACAATGGTAGCCTGTTGATGTTTCCTCCAGCAGCTTCTTCACTAAATCTACACATTGTCGAATCATTGGTTCTTTGTTCAAACACCGTAAAGTGCTAAATTTTGAAATCGGGCTATTGATGCCAATTGAGGGTGCAATCACGAGAATGAGGTTGAATTGTGTTTGACTAAGTTGGATTCTTTTTGCTAATTTATTTAAAGCTGATTTAGGTTGAAGTAGCAAAATTGATTTACAAGGAAGGAGGTTTGAATTGTAAATCTCCCTTTTTAAAATTTCCTAAAAAACATAAGATTTGAACTCAAGAATGTTCTTGGTTAAGAAAGCAGAGAAACAGAGAACGTTCTTGGTTTATCAGAAAACCGAAGAACGTTCTTGATTAGTTGTAAAACAGAAAAGGAGTTTGTATTTTTAATCTTGAAAAACAATCAAACTGAATAAAGAGATAAAGGATAAGAGATACCACACACGGATGTATCCTAGTTCACCCAACTTGAGCTACGTCTAGTCCTCACAATTGTGAGATTTTCCACTAAGTGTTTAAAACAAGAACCTTCTTGGTTTTACAACACCTATCTTATATCAACCTTGATCTTTGTTTATAGACTTTAATCTAATTCCACCCAGAAAGAGATTAATCAAATCACCTACCAACCTTGATAGGATTTCTTACAATCTACCCCAAACTATACTTAACTCTTATAGTTTGAGTTTTACAATAATGATGAGATTGTTTTTTTAGAATCTGAGATGTCTCAACTCTTGTTTGAGATTCGACTCTTTACAAATAATTCAGTACAAATGTATCATAGTAAAAAAGAACTTTATGAGACTGATTCTTTTAAGTGATGAGAGAGTTTCAAGTATGTAAATGTGAATGATTTTGAGAGACTTGTTAGCACTTGAACTTCTGCGTTTTCCTTGAGATTTGGTCTTCCTTTTATAGGCTTGAGAGCATTAAATGGAGGTCAATAGAGCTGTTGGTAGTGCCCTTGTCAGTCTCGACCAGAGGCAATATTTCTGATTAAAAATAATCCAACTTTTGACTATTTTTAATTTCTGTTTTGACTAGGCAGAATTCTTTATTCTTGATTTGTAATTTTTGGCTTTAATGATCATTCAATATTGCAGATATATGATGATGCTTTGTAGCTTGAATTTGAGTCATGACCTTGATTGAAACAGATTCAAAGAGATCACATAAAGTTTGTTGTAGAAAACTGAAGTGTAGTTGCTGGAGATTGATGATCAATCTGGAGCTTTAGCTTTTGGCTTTCTTGGAGATTGATAATCAATCTGGACGAGTTTTTGAACATACTGGAAGCTGCCTTGATGCCTTGTACATTGCAAGATTGTTTATCAGTTTTGACAGCAAAACTGGAGACTGTTCAGTCTTGCTTGGGCAGCTTGATTCATGACCTTCTTTCTTTGTGATTCAAATGGTTTCTTTTGATTGTAATTGATCACATATGTTCCTTGTCATGTACTCTTAATACTGATGTAAATTCCAGAGGCAATAACTTCAATTAAGTGATGGATAATGATTAGTCTTTATGCTGCCATGACCATATTTGAATCTGGGAACATTCTCCTTTTTTCAGAATATATCAAGAATGTTCTCTGCCTTTGTTTATGCTGATTTATTTGATTCTTTTGAAATCTATCTTTGAATTAATACACTCAAAAACACAGATTAAATTAACAATACATTTAGAATCATAATTAACGATCTTTAATTAACGTTTATTTATTTTCATCAAAACTTTAAAATGAGAGTTTGTCTTAACATGGGTTTGGTGACTTACTTAGAATAAAAGTTTAACAATCGGGTTATGTGATCAGAGGCAAAAGTAAAACAAGAATTGTAGAATTAAAGTGACACAACAATGTATCTTGGCTCATCACCAACTTAATAGCTATGTTCAGTCCCCTCACTCAAAAGAATTTAACCCACTAATTCAAAACTTGAATTACATAGAACCTGACTTTACAAGTTAGTCTTTTCAAAACAACATGACACCTACAAATTTTTTTGAGGAACATAAACACCTTGATTATAAAAGTCATGTATTCTCAACACAACCTGAAAACATACAGATTTCTTGAGGAACACCAAAACCACTATCGGAAATGGTTACAAGAGTTTGGAACAAATTGGTTTGCTTCTAACAAGTTGATTGTAACAATAAATTTCACACTAGAAAACACTTAGAAAATATTTCTTTTGAGCAAGTGTTTCTCTAGTCCTTAACTTATGAACTCTAATGACTTAGGAAATTTTGTGCTTGAGAGTACTCTGATTTTCTTATTCAGCTTTGAGTATCTATTTATAGAATAAGTTAGGGTTTCTCCTTTGTCCTTGCAAAATCTGAATCATATCTTTGCAAATAATAAATGTATCTTCTTATGAGTGTTTCTTCTTGTAAATAATTGATATCTTCTTGTAAATAAATCTTGATCAAATCTTCTTGTAAATAATTCATATCTTCTTGTTAATAAATCTTGATCAAATCTTATGGTAAATAATTCATACGTTCTTGTAGATAAATCTTGATCAAATCTTCTTGTAAATAATTCATATCTTCTTTTGATAAATCTTGATCAAATCTCTTTGTAAATAATTCATATCTTCTTGTAGTTAAATCTTGATCAAATCTTCTTGTAAGTAATTCATATCTTCTTGTGATAAATCTTGATCAAATCTTCTTGTCAATAATCCATATCGTCTTATTGAAAAGATATTGATCATATCCTCTTCAAATTTTGACCATGTCTTTTCTTCAATTATAAATCTGATTCAAATCTCTTTTTAGATTGTCTTTAAAAACATGAATCTTCTTTAATACTCTTGCTTGATTTGAGATAGAGTGGATTCAGATTGTTCTTGGATCTTCACAAGTCTTTTATTCGGCTAAGTCTTCTTTTCATATTTAATTCTTTCAATTTCAGTTGTTGACTTTCCATCAGAGGCATTGACTTTCTTGTTGGAGTGAGATGTTGTGTTTCTTAAATAATGATAGTCAGAGGTAGAATGACATGACTTAGAATTAGTGGGATTGGGCAAATCACCTTGTTGAAACTTTAGAGTCAATGCAACATTAGAGGTTGCATATTAGAGGCAGCATTTGGAGTGTGTTGCACTATTTTGATCAGCAAATTGTGAGCTTTGAATTTAGATTTAAAAAATCTCTTCAAAGTTAATTATACCTTGAAATGAACTCTTTAGAGGCATGAATAATTTGTGCAAATCAGAGACATGCAATGGCTTTAGAGGCATGTTTCAAATTCAGTTTTCAAACAGTCTTTAAAGGTAGTCTTCAGACTTAGTTTCAAAGTTGTTCTTCAGAGGCAGTCTTCAGACCCAGACATCAGAGATAATTCTCGTAATCTTCAGAGGCACGTTACTTTCATAGGCATATGGTCAGAGGAAAACGCGTATACTTTGTGTTCCTCTAATGTCATCCTCTGGTCATTTCCTCTCGTCGCTTCCTCTGATTTTCTTCTTCTAGTTTTTTGCATACTTAATGAAGCCATTAATCTAAATTTATTGTTCTCATAAAATACTTTTGTTAATATCAAAACTATAAGTGAAAAATCAACTTGATTCCAACAATTGCAACCGTGGACCAAATAGGATTCCATGAAAGAGAGGTAAGTTACAAAAGACTACTTAAGTATAAAGTCTTTTCTACTTAGGACTACTTAAGTATAAAGTCTTTTCCACTTAAGTACAAAAGACCACTTATTCCAACCAACATTTTCATAGTATTTCATTTTTCTTTTAAGATGTGGACCACAAAGCATACTAATAATTCTATTTCTCTATACCCTACCAAATCTCTGGTACCATTATTTGAAAAAAAACAAACTATAGAAATAAAACAAATACACAATTTCAACACAAACATATAATATATAAACTCTAAAACTACAACTATTGTCTAAACACGACTAGAGAATAACACATTATGTGAAAACTTTTACACCACGTAGATTTCTCTCAAACACTTCATAGTTTCTAATACAACCACACTCTGCAAAACAAAAACCTAAACTACATGTCACAATACTGTAATACAAAAGTATAAAAGAAAATAAAATAAAGTATTTATGATAAGTGCATTTTGTAATAAAGAACAATAGTATATATTTATATATATTATCCTCCATCTTGATTTATAATACTATCTTTGCCCCTGATTATAAGCATCGGTTAAAAAAAAATTGTCCCTAAATATAGTCACTTTTTCAATTTACTAGGTGCATTTATTATTATTTTTTTATCAAATATACCTTTTATTAATACTACTAATTTATCTTAAAATATATTAAAAAAAAAGTTCAATATATTCAAATAAAATAAGCATATTAACTACCCTACCAATTTTTCTTAATAAAAGTGGAAAAAACGATAAATATTTATAATAAAAGACAAAGATAGTTTCAGACAATATAAGACTTCTCAAAATTCTTCAATTTCAACCTAAGGTATTTTTTATCCTATTGTTAAGGTATGCAACCGTAATTAATATATTAATTTCTTTTAGACAATGTAAAATTAACCAATTCAATTATTAAACCATAGTATTTATTCCTTATAAAAGCGCAAAATAATATTACTCCCCATTTCGATTCATTATGTTTGAATTTTTTTACCATGTTTAAGAAAAATAATTTTTTTTTATAATGAAGAAAAATAATTTTTTTTTATGAGAGAAATAAGTTTACTAAATTGTTCTTATAAAAAATATTTAAGGGAAAAATTAAAAGAAATAGTTCGGGTGTATATATGAATTAATTAAGGAAAAAAATGACACTCAATATTGTTAATCTATTACTAAATTGTGGCCTGTTGCTAAAATTAAAGGGAATGGATTCTTTTCATTGAATTTTTTTACATTTTTCTCCAATAATTTCAACTCTTGAATCTAAATAATCTCTTTTCTTTTATAATTTTTGGACTCTCTTTTTCTCTCATGTTTCACGGCTTAGATTAGTTCATTTAAGAAATGTCGAGAGAATTTTCATATGAGATCTAAATTCAAAATTAAATGTTATTAAAGTTTGTAGAATAATTGTATATTATTGGCTTCTTGTTTTAAAAAACTTTGATTTTGTAGGATCATCCAAATCCTAAATTAAACTTTGTTTTGAGATTGCACCCCAAAAAACTTTTATTTTGAGATCATAGAATAGAAACCACACGTCCTGTGTTTTGTTGGTTAAGTTCCCATGGTTGACTTATATATATATATATATTTGCATGCTATACACATTATATATTTTTATCAACACTACATATGCACGTTATTATATATTTATTTGTACGCGTTTTGCTTGTTTGATTTTTTTAAGATTTCATCCATCCAATTGAAATTAGTAGAATATATCAAAAATAATACAAATTTAATGTTGTTAAAATTGAAAATGATGTGTTTAAAGCTAACAAACTTACAATATCAAGTTAATAGAAAATAAAATGGTTGTATATCTACAAATTTAATGAAATCAAAGTGATTGAAATGTTCATTTCTCTAAATTTGTACTATTAACGAGTATGTCATTTTGACTGGATTTATAATGCATTAAAGTTTATATGTCAATCTAAATTTAACGAATACCACGATAAGATAAAAATTAAACCACATCGCACCAAAATGACAAACAAAACAATAATGTGTTAAGACGATGAAATTACATGAAAAAAAGTGAAAGAAAAACTAGAGATCTATATAAAAAAAACCATTTATTTAAATAAAAAAGTGAAAAACAAAATTAAGAAAAATAATTATTTAATAACCTAGCTAAATAAAATTGCTTCTACTTATTAAAAAATACGAAATCTCAAAATCAATATTTTTTTTATAATTTCTAAGAATCACACCATTATCGATCCGGTCTAAATAGTACACCATCTACGATAAGTTAATTAAACTCAAGTAGTTACTGAACTTCAATTAAAGATGAATCATTTAAAAAAATTTGAGTTGAAATTTTCTGACTAAAACAATTCTTATTGAGACGTTACTTATCTCAATACCGAAATCTGAATTGATAGACTCTCTCATTGAACTACCAACTAAAGAATTTAAATAAAAAAATTAAATTACTCCATTACTTGTAGTATAAAACCCATACTTTTGTGCAATTGTATAATCACACAAAGTTTGCATTTCTCTCCTTAATTATATAAACACTCTAAATTACTCTTGGCTCTCTTCCTCTTCCACCTCTAGTCACTATGCTTCCTTATGAGACTCTTGAAGAATCAAAAAAAATATTAGGTAGAGATCTCACACAGAGTGAGACACTATGGTTCAATTACTCCGCAAAAAAATCTGACTTTGTTCTTCATGGCCACAATACTTTATTCTTGTGCATCTTTTACTCTATAGCCACAATTCCATTCATATTGATTGAGCTTAGTGGACACAAGAAATTGAACAAATACAAGATTCAACCTTCAGTGAAAAGGTCATTTTGGGAAATGTTCAAATGCTACAAAAATGTTATGTGGACATTTATTGTTACAGTTGGTCCTCTTCAGATCATTTCTTATCCTACCGTTAAGGTATGAATTCCTAATCAATATATTTCTTTTAGACAATGCAAAATTAAACTATTATCTTTAATTAATCATTATAAAATGAAAACTGAGTGAACTTACTCTTCATTTATATTTGATTAAGTATAAGATTTTTATTTTTTTTACAAAGATTAAGAAAAATAAAATATTTCTTATCTGTAGAATAATTTTTTTTTATATTTCTTAATTATAAAAAATATTTAAATACAAAATTAGAAGAAAAAAATTAAGATATTAAATTGTATTTGTTCACATATTGTTTGCATCATCACGATTTTGTTCTCAACTCTCAACAAAATACTAATCATACTAATTATTAATATTATTTGTTACAAAAATACTATAAAAGTTTGTATTTTGTAAAATAATTGTATATATTTGACTTTTTTGTTCGAAAAATATAAAAAATTTAAAGATTTTTTTCTAAATTAAACTGTTATTTTGAAATTATAAAATAGAAACCACATGTCTGGATTGTTAGTGAAGTTCCCATGGTTGACTTAAACAGACATATATATATATATGTGTGTGTGTGAGAGAGAGAGATGTGCATGTTATATATTTTATTTATCTGCATATGCACGTCATTAAATATGTAATTGTTGGCTACTTATTTGAATGGAAAACAAAAACAAAATTAAGCGTACATTGAGCTGTAAGGTATTTCTTAAATTTCTTTTATTAAAAAAAATAATAATAACTTAAAGACACTTTTGTTTTTCTTATATTTAATTTTTTTTTAATATGTCATATCAATAATTTTACGTAGTATAGGATATTTCTAGCATTTAATTGTATAATATCAAAAGATGTTGACGCATCGAGTCACATCAATAATCTTAAGAAAGATTACAAATGAAATAATTTCAAATAACATGAGTACAATATAAAAAAAATTACAAGAAAGTCATATTCATCATAAAAACGTAGACCAAAAGAGCTCTTAATTTAAAAATTGGAGAAATTGCATTTATTTATAACCGTAAATGACACTATTACTTTATTTAATTTTGAAAAAATATTTACTTTTTTTATAATTATTAAAAAAAATTGCACTAAATATTTTTTTTATCATACTTACATCTATTCATGTTATTTACAATATGATATAATTAGAGTTTTCACTTTAATTTGTAAAGGTATACATTTGATATTTATAATTTTAAAAGGTAAGATTATATTCTTAGTAACACAGTCGAATTGTGTATTCTAATATCTTTTTAATAAATGATAGATAAAATTAAATAACGGATCGATAACAAATATTATGCACACAAAAAAATTAGTGAGTATAAATGATGCAAGTGTTTTTTCAAAACTAATTCATTTAATGTGACTTCAAGGTAAATGCAATTTTCCCTTCAAATGAATTTTAAATATATTTCATACTTTTTCAATTATTAAAATAAAATTTTAATATAATCCATGGTTTTTGAAATAAATTGATATATAATAATAATAATAATAATAATAATAATAATAATAATAATAATAATAATAATAATAATAATTGTGTACATGGTAAAATTCTGAGAAACGATATGGGCAGAAAATGAAATTATGTATACGACAGTTATAATTGAAAGCCGTATCTCAATCATCAAATATGGGCAGAAAATGAAATTATGTATACAAGGAATAATAAAGGTAGTTCGTGAAATTTTAGAATTATAAACTTGATATCGTATTTTTTATAGGTTATAAATAATTATTTTAATGATAGTTTTCAACATATTAAATATATGCAAACAAACTAATCGTTATTTTTTTTATGGAAAGTCATTAATTGTTTTAATATATTGAAATAAAACATTGTTGAATAAAAACTAAATATTACATAAATATTGGAAAGTTTATTACCAATTTAAAATTACAATAGAATTATAAATAAAAAATTAAAATTCGAACATGTAGTAATCAAAATCAACATTAACATCGATATACATACACGTAATTATATGTGGATGATTATAAGTTTGTGCTTTTTGCTTTCATTAAGATTTCTTTTGTAAAATATTTAAAATTTGAGTTGAAATTTTACAATAGACAAAAATTACTAACTTTATAGTAAACAAAAATGATTAACTTATATTTATAGTATCTATTCCTCAAAATATAGTCTATTATATTATATATTAAAAAAATTAATGTCAGAAGATATAAGAATGATTCAATGACGTCTAATTCAAGAATAGTATTTGGCTTCTTTAATGGCCAAAATTTAACAAGTTTCTCTCAGTACAGAATAATTGATTTTCGTAGGGCCAGTATTGAATTGTTATAGATTATCACGGATCTTAGTCATGTGTGAGGGCCATGGCCCCCAAACTTTCTAAAATCCTCTCTCTCATTTTATATATAAAAGTGTATATCTAACACGTCATTTTTTAAAGTTTTTTTTTGTTTTTCACTGAGAGGATCTTGATCTTTCTCAAATACACATATTTATGAATTGGAATATATATATTTTAAAAATAATAATAATAATTCTGTATTCACCAATTCGGAAACATCACACTTTTTGAAAATTTAAGAGAAGTAGAAGCTCATTTAATATTTACTTTACAATAGTTTTCGAAAAAATTTAAACATCATCTCTTAAAGTTATATGGATAAACACAACCTACTTTTATAAATTTAAACACATAATTTTTTTGGGTTGGTTATTTTAATAATTGGGTCTTGTACACGGATAGTCTTCTACCAATAATTTCATGTGAGACTAGTTTCCGTATTAAATATTTTGAATATTTTATTATAATTTTAAAAGTTAGATTTCTAATTAAAAAAAAATTAATTTTAATAATTAAAAATTATTTTAAAATATTATATTTTTGTTAAATGAAATACAAAAATTTTAAATTATTTTATTTAAATTATAAATAAAATTTCAATACAACTTAAATATAATATTAGCTTTTAGCTACTAAAAACAATCATTATGTTAATATTCTTTGAAGCAAATTCATTAATTAAATTTTTATATTGTATTGTCACTAAAAAAAATTGTTATAAAAATTTGTTTGGAGCTCCTCACCAATTAAAAGTCATTTTTAGTTGGGCTAGATGCACATGACCAATCTTGTATGAGACTAATCATCTATACTAAAATTTAAACAATTTTTTTTAAGTGTAAATAGTTCACATTACTATAATTACATCGTTGTTAGCTGTTATTAACTTATGAAACGCGTCATCACTACACCTCTAAGAAAAAATTTCATACAAAAATTCATTTATAAATTTTGATACCATTGTTAAAGAGTAAGGAGAATATCACTAACAACAATAAATTAATAGTCAGGATCACCCTTATTCAAACCAATTTAAATTATTTTTTATTCGTATCAAAGAAAAAACCTACCAAAAGTTTATATTTATAACATTCCTTTTTTTTTTAATAAAAACAAAACTACGTTAGTTAATAATATATTTGTATATAGAAAAGTTCGTCATAATTGTACCATTCTATTTTCCCTTTAATATGTTTGTCCAATTATGTGTGACAAGTGACATAGTGAGTCACTAGTTTGGTATTTCCCTTTAATATGTTTGTCCAATTATGTGTGACAATTGACATAGTGAGTCACTAGTTTGGTATTTTTCATTATTGGCTCTAACCAAATTGTTTAACTTTGGTTATCATGTTTTGATCCTGCAAAATAAAATACCATCTACAAATAAGTTTGTCTGTGTTTGTATTTAACATTATCAAAATTTTAATTTTTTGAGTCTATTTTAAAATAATATTTTTTATTATAATTTTAATTAAAATTAAAATTTTAATTCAATTAAACAAATAATTTATTTAATTATTGAAATCAAAATTGAATAAATAAATATATTAAAATTTAATCAAAATATTTACAATACCAACAGACTCTTTTTTAATATTGTCTTGAGTATAATCTGTCCTATCAATCAAATGATTCAATTCGTGCTATCTGACCAACTTCTCACGTTAAGGCAATAATGACAACTGCACCCTTCTCGTTTTTTTCTCTCTTTTATATATATATATATTTTTTTTTGACTCAATTGTTTAAATGTTTATTTGTTTTTTATATTGTTTGATTAATGGATAAAAATTATAAGAAAAGATATATGGGAAGAAATTTCTTTGTAAAAAAAGTATCATTTTATTGTCTAATTAATTAGAAACAAATTTTTTTAAATATTATCAAATCTTAAAAAAATTGAATAATATTAATAATATAAATTTTAATTAATAGAATGAACTGAGTTTATAACCAATGTTTCTCTGATCAATAATGATTTTATTCATATGTCACGTAATTGTGGGTTCAATTCTTATAAGTAATGTGAGAATTTTTTGTTGATAGATGTAACCAACAATATCTCTTATTTCTCTGCATTATCAAAAGAAGAGAAAATAATTATACATAATTTTAAAAAATATAAAAATATCTTTTTGTTTAAAATAAGATATTAATGAATATTTGCATAGATTTGAGTATATTGTTAAATTCTAAATAATCAATTGGCGGATATCCATGCAAATATGGTGATGATTTTTACCCAACATAGAGGATCACATATGACAACTATATGTGTTTGTGGATCCTCGTTGACATCTCTAAGTTGTGAGATACATGTGCTCGCATGTTTTCATATCAATAACAAATCTACTTAATCACCTTCATATTTATACAAAGATATGTTTATGTATCTTTTATTTTAATTTTTTGAATAATATAATAAGTTGTTATTTGAAATATTTCCTTTTATTGTTAATTTTAGTGTTTTTTAATATCCTTTCATTAACTACTACAATATAAGTTAATAAATACATGATAAGATAAATGTTTATTGAAATGTTTAGTTTTTTCAGGTGAACAGATAAAATAGTGTTCAAAAAGTTAACTTTTTGTGAAATTTTATTTTTTATTTTATAGATAAAATATTTTTGTTAATTAAATACCTATCCGCGTGTATTTGCGGATACATGTGAGAAAATAACATTCTTAAAAAATCTGTCACACGGGGACATGACAACTACATATACCATTTAAACCAACGGAGCGTATAACAGATGACTACTACTTGCGTCTGTTATGCCTAGAACTGTCAATAAAGTCCTAAAGTCCAAAACTTTTCTTAAAAAATCCCCTACTAAACCTCTAATATTAAGCTCTTTTTGAAATAATTTTTTTAAAGTTCGACCCATTATTTCATTGTTTTATATGGGTTTAAGTGAGGGGCTCATAAACCAAATGTTTTGTTAATTCAGATATTTTTTCTTAAAAAAATTTTGAAATTTCTTTTTATGGGAAAATATCAAAAAGATTTCTCAAAAAAATCTCAAACATTTTTTGTTCAAACAAATTTTTAAATAATTTTTTTTTCTCAAAATATTTTGTGAGAAAAATAAAAAAATCCTTTTCTAAAAAAAAATCAATTTTTTTCCCGAGTCAAAACATTTCGAGAAATAAATAAAAAAACTGAAACTTTTGAGAGAAAAAAAATTTATCGATTTCTAAAAAATATATAAAAAAAATTGAAAAAGTTGGTCCATAGACCCGACTAAACCCACAAAATTTTAGAGACTTTTTAGTTTTTTGACTTTTTTGTTAAAGTCTTTTTAACTATAAAATTTTTCTCCTCTCCAACATGTGGACTGAAGTCAATAATTAATGGAATTGTGAAATTGACACTACAATAAAAGAAATAATTTATTTGATTAATTGCTTAACCACAATTCTGATGAATTTATTTTTTCCCACAATTTTGTGCAGTGGATTGGGATCAGGACTGGTTTGCCATTGCCATCAGGTTGGGAGTTGTTTTGGCAATTACTAGTTTACTTTGTTATAGAAGACTATACAAACTATTGGCTCCATAGGCTGCTCCATTGCAAATGGGCTTTTGAGAATATCCACCGTGTTCATCATGAGTATAAAACACCTCTTGGACTTTCAGCACCATATGCCCATTGGGCTGAGATTTTGATATTGGGCTTCCCTGCCTTTCTTGGCCCAGCATTGGTTCCAGGGCACATTCTAACCTATTGGTTATGGTTCATTTTGCGACAGCTAGAAGCCATTGAGACGCATAGTGGGTAAGAGTCTTAACTTTTCTCAAGTAATTATCATCATTAGTATCGCCTACGGCCTAAAAAGTCAACAAATATTTGATTGATTGATTTTATTTTGATTTTAAAAATAAATATTAAACAAAACAATTACATTATTTTCGTAATTTATTTTTCATTTCAAAATATCTAAAAATCTATTTTAAACAAAAACATAATAATTTTATTAATAATATTATTAAAAGAATGTAAAAAAGTTTCATCTTTAAATTTACCTTAAATCATTAATATGTGTTAGGTCGCCCTTATTACTACATATAGTGGATTGAAATGGTTTGGATTCAAATTTAATTATTTTAATTATTTAATTGAAGTTGATAATTATGCTGAGCATAAATATCACAGATTTTTATATGGTCAGTTAAACATAAACTTCAAGCAAATTTTCCAAGTGGTTTGTTGGTCTAGAGGTTCTCCATTTTGGCCTTCTAAAATTCTCTTTAGAAAGAAAAAACATAAATTTCAAAATTATTAAAAACGATTAACTTTAATCATAACATTAATGGTATGTTGAGAATATTTTTGATCAATATGCACGTTTAGAATCTAAACAAACCATTTTCAACATGTTAATAGATATGAATTTCCTTGGAATCCCACAAAATATATACCATTTTATGGAGGTTCTGCATACCATGACTATCATCATTATGTTGGTGGAAGAAGTCAAGGCAATTTTGCCTCAGTATTTACCTATTGTGATTACATTTATGGAACCGATAAGGTAAGTAACTTACTTTTCTTTTTTACTACTATTGATATTTGATTCTATACATTTAACATTTTGGTATATGTTTTTACCAAACACTAATACTATGTTTCTTACATCTATGTAGGGGTACCGATACAAAAAGCGGATGTATGAGAAAATATCGATGGATTAGTTGTTTACTGCTCTCACAAGGGACAAATTTTATTTATGGTCAAGACTCTCATGGGAAAACTTATTTGAGTCATTTTATTTTCTCTATAATACCGTATTATGGTTTTTTTTTAATTCATTTAGTTGATTAATAAATATGTTATAATATATTTCACAAAAATATGTTCTAACATTGAATTTATGATTACCATTAAAATTCATCGTAAAGTTGTTAAATGCGAGTTTATTAATTTAAACAAAGATTACAAATGTAGGAAGACTTCACAATCTTCCTCCAAACATGAGGACACGGAAGTTTCTTTTAAAATTATAATTAAAGTGCAAATAAAAGATTGGGAGTTAAACATGGATGACCTTGACTTAAGTCATTTTATTTTTAATGGAAGGAAAAAAAAAAAAAACTAAGGTGCGACATAAGAGGAACAAGTTCACATAAAGTCGGTATCAAGTAGCAAATTAAGACTAGTTAGAATAATATTTAAAATGTGTAACGAAAAATTCATATCATGACCTCTCTAAGCAAAGAAAATTTGCACAAAAATTCTCTTTATAATGAATATGAGTCATATGAATAGTGCAACCTGAAAATCAGATCAGAGAGAACACCCGATTAAAAATGATTTAAAGTGGTAGATTGGGATATATCAATTTTAAACTATACAAACAATATAATTGGAATCAGTCTCGACAATGACATGAGTTAACTACATGTCTTGAGCCATTTGCATTTCCAAATCAACATCCTTTAATTCAGTTAGGAGTGCACTTTCTGCCCCAACATAAAACGTTTTATGAAATGATCATTGTGATCTATAAAAACAGCACCACATGATGAGTTACCTTGGATATACATCACCCATCAGTGTTGAGTTTGACAACAGAAATAGGAGGCTTGTTCCACAACATGGTGCGTCTAGTAGAATTTCCACCTTGACTTAAGTCATTACCTATACAATGATACTTTTTTTATTTACATCATTTTTTTAAAGAAAAATAGTTATACTAATGATTGATTTTCCGATTTAAAATGAAAAAAAAAGTTGTGTAAATATAGATTAGTCTATGTGTAAAGATGTAGTTGTAGGATTGTTATAAAAACCTTTAAATTTTAGTGTAGTTTATATCTGAATCTAAATTAAGTTGAATTACTAATGGACCACTAGGTATAGTTTCAAATAGATAGAAAACTTAGAAAAATTAAAAATCTTCTAAAACAAAATTAATTTTACACTAGAAATATTTTGATCAATGCTTTCCTCCTTTAATATTTTTCTATATCTTCATATACCGTCTATTGATCAATGTACTTTTTTACTTTATCTTTATAAAACACATTTCTTTCAATATATTTATACAAATACGAATATTTAAGATTAGAAGTAAGAAGCCTGTCTAGCTCAGTTGGTAGAGCGTAAGGCTCTTAACCTTGTGGTCGTGGGTTCGAGCCCCACGGTGGGCGTTGATAATTTTTTTGTTGTTCTTTTCAAAACTACGTTTCCCGTTTTTTTTTTTTGTTCTTTTCAAAACTGTTTCCCTTCCCTTATTAAATCTTGTTACACGTTATACACTTTATGTTTTAATCACAAGAGCCGAAAAACGTACTTTTTTTATGTACTTGTCATAAAAAATCCCGTTCCATTAAATTCTAAATTTTCAAAATTAATTCTGCAATAACCAAAATCATTTTTTAAACAAAAAATTAAAAACTCAACTCTTCAGAAAATTATTTCAAGTGTGAAACTCGAGAAATTTGTAAAGTCACCTATATCCAGTTTTTAAATATAAGGTTACCTCATTTAAAAAAAAAATTAAGTGTAAAAGAAAAAGAACTAATAGCTCCTGGTTTTATCAAAAAATTTATTAAGTGATTGATATATGCAGTGAATTTCATTGCAATTCTTGTCAACTGAAAGAAGTGTTTTTTCAGTTCAAACCAATATTTCCAGTTATTTACCAATACATCCACCATTTGCATTCCATGACTTGAAAATTGAAAGGAATAATGCCTTCACCATGGTGCAGTAGATATGATAAAGATCTTTAAATGACACACTCTATAAGAACTAAGAACATATCCAATATTTCCTCTTTCAAAGTTACTAATAGGCTATTCTCGCGTTACCTCGTCCTTTGCCCGGCTAACTAGCAATTTAGCACAATCAAAACCAACAACACCATTTATGTCTGTACAAATTAAAAGCTACAAAAATTCGATAAGATCGAAGTCAAAGCAGAACCATAAGGACTAATCCTGTTTTCAACTCATCCTAGTTTCTCATTGATTTTTCCATGATAACTTGTGAAATGACTGAATCAAAGAGAACAAGAGACCAAAGCTGATAACTTTTGAAGCAACACTCTTTAACATATATCAATTGTCAGCACTAAGCATATGGTGCACTAGTATCCTAGTTCACGATGGAGCTGCCCATAACTTCACTTTCTTGTCAACACTGGCTGTGGCTAAAATCAAGACTTGTTCATTTCCTGCAAATTGCAACATAGTGTTAAGATACAAAAATTACATGCTGATTTGTATGAGATGAGGTACATTCTAGGCATAATTATGATGGAGATACAAATACATTCACTGTAAAGTTATCAACAAAGTTTTGTATTATCTTCTAATACTGCTTAGCAAAGACAAACTGCATGAAACAGATTTGGCACAAACTTTAAGTTTTAATAGTTTTTGCTACCTATAAATGATTCTATTTTTTAAACTGTCCTTATGTATTTATTTATTTTTGCTGGCCCCAACATTTAAAAAATATGTTGGGAGCAATAAATTACATAAAAAATCAAATGGAGTGGAGAAAGATTAGCAGCTTTACCCATTGGAAGAGTTTTAGGCCCCCATGAAATGCCTGTGATGTTACCTGTAAGTGAAGAAAATAGCCAATAAGTGGAAGATCATAATGGAAAATAATTTGATTTTTTTTTTAATTTCAATAGTAGGAAATGTAAAAGATTTGATTCTTGGGCATACCGTCATGGGCTTTTTCAGCTGTATCCAAAACCTTTCCAGTCTCAACACATAACCACTGCAATGTGGAACCATGGGTTGCAGCCAAATATTTTCCATCAGGTGAAATACTGAGGCGATCATAGTGCAAAGTAGTACCAGCAGAATCACGAAGAGGAATTGGGAACACCTTCAGTGTCTTTGGATCCTCATCAAGATGATAGCGAACTTCAAGATTCAAGAACAAATACAGTGAGAGGAAATGATATAAATAACAACCTATTGAACCTAGTCTTTCAGATGACACATGAACATTTCCATAAGAATCCTAACCTTGCCTCAACCCTATGAGGGAGAGAACACTATTAATCAATCAAATAACGAACACATTTTTCTTGAACTACGACCAGTGAAAATAAGTAATATGGAAGAAAAAAATCATTTTCCGCCATAAAATCTTCTCAAACTACAAATTTGAATTCTTCATTAGCAACATCATATGTATTTTGTAAACGTTTAAACTAGTGTATACTGCAGGACGCTGAGTTGGCATGGGATTTTGACAGATAAAACCAAATTTAAAAGTGAAAAATAATCATCTTTCAAATGTAGCTTACCATTGATATTCCATATTCTCAATGAACCATCCTTGGAGGATGTGATTATTTGCTCAGAGTTTGGAGTAAAGCATAACCAAGTCACTGCACTCTGAACAAAGAGAAGTACCAAAATCATTTATCACATCAAATCATTGTTTACATAGAAGACCTCATGAAGAAAGGAGAAGCATGTTTGTAAACTAATTTTATTTTCTCGAGCAAGTAAAACAATGCCAATGGGAGTTATTTATTCTTTCTGCCTCAAGAAAATATAGCATTTAGTCATACTACTGAATACATTTGATTTAATACTTGAAGAAATATAGAATAAGATAAAAGTAATCCCAATTTATATATACTGTCTATGAAGACAAATGCATTCCGTTAAACCAGTCTTTTTTAATCCTTAAATATCTCTCTATCAAACATTGTAGCAATTATATTGCTTCCATGGAAGACGACTCCATCATAAAATTAAATAATTGTCTAAAACACGAGTATCATCTTAATCACCATTCAGATGTATTTCCCATGGTTTTATATTTCATAGTATGGCTTACGACTATGAGCTTATTCCACCTATAAATTTTGCAACTTTATGTCACCTTTATTCTAATAGACACAAAATAAAGAACTTCTCCACCTCTTCAACACTCTTAGACCTCATAATCACCCTATCATACTCGTATTCAAGGACAACACCTGTAAGACTTCATATAAGCTTATCTTTATGTCACCACGTGTATACCACCATAAAATATCTTTACACTTTGGTTTGAATCCCCTAGATTCATAGGTCATTCTAGATTTAAAGCTTCAAAACTCTTCTCTAAAAGCTCCTTTATTTCTCAACCTCCAAATGCAACCATTTTATTTACTCTCTGTGTTGGGAAGTCAAGCTCTCTCTACGTATGACTTTGCAATTTATGCAAAGCCTTCTATTCTATTTCTCCTTGATTTCATTTAAAGAAGAAATCAATCTTAGTATCCTACCTCACTTTGTACATGATAATATGCTCGTTTCCTAGAAAATGTTAGCTATCATAAAATTAAATTACACAGAAATCACCATATACTGCATTTGATGAAAAATATGTAGAATTTTTTTGACTTGCAAAATCTATTCATCATGTCAAAATCAAGCTTAATTAGAATTCTAAATCACCCAAAAATAGTAGTAATAATACTAAACCTTATGCCCCTTAAGCTGCATAACATTTGAAACTTCCTTGACAGATCCATCCTTTGCATATACAATCTCCCAGACCTGCAAGATATTATTATAAACAATCAATACTGAAGAACATGTAAATAAGCATAAACAATGGTGAATAACTTTTTGGTGGCATGAACAGGTTCCAACCCAATTATAAGACTCATTGGTGCTACAGCCTTTAAATTTTTTATTTCACCATTGTAGAGCCTTCTTTTACCCAGTCGGGTTGGAATCCAGATTTAGTCCTTGTTTTCAACTAAACAAGGACTAAATCTGGATTCCAACCCTACCGAGTAAAAGATGGGAGAGGAAGCCTAAAGGATACGCCCTATTGCATACTACATGCTAGTGCAACTAGTTATGTGTGAGTATAAGTCAAAGAAAAACAGATTAGCAAATCCAAATAAATTAAATAGAATTATACAATAAATTCACCTTAACGTCTGCAGTAAACGCTGCAGCTGCAATGAACCGCCCATTGGGTGATATAGCAGCCATGTTATTTTTAAGTTGATTTGTATCAACATGCCCCAAACTCTTCCCATTTTTTCCATGCCAAAGAATGATGTCAGTCCCTAAATTAGAAATCCAATGTTTGGACAGAAATTGTAGAAAGTCATTATTGAGCATTATGTTGAGGTGTAACAATAGTGATAATAATTTCAAAAGCAATTAAAGTTAAACATAGAGCATTTATGTTAAAGAGCAACACAAATCTCATAGAATAACAAAAAAATAGTTAATTTTATGTTTCGTATTCAGAAGTGCCTTTTGCAGCGGAAACCTTTACAGTATCTGGTAGTCAAATATCTGGAGTGGAAAGAAACGAAACATAAATTTAAAAGTATACTCTATTCAAAACACTCTGGACTTTTACCAATACAAGACATTCTTTCTCCTCTAGTTACTTCTAAGCAAAATCCAAAATCCCTTCATAATCGCTACATACTTTTAGGTGAGAATAACCTAATATATAGATCACTGACAAAACATTTTCTTTTATGTTCCAATCTGGGTTAATATCATACAAATACCTTCTGAACATGAGGCAAATAATGCACTTCCATCAGCAGTGCCATAAGTAGCGGAGGTTCCAAACAAAGTAATTATTGCTTTTTTATCATGAACTTTGTGATTTTCCCACTTAATCTCCGGGAGAGGAAGCTTTGTTTGTGGCGTATTTTCAGAAGCTTTAGGTTTCTCTTCACCATACATGTATAATGAACAACCAGAGAGTGTGTGCGATGACACAACGATGGAGGATGCATCATTAGAAAATGCAACTGCAGTTGGATGACCTCCAGCAGGCAAATTAATTCTGTGGAACCTGTAAAAGAGTTGAGAAATTAAATTTATGCACATGGAATATGATTGACATTAAATTGATATGAGTATGTATCAAGAGACTGTTGAAATACACATACTTGAAACTTTTACTTGAAGCATCGTCCAACTTAAATACTCTCACCACTCCATCAGCACAAGCTGTTTGCACACAATATATATCATAAGATTGTAAGAGAAAAGTTTCATAAATGATGTTCAATTAGTCAAACAAGTTCAAATAAAATAAAAAAACAAGACTATTTGAACAACTGGGAGTCCTAGTCATACTCATAGATGTCTAAAGGTACATTACGAAACAAGAACGATACATGAAAAAGAAATGTAATATGGCAGAAAAATAAATTTTGGGTGATATGCTATGTTGGCAGCTGATTTCGTTCAGAGGGTCTTGAGTGGTTTTCCCAATTTCTTCAACTTCAACAGTATTTCTTACTCACTTGAATATGATTTTACCTAATGGAATAAAAACATTTTTATGGCTACTGAGCTTGTGATGTTTGAAATATAATTTCTTATATGCAGAGGCATTGATTAACTATGTTGTGTTATAAACAGTGTTAGCAAATTCGTCAAACTGCCTCTGAACTGCAATCTTTGACACCTGTTCCATTTCACAGTGCATCTGGTTTATGAAGGGAGTGCAGGAAGGGAAAAATAGAACACGTCTACTTTGCAAAAAAATTAATCAAAATGAGGAAGGGAAGGAGAGACTCTATGTTCTCTGCAATACAAATGAAGAAACCTATGGAAAGGAAGAGCAGGAAAGACATAGTTTGGTAATACTGCAAGAGGAAAATTAAGTGGGAGAGATTTGTGTTAGCAAATAGTTCTTGCATGAGCGCGTGCCTACTGGCTATGAAGCACGGACACAGACACTGACATGTAGACACCCCCACTGGTAATAATTTGAGAAATAGAAGTGATTGAGCGTAAGCACACGTGAGCTGTGTCTATTGGACACAACCAATAAAAGCTTAAGAAAATATTAAATAAACTTGGCATAATTTTTATTTTTAATACATTATGAGCTTTTGATTAGATGTCCAATAGACACTGCTCACCTAAGAGTTGCTCTTACATTTCTCTATCCGACCATTGGGATAGGAAGTGAGAAAAGTTTATGTTAGAATATTAGAAAATATCTTATAATATCTTTTATATTATATTAGAGTATCTTGAGTTATTTTCTAGGATCAATTTATAATCATAAAGGTATCTTAGAATATCTCTAATTATTATTATGATTTGTTCCTGATTTAGGATTGAGTCTATGTTTCTCTATAAATAGAGATTAGTATTGAGTCTTTTGTAATCAACTCAGCATTAAGCTATTATCAATAATATTGAAACCTTTCTTATTTTCTCCCCTTCTTTTCTCTAAATTCCCATAACTTCAACATGGTATCTAGAGCCTATTTCGATCCTCCTTGAACGATCCCGTCTCCATTCCGCTGTTGAGATCCCAATAGTTTGGGAATATAATCATAATTTCTCTTTTACAACGTGATCATTCCTTTTTCAAACCACTGATCGGCACCCGACCTCTTTGAACTTGCCTCGGCCTCCTGGTTTTGAATTTGTATTCGTTACACCTGCTACCTCCAAGATCCGTAGCTCAGTTGGTTAGAGCGTCGTGCTATTAACCACAAGGTTGGAGGTTCAACCTTTTTGGTTCAGTTGGTTAGAGCGTTGTGGCTATTAACCAAAGGTTGGAGGTTCAACCCTTTTGGTTCAGTTGGTTAGAGCGTTGTGACTATTAACCCCATTGGTTGTGGAAAGCTTTAACAAAACCCTAACCAAGAGCTCTTGCTATTGTCTGCCATCGCTACTGGAAAAGTTTCACCGCAAGTTAAAAAAAAAAAAAAAAAAGTGAGCATGAGTTTGAGTAACTACCAACAGCTAGATAACCGTGCAATTTTTAGCTATTTTGTTTGTAATGTTGCAAAGAGTTGGTGCAATTCTTTTCGTTACACGCAGTCAGGAGATTTCCATAGTTCGTCAACATCATGTGACTCAGTTGGTCCTGCTCATGATGTTCCTTTTTGACACTTCTGCCCGTGAGCAGAAACCAACGAATTCTGCAGATTCATTTGAACTGAAATCTCCTTCTGGGAAAACCCTGAAGTTGGTATCAGGATCATGTTATTTGTCTCATCCTGATAGAGAAGATGCTCATTTTATATGTTATGAGGAACAAGCAATAGGGGTGGCAGATGGTGTTGGCGGCTTGGCAGATCTTGGTGTTGATTCTGGATATTATTCTCGTGAGCGCATGTTCCATTCAGTGGATGCTATTCAGGAGGAGCCCAAAGGTTCAGTTGACCCAGCTAGGGTGCTGAAAAAAGCACACACAAGTACAAAAGCTAAGGGATCATCTACAGCATGCATCATTGCTCTTACTGATCAGGGGTGCAATTTACCTCTGGATTGTGGGAATGGGAAATATGATGGTAGTTCTTTTGACAATAAATCTGGAAAGTCACTCTGACAGTTTACATGATGCATACAAGGAACCTGCTAACATAGTAGAGCATAAGGGTTATTTTGTCGACACAAATATTCCCTCTGGAAAACGTAATGTGCTGAGAAATCCTCCTCAGAACTGTGAGCTGATGAACTTGGTTAAAGTGGCTAGAAGTTCCTGGCTTCGAAACTGTGAATTTCTTCATGACTGTGTCATAAGCTTTTTGTGTGTATTGTCACTTGACTGCTTTGGAGATTATGTATCTGATCAGGTTGTTGCTCCAGTGTGGGAAACCTGTGCACAGGCATTAGGTGCTGCATTCAAGTATATGCATGCTGCACTAGTGAATGAAACACTGAACATATTATTGAAAATGCAGTGTAGTCCAGAATGGGAGATTCGTCGTGGCAGTCTTCTGGGTATTAAATATTTGGTTGTTGTACAGCAGGAGATGCTTTCCGATTTGCTT
This sequence comes from Cicer cuneatum, assembly GCA_037974295.1. NCBI lineage: Eukaryota > Viridiplantae > Streptophyta > Magnoliopsida > Fabales > Fabaceae > Cicer > Cicer cuneatum. Next base: position 7,154,792 of record JBBPBO010001986.1, read on the forward strand.
GGACGTGTTCTTCCTGCATGTAAATCTGGGTTGGGGGATCCAGATAATGATGTCCGAGCAGTTGCTGCTGATGCTTTAATACCAGCTGCAGCTGCAATTGTTGCTTTGCAGGGTCAAACACTGCATTCAATTGTGATGCTGTTGTGGGATATATTGCTTGATTTGGATGATTTAAGTCCGTCCACTAGCAGTATAATGAATCTGCTTGCAGAAATCTATTCTCATGAAGAGATGGTCCCGAAGATGTGTAAAGTTTTTAAATTGGAAGACAAGGAAATAGAAAATGGAGCTGGTGGTTGTGGTGATGTTGAAGAAAATCCTTTTGTCCTTTCGACTTTGGCACCACGTTTGTGGCCTTTTATGAGGCATAGTATCACATCTGTCCGTTATTCAGCTATACAAACTCTGGAGAGGCTACTTGAAGCTGGATATAAGAGAAGCGTGTCTGAGCTTTCTAGTGCTTCATTTTGGCCTTCTTCTATAATTTGACGGTTCTAGATCTGCCCTTACTCTCCAATTTTGATCAACGAAAATATGTGCTTTTGTTCAAACAGCCGTTATCTCTCGTGTTTTGGACGCATTTTCTTATTTCGTTGATCGATCATGGCTTCGTTTCGTTAGAGTCGCGCTGCTTCTTCTTCGGTGTTTGTCATGCAATTTAGTTATTACTAAGAGATTATAATAGTGGCTTATATTCCCACTGACGATCATTCTGGTGGTGTCCCTTTTTCCACATATGAATCATATTAGTGATGACTTCTTCCGTTGGTGGTTATTCTAACAGTGTCTTTTATTTTCATGACTCACTTTATCTTGGCAATTTGTCCCAGATGCACTGGCATTGCCTTTCTCTCCTTGAAGCACGCCTCTCTTTCCTTGAAGCAGATTTAAGTTTAAATATTTTAAGTCTGCGATATTATTGGTTTGGAGCTTCCAAATGCAGTTTTTTAGAAAAACGGACCTTGCTTTGTTCGATTGCTTGCCATGAATTTCTCTCATGCTGATGATCATTCCAGCTATCTGGCTAGGCAATATTTATAGCAATTTTCTCCGACTTCACCTGCATCCCTGAGTTGTCTTTCCATCCTTTTTTATTATTTTGCAGAGTAAAACATTGTTTTCTTGTAGCAAGCTAAAGCTTAGTAAGCTTTAGCTTGAGGGGGAGTGTTAGAATATTAGAAAATATCTTATAATATCTTTTATATTATATTAGAGTATCTTGAGTTATTTTCTAGGATCAATTTATAATCATAAAGGTATCTTAGAATATCTCTAATTATTATTATGATTTGTTCCTAATTTAGGATTGAGTCTATGTTTCTCTATAAATAGAGATTAGTATTGAGTCTTTTGTAATCAACTCAGCATTAAGCTATTATCAATAATATTGAAACCTTTCTTATTTTCTCCCCTTCTTTTCTCTAAATTCCCATAACTTCAACAGTTTAAATACCTGTTGCCAAATTTCGTCCATCAGGAGAGAAGCATATCCCTGTTACTGCATCCCCGTGGCCTTTCAAGGTATTCAAATCCAATGGATGATGTCTCTTGCTTTGATCCTTATGTTCCAAAAACAAAAGGTTAAGCCAACCAAAAACAAAACCATAAAATAAAACACGGCAAGTCACTGATTCAACAAATATGTTGTATCTAATTTCTTATACAAAACACCACAATAACACCTAAAGAGTGAAGACCCACAGCAGCAACTTATGATCCTTAATCTTCACCAAAACCCATGTAATTATAAAATCGAGAATTTCTCATCAATCATCAGATATGAACTTCAATTTCCACAAAACAATACCTAGTAAAAATTGGAAGAAGCACCCGAATAACACTAACATAAACTTCAGATTCAACTAGTAAGTTAGCTACTTCCACTAAAATCCAATAACCTACCCACCAACATAACCAAAACCCTGAAAGGAAAAGTAAGTTTCTAAACCAGAATTACACAATCTTCACAAACACCACAATAAATCATTAACATAGAGAATGGAAAATAAGAAGAAAAAAGAACACTCAATTACCAATACTAATTTCCAGTTTCCAGAGACACCCTAAAAAGGAAAATAGGAGCCGTTTACTTTGTGAAAACGTTTTCTGTTTTTCATTTTCTAAACTATGTGTTTATTTTACCTTGATGAGAGGCTCTTGAAGTAAACCATTGTCATAGAAATAAGAATAAAATGCTAGTTAATGAAAATGCATTTCCGAACATAATGAAAACAGTTTTTTGATAATTTTATTGATCCTAGAAATGTAGACAAGTGTTCACTTCAAAAGTCTCTCACCTCCTTATTAAACAACAATATTAACACAAATTTTAGGAAATAAAAACAGAAAATGTTTTCAGAAGTTAAACGACCCCTTCTTTCACTTCAATACAACATCCCACTTTCATAATCTAAACTCAGTCACACCTCAACTGATAAATTACTCAATTTCCATATTACCACCATATAAAAAATACAAAAAATAAATAAATAAACCCTACAAACATTATCACCTAAAAGTTAAAACTAACCTTGAACATAAAAATGAAAATCAAACAGTCAAACTTATCACTTATCAAATCTCAGACACTCAACTGACGAACTACAAAACATAGTAAGATGAAAAAGCAATTAAATCAATTACTAATATTTATTTAATTTAGTTTTGTTTTTCCACATTATGACACAATCGAAATTGAAATGAAAGAGAATAAGAGAATTGAAATTGGAAAATGACCTTATCAGAGGAATGGTGTTTAGGGTGAGATTTCTTGTTAGGAAGGGGTTTTGAAGAGGAGGAGATTGGGTTTGGGTTTGGATTTGGATTTGGATTTGGATTTGTGATGGATCGGACTTCAGATTTGCGTTGTAGGAAATAGGTGTTGAAGAAGATGAAGGCAATGATGGCACCGAGAAGAAGAGAAAGAGCAACAATGGGTAACAGTTCATCCATTTTGATCGGAGATTTGACGAAAGGTTTTTGGGTGAAAATGGAAATGGCGGGGTTTTATACGAGGAGAAAGAGAAAGAGAAAGAGCAGCGTTTGGTCGTTGTACACGTGGAACATTACCACGCTATATGCACCGAGAATCCAAGATACTCTTTTCCACTCATAGTTTAAGATTTTTACAAATATATTAATTAAAACAAATACATAAATTATATTATTAAATTATTCAGTTTAATTATCTTTTTTCATTATTAATAATAATAATATTTTATAAATTATCTATATATATATAAATATTAAAGGGTAATGTAAAAAAAAAATTATTAAATTTATATTTAAAATTGTAAATAACATTTATTTATAATAATTTTTTTTAATAAAATGATATTTATTGTGAAACAAATGAAGTAGTTGATTATGTGATTGTTTAATGATAATTTATAATTATTTATAGAAAATAAATCATATATATTAATGTAAACTAACTTTATATTGACATCTAATAATCACCTCTGAATCTATCTTTTCATCCCATGATTAGTAATTGTCATTTTAAAAAATTATTAAATTAACCGTTTTTATTTGTTGTCAGGATAGAAAATTTTACTTCCATTAAATCCAATTATCTAAGATGTTAAAATTAAGGGTTACTAATCGCTGAGTAAAATTAGTTTATATTAACCGTGCACCATTTTTTTTCTCAACAAAATAATTTAGATTTAAACATTATTTTTTTCTAGTTTTTATTTACAACTTTTTTTTTGTTTAAGGTTTAGTTATAACTGTGATCTCAACTAAAAATGTTTGAGTTTATATATTTCATTTTTTTTCTTTTTTTATTCTCGTTATCTTAGATTGAATTTTTTAATAGTAATTAAAAATATATTTTTTACACCATTTTATATTTTTTAGCTATATTAACTGATAATTTTACTTTAACACTTCAAATTAAATCAATTAATTTATCAACTATCATCCATTAGCTAGCTAGCTAGTTTATCTGCTAATTTTACTTAACTCATTTCGAATTAGCTAGTTTATCCGTTATTTTTGCGAAACATAGCTTAAATCTAAAAATTTAATTTTGTTATTTAGTCTCTCGAAAGATTTCTCTATACATTTTTCTAGAGTCCTTCCTTTCAAACTCCCAAAGAGAACCTTAAACAAGTGAATAGTGTTTGAGTCTAAAATTGAATTGAATTTGGAGAGTAGTGAGGATCGGTATGACGCTATTAGTGGATCAATAATTTTCGGTTGCTTAATTACTTTGAATTGAGGTTTGATTAAATTCTTCAAATGTCTCAGAATTGTTGCCTCATGCACCATTGCCAGTTTATATTTAATTTATTGTTTTTACTATTGCTTTTGGGAACCATGTATTTACTAAGTGTGGTTCTTATTTATGCTTTATATTTAACATGAACATATGACTATGGATTCTAAATTTTTCCCAACAATAAATAATAATTGTGATAAGAAGAAGAAGGAATATGGAAAATGTATTATATGGAGGGGACAGAATGAGTCAAGGTGATAGAGTGACAGAGGGAAACAAGAAACATTCCACAAAGTATTTAATGTGTTAATTAAACTCCTCAAACATATGTAAGAGTTGACGGTAAAGACTAAAAGACTATATTAAAAGACATATTCAACTATTTTTCTTCTTCTTAATTTCGTAATAAAAGGACTATTAATATGATAGAACATTATATTTCAAATAGCAAAATGAATATTTACTCACATAAAATCCTTTATATATTATAATAAGATAATTAATATTGTGAAATGACACAACCATTATTCATTTATTTCTCACCAATAACAATGGTGAATATATATAGTTACTAAACTTGACATATAAGTTACTATTATTTCTCATTTTCTTTGTTAACTTCATATACTCAAATAACCATTTATCTTGCAACACTGAATTGTATCGTCAAACATGTCCTCAAGGCTATGCTTAAACTCGAATCCAGCATCCATGATTTTTTTTGAGGTTAAATGTGGAAGCTTGTCGCCTTTAATTTCCTTAAGCTCACTACAAGATGAACATAAATTGAATATTAGTTATAATAAAAGGAAAAATCACATTAATCAAATAAAGAGTTTTTCATGGAAGATAACATTAGAACTCACTCTAGTGTTGGTATATGAAATTCAGGGTATTTGGACGAAAGAAATTGAGCTATTTCATCAATAGTTGCAATAAATGGTGAACAATTATATCTCCCTTTTGGATTAGGATGCTCGAGTAGAAATATATGTGCTCGTGCCACATCATCAACATGCACCATATGGAGACGAGAGAAGCCAAATGGATTCTTGTCCCCTACAATTAATTAAGAATGTTTAGAATGAACTACAGGTGTGCCTTAAAATTAATTTATTGTATTCATTGCAAATTCCACAAATTAGACAGGAAATCAAGATTATGACATGACTTAAAAAGTCTTATAATGTATCAAAACTGTTATGCTTGGTTAACAAAAGAAAAAAAATTACATATGTAAACAATTCAATCCACCGGTTGGAATTTTGATGACATTTATAATTTATAAAATGAAGCAGTTGAAAAATTAAAATTAAAATCAATTAATATTTAACAAGTTTTCCGGTACAATCAACAATAGAGTGTGTATAGGATAGCCATATCAGTATTATGAATTTTTTGAGTAATAATTTTTTTTAATTTGTTCAAGTATGCATTATTATATATTTATTAAAATTAACTAAATTAAGAGTTTTGGTACATAAATGATATGTCATTCGTGATTTAATTTTAATAGTATCAAAATATATTAATTTTTGAATGTATTTTATAAGTCTCCTTAATATTTATGATTTAATCATGTAATTGATAAGTATTTCAATGTCAAAAAATAAGGAGAAGTAAAAAAAAAAAACTAGAAAAATTGTAAGACTTACCAAATAAGAAAGACAAAGAGGTATAGATTGAGCCAGGAAGCTTAGGACAAATGAAGGGTCCAAGAATAAAAGTTGGTATTATAGTCACAACATCTAACCCATGTTGTTGTCCAAATTCTAAAACAGCTTTCTCAGCCATTGTTTTAGAAATTGAATATGACCAAGCAAATGGCTTCAAATCTCTAAGAAGATTTTCATCACTCCAATAATTCTCATCCATTACATCTTCATATTTATCTTGCCAATATACAGCTGAAGCACTTGAAGTGTAAATAACTCTCTTCACTGTCTTTGACTTTTTGCATGCTTTTAAAATTCCCAATACTCCATCAATGCTTCTTTTTGTCACTATTTCTTCTGATTCGTTCATTTCTAAATCAATTGGAGTAGCGGTTAGGAATATTCCTATGCACCCTTCAATTGCTGCATTGAAACTTTCTGGAATACTAAGATCAGCATTGAAAATTTTTAACTTTTGGGATGCACCTTGAAGATTCGTGAGGAAACTAACATCTTTTTTGCGCTCTGTTATATGAATACACAAAATTCATTGCTTGTTGGTCAAGTATTCATCAAATTTTATATAGACATATAATAAAAACAACATGAAGTAAAATATATTTGTTTCACGCGTGTGACTATTTTTATTAGTTAGAGATTCCATAATGACTGGAGATTCTATTTCTTGGGTTAGTCATCAATTTTTTGAATACCTACTTGTTGGAAATGATGATGATAATAATAAGAGTTAGTCGGTGTGAATTGAAAAAATAAGGAAGTCTCGCATAAGAGAAATGACACATACTAATAGTGTTTATAAGGTGAAGGTAAGACAATTGAGTGTGTGTCCAAGGAGTACCCAATTTTGTGAAGGGTGAGAACGCACACAAATAGACTACAACACATGTGCGCCATCGTCCAGTTGGGTCGGGTTTGGGCTAAGTGGTGTACTATTTTCTAGTATCTAGAAAATTAAAAAATATTTATTTTTTAAAATAAATATGTGTTTTTCTCTCATTGATATGTTGTACATGTGTCTGTCATCCACCGAGTCAACATTCAACAATCTGATCCAATCAATTCCTTCCCATAATTTATGCATCAGTTTGCCCCAGTCAAAACCTAGCATTTACATCTAATCCGATCAATTCCTTCCCCGAAGTCACGCATCAGTTTGCCCCAGTCAAAACCTAACATTTTTCGCATTTCAGTTTTCTGTGGATTAGTGCATCAATTTTTTGCTTAGCAAATTTCGGATTATAGTTTTCTGTGGATCCGATTTGATGAATCGCACATTTTTCTCTCCTTCAATTGCATAGTTCCTATATAAATAGATGACTCTGCTTAGTTGGAAAAAGCACACCAAAAGTTCTTTGAAAATTCGAGACTTTTCTCTGCTTCTCCTTTTTTGCTTCTTTTTTCTTTCTTTCGAGTTATCATAGTACCATATTACGAGTGACAGCCTTTAACTGCTATATTGAGGGTGTAATTCTAGAATGATTTTTTACGGTGCAGTGATCTGATACAATTTGTCTGGACTGTTTTATCTTAGGGACTTTTGTGGTTGATAGTTTGTCTTGTACAATTTAGGCATTGTCGTGAAACGTCTTAAAGAGAACGACCTAATCCGCGACTTAAATCAATAATATCATCGGTGACATAAATTTATTTTAAAACAGTTTTGAAACTCAAAAACAACACTACCATGTTGAATTCATAGTTAATTGATTAATGAAATGCATTGAATTTGTTTTGGTAAAGAAAAATAAGGATAATTCCCACAATATATGAGTAAAATTTTAATGTTCCATTAGTCCTAAATTTAAATTTAATATAATATCATAACTTTTCATTTTTGTTGTTGTATCAGCTACTTTAATCACTTATGAGGTTCATCTATTGATAGACCATCCAATATGGGTCTGATATGTATTAGAGTCCAATGTATATTAGAGATTCAACACAGTTGAATTCAAATTATAACTAAAAAATTATATTTATTTATTCAAATTAATAGAATACATCTATAAAAAACAAAACAAAATCATAGTCACTTAAATAAAAAATGATTAATTTGAGAATAAACTCACTAACATTCTAGTTAATAGCTTAAAAGAACAAGATGTCTACAACAAATGTAACAAAATTGAAGTGTTTGAAATTTTCAGGCATCTCGATTAATAATGTTGAAGACGCGAAAATCATTGATTAAATATGTAATATATCAAATCTAATATACGAACACCGTAACAAAGTTAAAACCAAACAACGCCATACCAAGACAAAAAAAACTTCAAAATCACTTTCAAGACGCAAAAGAAAATTAGATTTACGTAGAAATCGCTTATTAAGATAAAAAAAAAACAATTATAAGAGGTGATTCCGAACAAAAAAATTTACCATAAATCACTCATCTCCGATGAATCGGCTAGATTTTTCTTTGGCCCAAAACTAGTTATATATTTTTCTTTAAAGAATAAGTTTAATTATTTTAGAAGTTATTCTTTATCATCTTATTAATTACTATAAGCTCTTTTTCTTTTCATTTTTCACATTTATTAAGAACAGTTTATAATATATTTAATGTGTTGTTTTATTGGTGTCCATAAATAACCATATTGTGTAGGTGACATATGTTCAAATCTAACTTTTATAAAGCAAATTAGTATAATATTAATTAACTGTATATTCGATAAAAATAATAAAATTGTCTAATATTTTGAAATGAAACTTACCTTTAGAGACAGTTTTTTTACTTCAAAAAGTGACTTATATTTAGGGTCCATGTATTACCTTGATAAAAAAAAAATCCCTAATTTATAAAAATTTATCATTAAATATAAGCTTCATTTCAACTTATTAAATACATTTAATCAACACTAATATTACCAAGTGTTTTATTTTAAAGATCAGAAGTTAAAGTTAAATACATTAATATACAAAAGAGTATTTTAAAAATATCTATACACAAAATAAATATAGTATATATCTATAAACCCTTTGTCTCACAGTCTATTTAAATATTTCACACATATTAAAAATATATAAATAAAAGAAATAAAATAATAATTTATTTAATGTAATTATCTTAATTAGATATAAGTGTATTTACTACTTTCATAAACATAAATTAAAGTGGAAGATATTGAAAATCTTAAAAGAGACATGTTAGATAGTGGTATTTGTTGGTAGATCATCCCTTGTCGATCTACGTGTGTCAGAGTGTAGTTAGGAGTTGGTTAATTAACATTGAGTTGATTACAGTTGGTGTAAAATACACTTTATATAGTAATAATAAGGTCAGTTTTAATCTTTTTATTTGTAATTTTGGTCATTTTATTTTTAATTTCGTAATTTTAGTTTTTTATTTTAATTGATTTATAATTTTGGTAGCTATTTTTTTAATTTCGCAATTTTAGTTAATTTATTTCTAATTTCTAATTTTGCAATTTTAGTTTTCCATTTTAATTGATTCATAATTTTAATCTTTTTTATTTTTAATTTTTAATTTCACAATTTTGGTCACTAATTTTAATTTATTCGTAATTTTGATTGCTCTATTTTTAATTTCACAATTTCAGTTCCTTTATTTTTTAAAATTGAGACATTTAAAATTGCTCCTCATCAAACATATTTTTTAAATAAAAAAATAGAATTTAATTTTTTTAATTATTTTAAAAAAATTATAATTTATTAATTATTAATTTAAATACGGTGGTGGGTTGCCTCCGTGGTGGCTGTCAAATTACTGCCACCATCCACCACCCTATTATTTAAAAATAATATAACAAAACAGTTTTTTAAATAAAAATTTCAAATATTTTAGAAACAGCTCTATATTTAAAAATAATATAAAAAATATTTTATTAATATTTTTAAAAAATAGTTAGACTTAAATATCTTAATTTTAAGATTTTAAGAAATAGAGGAATTAAAATTGCGAAATTAAAAATAGAAAGATTAAATTTACGAGTTAATGAAAATAGGGGACAAAAATTACGAAATTAGAAATAGATGGATCAAAATTACGAATCGATTAAAATAAGAGGACCAAAATTGCAAAATTAAAAATAGAAGAACCAAAATTACGAATTAGTTAAAATAAGATGACTAAAACTACATTTAAACCTAATAATAGCTAAACTAATAAATTTTAATTAATATGTAATAAATATTTATCAACTTATAATTACGTATAATCGAACACCTAACAATATCTAATACAATTGTTTTCATTTTCAACATTTTGCTGCCATGCTCAATTAAAAAAGTTACGTCTCCTTTTCTTTCAACTATTACAATAGGATCGTTTAAGATCATTTATTGGTTTAGATAAATTAGTAGTTTTTACACCGATTCAATTTTTTATTTTTGTATTTTTTAGTGATTTTGTTGTCAAGATTGCGATATTATTTTATTTATCGTTTTGATGTAGTGTTTTTTGGTTTTTCCGTTTTGTTGCAGTTTCATTTTGTTTAAATTGACAGAGTAATTTTGGCGTCATCAATGTTATAGATCCGAATGTATGAATATTATTGACACTTTAATTTTGTCATATTTGTAGACATGTTATTATGTGTTATATTGTCATTTTATGAATTTGTTCGCAAATTATCTTTTTTTGTTTTAATGAATTCAAATTATTGTTGTATTATTGTATTATACTAATTTGAATAAAAAAATATTGTTTTTAAATAAAAAAAAATTCCTAACCCATAAATCTCACATTAATTAATAAATAATGATCCCAAATTTTAAAACTATTTAATTTTGTAGGAGGTTTACAAATATAAAACACATGTATAAAATCAATATTTAATTGCACGTTGGGTTCCTCTATTTTATCATATTCACAAAAAATATTCTCTTCGTTTTAAAACTAAATTTTTTTGTCCATATTTTGGTCATAAACTAGAATTTTGACCTATTAAATAGTAATTTTTAGCCCAAAAATGGTTATTACTATTCCAATTATAAATTGAAGAGAAAACATATTTTATAGGGTAAAAAGTCATCATTTTTAGGATAAAAATTATAGTTTTAGACCAAAACTACAACAAATGTAAAAAAAGATAGACCAAATAATTCAATTTTAAAATAGAGAAACTATTTTCATGAATATATTGAAATAGATAAGACATATAAAATAAAGGGGATTGAAAAAGGAAATATTAATCTAACTACTTTGTTTAATTAATTAAGATACTCACTTTTTTTAAGTAAATTTTAATAATTAAAATCATTAGTATTTTATTAAAAATAAAAATCAAATTAGTTTAGTCACTTTATCACTCTATTTTGGAACTCTCTTACTTCAACCACTAAACCAACCTCACATACTTCATATTATTAAGATACTCTCTCATTATTATTTATAAGAATTGGAGTCTCGAATAATTTTTCCAATACAAAAAGGCTTATTTACCTGGATCAGCTCTAATAGTGGTATTAACAGAGTAACCATCTTCAAGGAGTCTTTTGATAATCCATGAACCAAGAAAACCTGTACCTCCAGTTACACAAACCCTCCCTTTTTCCTCAGCCATTTCAACACTCTTTTTGTTGCAGTTGTTTTTATTCTTTTTTCTTTTCCCTCTACTTGTAGTTTTGTTGGTTCTGCTTGAATCTTGGTCTACACACACATACTTATTTATATGTCTCGTGGAGCTATTGTGTCAAATACAAATAGCTAGATTTGATTTAGTGTAAAGTGAGCAGACGTACATTAGTCATTAATTTAATTATTTCGATATATATCATAGTTTCAGATTTTCCACACACGAAAATTCAATACAACTTATCCTAACTTTTCATTATTTTCTAAATAAAAATTATTTGAGGTTTTTTTTTATACTACACATCTGATCTAATGTGGTTGGTAGTGTTTACTTTTCTACTGCCGTATTCTTCTAACTTTCAAGCATTATTTTTCTGACCTCAACGTCATAATCTTGAATAATCATAATATTAAAAAAATTGTATACATTAATTAAAGGGAGAACAATACATTTATTAAATTATACTTCACATTTACATTAATGGAATTTAGAGTGATGCATGTAACATTAATGTAATATTAAAATATAACAAATTTGACATGTTTCAATACTTTTAACCTATAAATCGAGAAGTGCATTAACAGTGAAATAGTTATCCATTAATAGTGCAGAGAAGCAAATGTGTTCCTTCATTCAAAAGCATATTTCCACTTTATATCGAGTACTTATCAAATCATAGATTGTCCTTCATTTAGAATTTAAAGATGTCCATCCTATTTGATAAATTGTTTATGAAGAATACTTTTTATTGAATTGTTTCTTTTGAGTGCTTTTCGACTTGGCTTTTGGGTACATCGACTTGTGATAAAAAAATTACAATAAGGAGTTTTATGGCTTGTTTGATTTTCCTCTCAAAAACTCTATTTTAGTTTTTTAAAATTTAAAAACTAAAAAACTTGTTTGGATTACTTGTTTTTAAAAATTGTTTTGTAAAATTATTTTTAATATTATATTTTTTAAAATTAAAAAAACAAAATAGATAAATGATGTTTTACTTCTTAATTTTCAGTTTTTTAAATTCTCTAGTCAAAAAATAATTTAAAAATTTAGATTACCAAATAGGTTTTCTCTTTTTCTCATCTCTAAAACTATTTTTAAAACAAGTATCTCAAACAAGTTTTTTCTTTAATTTTATTCTTTAAAACAATATTTAAAATCAAACTTATAAAATAATTTTTAAAAACTAAAATGCAAAAGTGTTTCAAACATACCCTTAGTTTTTCCCTTTTAATAAAGAGTTTTTGTTTTCCCTTTCAATAAGGAGTCTTGTTTTTTCCTTTCAATAAGTAATTTTTGAGATATCGGAGACAATGAGATACATATCTTATTTTTTCCCTTAACCATATTGATGTCTGTAGTACCTCAAATTTTGTTCCTAATTAAAAATAATTTTAAAAATATGTTTAATAAATATTTTGCAGTTATTATTATTAAATAAAAAATTATATTTTAAATCTAACTAAATTTTGAGTTTATATAACTTTCCGCTACATTATTGAAAATAAAATAAATAAATAAAACCAAAAAACAAACCGAGAAGATTTTATTTTTTTCTAATGTCTTGTCTTTTCCTTCTTTCTTCCAACCTTTTCCTTTCCTTTCAAGCCGCCAGCTAGCACCCCTTCAATCCCAAGATTTGTTGTCCTTGTCTTGCCTTGCAGCAGAAAGCAACCCCTCCCCCTCTTTATTTTTCTTTTATTTTATTTTTGTTTTTTTAATTTAACAAGTTAATTATCTTTACTACTTGTATATTCAATAAAAAAGATAGGCCATATTTTTTTTCTAATTGTATGAGATTGTATAATTTTTGGAGCAAAATATTGAAAAATTCATAACTCAATTTTATCTTATAAACACTTAGATTAATCATTTAATGTTATAACTTGAGCACGAAAATCACTAAAGAGTCAATGTTTTTTTACTCAAGATAAAAAAACTGAAAAATAGATAGGGTAGGGAGTAGAAGAGAAACAACATATCGGAGAAAGAAAATACAAGATATAAGGTATTCTAAATATCTTTAATATTAATATTATACACACACACAGATATATATATATATATATATCTAAATAAAATAATAAGATATTCTTGAATGAATTAAATTGGATGTGGCATCTTTTTTTATTCATCGAGTTTTTGATACACGAGTTGTATAATTTGATAGTCCTAAAAACTCGCATGTCAAAAAAATAATTATTCAAATCAAACAAACTCATTTTTTTTTTGTAAGAAAACAATTTTTTATTTTTATCAACAACAAAATACATTGTCATTAAAAACAATCAATACATCCACATTTTCTACCAATAACTACGTAGCTTTGATTTCTCTGTCGCACCGGGAGATACGTAGGAGCAAAATCACACTCTTGTCAAACACATTAATAAAAAAAAAATTTCTTCTCTTTCTTAAGCACATATTTATTTCAAAATCACATTAAAAAAATAATTGATAGTCATATTTAATAATAAGGAGAAATAAATATATTTAAGTTAATATTAATTTTACACAATTAATTATAGGTAACCATATTTTAACGGATGTCGTATGATGCTAATACCTTCCCTATGAATAATCGACTCCCAAATTCAATTTTTTTTAAAGGGCCATTTTTTATTTTTAAAGGTTTTCCCAATATTTTCTTTATTTTAAAATAAAATTTGGATGTTGTATAATGTGTTTTAAAAACAATCAATACATCCACATTTTCTACCAATAACTACGTAGCTTTGATTTCTCTATCGCACCGGGAGATACGTAGGAGCAAAATCACACTCTTGTCAAACACATTAATAAAAAAAAAATTCTTCTCTTTCTTAAGCACATATTTATTTCAAAATCACATTAAAAAAATAATTGATAGTCATATTTAATAATAAGGAGAAATAAATATATTTAAGTTAATATTAATTTTACACAATTAATTATAGGTAACCATATTTTAACGGATGTCGTATGATGCTAATACCTTCCCTATGAATAATCGACTCCCAAATTCAATTTTTTTTAAAGGGCCATTTTTTATTTTTAAAGGTTTTCCCAATATTTTCTTTATTTTAAAATAAAATTTGGATGTCGTATAATGTGTTTTAAAAACAATCAATACATCCACATTTTCTACCAATAACTACGTAGCTTTGATTTCTCTATCGCACCGGGAGATACGTAGGAGCAAAATCACACTCTTGTCAAACACATTAATAAAAAAAAATTCTTCTCTTTCTTAAGCACATATTTATTTCAAAATCACATTAAAAAAATAATTGATAGTCATATTTAATAATAAGGAGAAATAAATATATTTAAGTTAATATTAATTTTGCACAATTAATTATAGGTAAACATATTTTAACGGATGTCGTATGATGCTAATACCTTCCATATGAATAATCGACTCCCAAATTCAATTTTTTTTAAAGGGCCATTTTTTATTTTTAAAGGTTTTCCCAATATTTTCTTTATTTTAAAATAAAATTTGGTGGCGACTCCATTGAATTTGAAAAACACTCGAAATTTAGGCCGCGACAATGTTTCAATTGCTATGACATATGGATATGTCAAATGGAGGTTGAGTGGGGTGTACAAATTTTTAGAGTATCAAATGAAACATAAAACCTGTGAATTAATTGACCAGTTAGCATTGGTGGAAAACACATAAGTGGCTCCTCATGGGGATTTCAATATGATTCATTCACAAGATGAGAAAGAAGGTGGGAATTTTGGTAACTCTCTTTTAACTTTGATGTTTCGGGACAGAATTCAAAATCACAATCTTTCTGACTTGGGATTTCAGGGTGATGAATTTACTTGGCATAATAAACAGAATGGAGTTTCTAATATGAAGGTCCACCTTGATAGAATGGTAGCTACACCGGCATGGTCATCATTTTATCATTCAACTCCAGTGGTGCATTTACTGAGGCGTGCTTCAAATCACTTGCCTCTCTAGTTACGGCTTGGGTCTAGGAAGCCAAAGAAAAAACGAAATATTCTTAAGATACAATAGTTTGAAGAATGTTGGTTACGTGATAGTAGAATTGTAGAAGCTGTAAGGGGTGCTTGGGAGATGATATGAGATTCTATGTTTGATAGAATCAGTCGTTGTGTAAATTATCTTTCTAATTGGGGTCATGAGCGTTTTGGTGATGTTCCTAATTAGATAAAAATTTCTCAAAAAAAGTTGAACGATCTTAACAAACAATCACGACATGAGGTGTTAGAACCAAGTTGGTTTAAAGAACAATGACCCTTAATTGTTTTGATTATAACATAAATTTCTTGTAGGAACAATTTATTGTGCTAATAAATTTATTTAAGTGCGCAGACCCTTGTCACGAAATTTAAAAATATTTATGCTGCATCCTCTGATGAATAGATAAACTAAACAAATAAATTACAACAATACTCTAAAATATTTGTTGAGATATAACTGATTCAGACAAACACGCTCTCAATGCACCTCTACTGCATCTACTGATACAAGCTCACTCTGATGATTATACGTCTGATAACCTCGGTATCCAAATTAACACTGATAAAGTCAATATTTGAACATCATTTGCTCATCATAGTAGACTTAAGCTCTGAATGAAGAAGCGCATGACATCATTTGATAGTGTCATCCTCTAGTCATCCTGCCATTTCTATCAAGATACGTTGAATCAATTATGAGTATGGGTTTGAATAAGTTTTTAGTGCTAATTCAAGATCTCTGAAGATTTGACACGAGTTATTATTTCCCATACCGATTTCATGCAATCACAACAATGGTCAAAAACCCTAATGGACTAAACGATTCTCTATAAAAGGATTTGTGATTGCCACCAAGAAAAACACACATATATAGACATCACAAAAACAAGAGAAGAATTCACGTTCTTACAGATACAAACTCTTGTATTAGCTCTAAGTGATAAGAAACCTAAAGAACTTTATGAGAGCATTTTGTGTAACACTCTTGTGTAAGAATTCGTTAGAAACTCAATCTAAAACTATTGTAACTTGAACTAATAATGGTTCTTGCCTCAACAGCTTGACCGTACAAAGCTAGAAGGTTGAGAAGACTTGTACACAGTCAATTTGACTAGAAGATATTTGGTGAACTTGTGATTCTTTGGTGAATAATAGATTAAATCCTTTTGTGTGAGGGTCTAGACACAACTACCTTGTTGGTAATGAACCTAGATAAATTGACTTGTGTTTCTCCCCTGATCTCTTTACTTATCATTTTACTTATTCTTGTTTTCAACTTCACTAGTTTTTAGTTTGCTTTTAATTAAATATGTTAAATAAAACATAATTCAAACCATCATTCTTGTGATTTTCTCTCTCTACAAGAGGTAGTAATTTTAAATATCAGAAGAATGTATACTAAATTGGATGATTTGGTGGAGAATGGAGAGGTTTGGTGGGCTCAAAGGTCTCACGCTTTGTGGTTAAAGCATGGAGATAAAAATACAAAAAAGTCCATCAAAAAAGCTTTTTAGAGAAAATCTAGAAATTGGGTGGATTGTATCTGGAGTGATCGTAGAGAAAAATTTGATGACGAGGAAGACATATCATTGGTTTTAATTATTTCTTTCAGGATCTTTTCTCTCCTTGTAATTCTGCAAGAATTTCTGAAGCTGTGAAAGTAGCCAAAGATAGACTGTCATATTCTACATGTAATATACTGGAGGCAAAGTTCACAGAGAATGAAGTTTTCATAGTTGATAAAAATTTAAAGCCTCATACTGCCCTTGGTCATGACGGAATGCTAACTTTATTTTTTCAACGAATTTGGTGTATAGTTGCTAAGGACATGACTTCTTTTGCTTTAGAGACTCTCAATGATGGTGGAAATCCAAGTAGCATCAGTTATACATATATCTATCTCATTCCAAGAAAGAAAAAGTTGAAGGTACCCAATGATTTTCGACCTATTTCTCTTTGCAATGTCATTTTTAAAATAATTATAAAAAGAATTGCAAATAGGTTGAAATTGATTATTCCTGAAACCATTGGAAAATTTCAAAATGCTTTTGTTTTAGGAAGATTAATCATTGATAATATCTTACTAGCTTTTGAATCTTGTCATTATATGAGGGAAAAAATAAAGGCAAGAAGCGGTGTGTTGTCTTAAAGTTAGATATGCCTAAGGCATATGATTGCATCGAGTGAAATTTTTTGATTGAGGTTCTTCAATCTATGGTTCTTCTATAAAAAATGGCAGAGTTTGATTTTTTAACAAATTAATGTTGTTGAATTTCATTCGAAGTGTTTGGAGCTACCTTCTTTTGTTGGTAGTTTTAGACAATTTATATTTAATTTTGTCCAAGATAGGGTGTAGAAGAAGCTGAAGGGTTGGAAATAAATATTTTTATTAGCTGCAGGGAGAGATGTTTTGATCAAGGAAATTAATCAAGCAATCATTACATATGTTACAAGTTGCTTTATACTTTCGATTGATTTATGTGAGCACATTGAAAGTATGAATAGTAAGTTTTTGTGGAGTAGCAAACGAGGCGAATGTTGAATTTATTTGAATAATTGGGAGACAATATGTAAGGGGAAAAAGAAGGATGGTATGAGCTTTAGAACATTCCATGATTTCAATCTTGCAATGTTGTCTAAACAAGAGTGCGTGTCATGCATAATGACGATTTATTGATCTCACAATGTCTGAAAGCAAGGTATTTTCCTATGAAAAATTTCTTGAGAGCTTCATTTGGTTATTGTCCAAGTTATACATGGAGAAGTATTTTGCAAGCTCGTCTAGATGTTATGGAGAAAATTGGTATTTGTTGAGTAAGTGATGACACCAATTCATGTATGGGAGGATAATTAGCTTCCTTATCAAAATTGTCACAAGATTTAGTCTCCTAAACCTTCGAATTGTGATATAATGTTTGTCTTGGATCTCATACATCATTATATTAAGTGTTGGAATGTCGCCATAATTAATGAATTTATTATTCTTCTTGAAGCTCAACAAATTATTCAATTGTCACTTTCTTTCTCTCAACTATAAGAAGCGTTTGTATGGGCTGCTACACAATCTGCTAATTTTCAGTGAAGAGTTTGACCAATTCAATTGGGAACCGAACCTATGTCTGGTTCGGCCAGCCAAAAAAAAAACATTGGTCTGTAGTAGCAAACCAGGTTGAACCGGTCAGGTCACTAGATCAAACCCGGTTTTGAAACACCATCCAGTGTTTTTAAAACACCTAGATTTTAAAATAAAAATAATCTTTTTAAGTTTAACTTTAACAAAAAAAACCTTTATTTCACTTAATTCGTAAGGCACCCGTAGTTGATCGGTTCATCCATGTGAGATTACATACTTGAATATATATTATGAATATTTGTCTTTGTTGTGAATTTTAATGTATTTATTATAGATATTTAGTATTTATTAGGCTAAATAGCACATGTGGTCCATTAACTTAATTTCAGTTAACGTTTTAGTCATTTATCTTTTTTTTCCCGATTTGGTCCTTTATTTTAATTTTAAGTAACAATTTGATCCTTTATGTTTTAAAATGTCAACAATATTATCCTTTTTTTTTACAAAAATTCAAAAAACTCATCAAAATTTTCAACCAAAACCCATAAAATTAATTATATTATTTAATATAATACAAATTTCATCAAATTCGTAACTCAAATCTTCAAATAAACCCATACAAAAATTTCATCAAATTTCATTCTTTATTTGATATTGTTAGAAATGGAAATATGAGTTTATTTGAAGATTTGAGTTTCGAATTTGATGAAATTTGTATTATATTGAAGAATACAAATAATTTTATGGGTTTTGGTTGAAAATTTTGCTGAATTTTTTGAATTTTTGTAAAAAAAAAAGGATAACATTGTTGACATTTTAAAACATAAAGGATCAAATTGTTACTTAAAATTAAAATAAAAGACTAAAACGTTAACTGAAATTAAGTTAAGGGACCACAGATGCTATTTAGCCTATGTATTATAAACTTTATGAATTTTTACTTTATAAACTACGAAGTTCTGAATATATTAATATATTTGAGGTATTTTTTATTATTTTATTATATTTATTGAACAGTTCATTAAACGGTTTGACTGTGGTTTAACTAGTTGAATCAATTGAACTATAACCTGAATGTCTAGTTGGTTCAACCTTTGGTTCAGATTTTAAAACATTGGACGTGAGGTATCTACCTCTCATAATTTAGCGCAAGATATTGATCAACAAATGTGAAAAAATTGCGGAAAATAAAAAAATATTTCAAGACGCGCTTATTTTGCTTGGAGGATTCTATATGCAAAAAGGAGATTAAAAAATGTTCTTTTAAATAGAGTTATTGTAACACCCCGAGTTTAAAACACAGCGCGGGTGCATTTTTTTTTTTAAAAAAATCAATAATAAAAATGATTTTCCTGATTTAATTCGAAAGGAATTAAAATAAAGTTTCCGTAAATCAATAAGTACTCAATTTCGGGAAATTTAATAATAAACATTAAGACATTTTTAAAATGTTAACAATGTCAAAGTGCAGAATAATACAGCGGAAAAAGTCCTACATTAATTCCCAAAATAAAATTACATTTCCCAAAACTCAAGACCCTGTACAAAAGTCTAGACTGATCATGCACTAAGCTACATTAGCACGGTCTCCACCGTATCATCTATAAGTCTCATCTTCAGCCAACTGTCCGTCCCTCTGCGTTGTCCACGTAGACTTCGTACATAAAGATCAGGGGAAACTAACGACGTTTCCGTCGTTAGTGTATCCGTCGGTTGGACGGGTTCGGGTAACTTCTGAGGGCAAAGCCCAAAGTCCACAATATAATAGCAAGGGGTCACCAACCGAAAATAACATATATTCACATAGCATATATTACACAGCAACGATTTTAATCATGGTATAACGTATGATGATGAGGAAATAATAATGCTCATTTGAAAATTTCTGACTTACATGCCTTTTCAAAACAACCGTCAATGATTATGAAGTATGCGGTAAGTACAACAACACGTCAACAAAACACAATCATTAATTCAGAATTTCAGATTCTGGACAGCACTCACACACATTAATTTCCAACATTCATCATATAAACAATCGTGACACACCAGTCAAATCCCTCAATGTAATGCATATATGCTCATGCAATAATTTTCTTGGAATCACCAAGGTGCCGTCGCTCGACAGACCAGCACATCTCAACGGCCCTCATGACCAGGGTGCAATCGCTCAACAGATCAGCACCAGTGCAGACGCTCAACAGTCCAGCACATCGTGCAGTCGCTCAACAGACCAGCACGTTTGACATCACCCAAGGTACAATCACTCAACAGATCAGTACCTAGTGCAGACGCTCAACAGTCCAGCACTCGTGCAATCGCCCAACAGATCAGCACGGGGTTGCGCATTTCAGGGTACAGACGCTCAACAGTCCAGTACCAGTGCAGACGCTCAACAGCCCAACACTTATATACCAAGGTACAATCGCTCAACAGATCAGTACCTAGTGCAGACGCTCAACAATGTAGCACTCGTGCAATCGCTCAACAGATCATCACGTGGTTGCGCATTTCAGGGTACAGACGCTCAACAGTCCAGTACCAGTGCAGACGCTCAACAGTCCAGCACTTATATACCCAGGGTACAATCGCTCAACAGATCAGTATCTAGTGCCGACGCTCAACAGTCCAACACTCGTGCAATCGCTCAACATATCAGCACGTGGTTGCGCATTTCAGGGTACAGACGCTCAACAGTGCAGTACCAGTGCAGACGCTCAACAGTCCAGCACTTATATACCAAGGTACAATCGCTCAACAGATCAGTACCTAGTGCATACGCTCAACAGTCCAGCACTCGTGCAATCGCTCAACAGATCAGCACGTGGTTGCACATTACTCTATGGCCCATCGCGGGTACCACTTGACTATGCAATGCATGGAAGATGCAGTGTTTCACTTCTCTAGAAACAACATACAAAACAGAAATTCATGCCTCTCAATCATATTTAACACATCTCAGCATAATCAAAATTCTCATCATCACAAACATGACTAAACAGCCAAATATTCATTAACATTCTGAACTGTTTTTCCCAGACTCTAACATTCAATTACAATATTTAAAACTGGGATTTTTCTGGGATTTACGAATCTGTATTCGAATACAGCTCTTCTGTATTCGAATACAGAAGCCAAAAACAGTATAGAATCACTCTTTGTATTCGAATACAGCCCTCTGGTATTCGAATACAGAGGCAGATTTCAGTGCATAAATCAACCTCTTTCATTACATCAGTAAAGTTTTTAAAACCTCATCACCACTACTTCAAAATCTCATCAAAAGTTCCACTTTAACTCACCACAACATTCCCAGTATTCCCCAGACACTCAGGGTTTACAAAACACTCTTGAAAACTTGGAATTTTCTTCAAACTCGAATCTGTATTCGAATACAGAAGCATGAACTGCAGTTTTAACATTCTGTATTCGAATACATCATGCCTGTAGTCGAATACAGAAGACCAAACCTTGAAAATTTCAACATTTCTCCCATGTCCTTAAAGGTTTTTCAAAACATCATCCCTTCCACTTTAAAACCATTTCACAGACCCCATTTAAATCATTTAAATCCTTCTCAAAGTTTCTCAATACTTTAAAACTCACATGACAGTGATTAAAATTGATTTTTCTGGAAAACACAAATCTGTTTTCGAATACAACTTCCTTGTATTCGAATACGGAAGCTAAAAATTGAGTTTCTGGAAAAACTCGTATCTGTAGTCGAATACAGCATGCCTGTAGTTGACTACAGATGCGAATATAGTGTTTAAAATTTCACTTCTGTATTCGAATACGACATAGTCGTAATCGAATACAGAGGTTTAGTCAGAAGCAAAAATCCTTCTTCTGTATTCGACTACAGGGGCTCGTAGTCGAATACATGTTTTGAAAACATAGGGAAAACACAAGCTGGACAGGTTGTATTCGAATACACACATGTTGTATTCGAATACACCTTCGAAAAACCAGTGAAATACTTCCTGAAACATCAACATTTTTTTTTCAAACTATTTCTTTAAAAATAACAATCAAACATCAAACAGATTCTGCACTTTTTCAAAACACTTCCCTCATTTAAAATCCCTTTTCCTTTAAAAACCATCAACACCACCAGAATCACACAAAACAACCAGAATCAGAATCATCAATATCACCAGAATCACTCAACACAGAACAGAATCAGAGTCACCATCACCAAATCATTCAGATTTTCAAACCATCAGAACATCATTTAAACATTGCAGTTTCCTCACTCATCAGAACAAACATGCAAGTATTCAGTTTTCTCAAAACACCAGAATGACATGCAAATACTCAGCTTCATCAAACATCAGGATGACATGCAAGCACTTAGTTTTCTCAACAACAGAATGACATGTAAAGCATTTCAGCTTTCACCACACAATATAATAACATGCAAGTATTCGGCTTTCATGATACCACAGAAATACATGCAAGCATCACAGAACAACAAACCTCAACAAAATGCATTTTTGCATTTTAAGACTATTTTCAAAACAGTTTTATGACATGCATTTTAATCATTATTAAAATAACATGCAAACATTTTCCAGCTTTCACCCATAAGTAAAACAACATGTTTTATTAGAAAAACAGCACCAACCACCATCTCAGATAAATCACATATCAACAAAATGCATTTTATTTCAAATGTCATTTTCGAAAACAGTTTTTCTTTTAAAAACAGAACTGAAATAACACACATTCGTGGCCCTAATGCAGCTAAAAGATGGAAGGTGCCCTTACCCTTGTAGCGTGCTCTGCTATTTCTCTTGTTCTTGCTGCGTTCTTTTTTCTGCGTCTAAAAACGGCGAAGCTGTTTCCTAAGTTTGCTGCTGCAAAACTGGGCTCTTTGGCTTCGTAACGAGGTGGGGATTAACTTTACTACTGTGGGTTTTCTGGTTTGATGGTTGGAATTTCAGTTAATGGTGTTTGGAGGAATTTCCCTCTCTTCAATTTGAATTCGGGAATGGCAGAACAGAGACAGAATTGGAGGGGAGATGGAGTTGGTACATGCAATATGGGCAGTGAGGAGGAAGGAATGGTGTTCTGACTTCACCATCCTTCTCACTCCTATTTATAGGCTCTCATGGTGCCACCTCACTTGCCACTTGTCTGATTTCCAGCTTTCAATTGTCTTGTAATTAGCCACTAATCCTTACTTAATGGTTTGATTAATTTAATTACTTGAAATTAAATTAATTTAATTCTTCACCCAATAATTTTAATTCATACTTCAAAATAAATATTTATATATATATATATATATATATATATATATTCACTCAAAACATACATATATTAAATATTTACAAAAATTCCCAAAATGCCCTTGACATTAATTCCAATATTAATATTTAAAATTAAGGGGTATTGGTGTTTTAGCGGTGTTGCTGGACATGCTAAGTGGGGCCCCAAATTGCCTATATCTGATGTTCGTTGGACACTTCCATTTAGTGGTTGTTGTAAGCATAATTTCGATGCAGCAGGTCCGCTAGATGGGGATATGGGGTATTGGTGTTGTAGCGAGAGATGTTGATGGTGTAGTAGTTGTTGCTGGCAAGTCAATTCCTTACCAGATTCAGAGGTAGTAGAAGTTTTAGCTATGTAGAAGAGTTTGAAATTTACTAAAGATATGTCTTTCTTGAATCTTATAGCGGAATTAGATGCTTCAAATATGGTCTTGGAGTTGATCGATCATCAACAATCACCCACCTATATTGGTTATATTATTGGAGATTGTATTAATTTTAATATTAGTTTTCATAGTTTAAATTTTTTACATATTAGGCACGAAGTCAACCAAACTGCTCATTATTTAGCTAAATATGCTCTTTTATAATCTGAATTGTATGTGAATCGAAGATATCCTGCTTTGTATTTTTGTCGTCTTGACTTTTGATTTATCGTCATACTTTATTTAATGAAATTATCATTGAAGGGGAAATTTAGAGGGTACCATTAATTGAAAATAATAATTAATATTAGATGTGGCATGTATGCTTTTTTTATAAATAAAAAATTAGGGGAAAAAAATTATTATTAATAACGATGACATTAATGACCATTTTATAGCTATTCCATATGAGATTTCGACCTTGTCCCTTGAGGTTGTGATGTCAAATTCTTACCACTAAACTGACGTGATGAGGATTTTGGAGGAACATAAGACCCACCAACTTGATATTCAAAATGAAGAAAAACATTAGTGGAGAGCATAAGAGTTGAGGAAAAAGTTGTACATAGATTCAAAAGAAGTATATTACCTTTGTTCTATTCTTTCTTTCAGCTTAGGTCATTGTTGTTTTGGTTGATTGTCCTTTGTTAGTGTTGGATTGTCAAATGATCAACTAACTCATTAATTTGAACACCGCTAGATCTTGATATTTTTCTAAAACTTAAAGGGATGTTATCTTCATCATCTTCTTCTAGGTCCATAGAAATAAGACATTGATTTGTTGGAAAATAAGGAAAAAAAGGTTAAAAGGCAAGATCGATAAATATTATTTAAAAGAAAAAATATCATAAACTTACCTTTCTTATTAGCCATTGACATCCTACTCCTGGTAGTTCATCTTGTAGGACCATAAACTACCTTTATATGCTTTAGTGGAGCAGGATTCATATAGTATATGAATGACCTTCAATGAGATGATAGGTGCACTCCTTCATGTATAACTCTTCAAACAGCGAATCTTTCTCAAATTGCCACCAATTGGTAAAGATAGTAATATCTCCGGAATTACGACTAAAAGATGCCATCTAGAATGCACAATTTTTTTTCAAGTTGATATTTTCTAGAAGATCCATCTAGGCTGAATCCAAGAACAACCACTTTAGGGCTAGAACCACCGGTTCGTAGTCAAAAGGGACATGTTAAAGAAGTCTAAAATGCTTCGCCACACACTACGGATTGTTGTACTCTACAGAGACTTTTGTGCTCCTGCTTGAGAGTTTCAAACCACACAAAAAGTCTCTATTTGTCGAGGTCTTAGACGAATTGACATTAACGCTACCTTGGGCTAGGCTAGACAGGTTGCCCAACGTTGCATTAAAATTCCAGGCTGAACCATATTATTTCTTAAAGATTGGGGGTCCAGTAATGGGTTGAAATACAAATTAGAGAAAATAGATTTTCCACTTCACGGCCGCAAGTGGCATCACCTGGATAATAAATCAATTGTTCCCACAACACATGTCCATTATTTGGAATGGTGGAAAGAACCAAATGATTACACAAGAATTCAGGAAAATATAATCTAATCCAAAACTGAAGAACCAAATGGCTCCACTCATGGTTTTTATATCTTCCCTTTCAATTATCCGATTTAAAACATCAAATAAAGAACGATAAATCAAATAAAGAAAGAAAGAGCCTCATTATATATGTCTTTCGGAATTCAAGAGAGCCACATATAGCTGCAACTCCTAAACAATTTGTCACATAACCAGTGCAAACAAAAAACTTGTTGAACCAATACACCAGGAATGCGTTGTGCTCTGCATTAGTGATAGGGCCATGAGTTTTAGAATTGATGGCTAAAATCTTAAATAACTAGAGTTACCTATTTAGAAAAAAATCCCAAATCAGGGATAACGGCGTCATCGACAACAAGATCATCAAACTCAATGAGTAGCAAACCAAGAATGGTAATCACATCAAGAAGGGTATGGGTTATCATCCCCTAAAGGAAAAAATTTAGTACTTATAGACCAGTAGTCGAGGAACCTAAAGAAGAGTTACATGTCAAGTTTTACATCAATGTTTGAGAGCATGATCATGTCATAAAAACGCCAAGTCTTCCATTCTTGAGCCTTGACAATCTTCATTTGTTCCATATGCGCCAAATACTCAGTCATTGGATGTAGACAAATATTGAAATTGGATGGTATATCCTTGGAAGTAGACAATTGCAGCTGATTGGTAAGGCGTATAAACCATCGTAATTTAAGCAGGATTCCAAAAAGATCATCACCTTAAAAATATCAGAATAGTTGATGGACGAAGGGTGAGATGATCTTGGATAAGATATAGAGGCCTAATGTGATCACTTATTGAGAACTCAAAAAACAAAGAAGATAAAGACTCCAAGTTAGAATCGTCACTATTCTCATAATTGTGAGAAAGGTTTTGGGAATCAGAATGAGACATGTGGATGATTATGGTTTCAAAGAGAATAGATTTAGACAGAGTATGGAGTAACTAAATTGACTGAAACTTAATTTGTTTCCATCGATTCGCGAACCAAGAAGGGGTTTGCAACAATTATTTTTGTGTTTTATGACACAATGATAAAATTATTCACACAGTAATCAATAGTCGAATATAAGTCAGTTAGATCTTTCCCAAGTCCAATAAGTTTCAAGGGGGGTCATGGGATTGTTAGAAATCGCCAAAAGCTTGTGGAAATTGATAATATCATTGTAAAGACTTGTGTTCCTAGCCGCCACTAGTTGTAGCGTCAATTTTTGCAGAGGCTAAAAATGAGTTGAAAATAGTGTCTGGATAGAGGGAACTGTCATGCTGTGAAATGGAAAGAAATACATATCAAACATATGGCGCCACATACATATTGAAATAAGTAAAAACACACTTCCTGCGATATTAGCTGATTAAGGCAAACCATGGTTATATTTTTTACGCCACAACACATTGGCTAGTAGAAATAGTTGTCTATAATACCCATCATATATCTCATTGTAAACACACACAATCAATCAAACTTATCATGTTTCTCACAATTTATCACTTTATTTTTTGCTTTATGTTTACTTTAGTTCAACAGCTCATAAAATAGCCAGCTTTATACTTAACACTCTCTTTGATGCGGATAATGAATCCAAAACCAAAAGATAAAAAAATTTCTTTGGGGGTAATCATCTAAAGTAAAAAAAAATTAATATAGTTGAGAGTTATTAGTCAATCACTAACTTTGAATTTCCACAACATAATCTAATGATATTTGTTTACCAAATCGAATAATGTTATCATTATTCTTGCTTATTTTTAACAAGCCTATATAATCTTCTTTTTATTGTTACACTAATTGAAAGACTACCAGTTTAAATAATAGTTGACCCAGAGTTGTTATCAATATTGGATGTATACACTCTTATGTTATTGCAAATAACTCCATGCATATGTTGAGGTACATGTCAAGCAACATATTATTTATTTATTTATTTATTTCTATCAACCATATCTTGTTAGCTTTGGGGTTCACAGATAACCCTTTTCCTTGCAACATTGAATTGCGTCCTCAAACATTTCATCAAGGCTATACTTGAACTCGAATCCAGCATCCATAAGTTTCTTTGAAGTTAAATGTGGAAGTTTGGGACCTTTAACTTTCATCAGCTCCCTAGAAGATGAAAATAATTTGAATATTAATTAGTAAAAGAAGAAATAAATATGTATTATTTCCGAAATAAAATATAATAAAAAAATATTTAAAAAGATAATATATTTAATTTAATTTGGATCACATACATAACTTTTCAAATTTTTATATTTTTATAGTGTATACATGTACAAGGACAATTAATATATATAACTCACTGAGATGTTGGTATATGAAATTGGGGATATTTGGAAGAAAGAAGTTCTGCTATTTCATCAATAGTTGCAATGAATGGTGAGCAATTATATCTCCCTTTTGGATTAGGATGTTCAAGTAAGAATATATGTGCTCGTGCCACGTCATCAACATGCACCATATGGAGACGAGATGCAACCAATGGACTCTTCTCAATATTACCTGAATGCACCTTCCATTAATTTGTTAATTTTCAAATAAGATGCATAGCTTAAAAGTCTAAACTTAATTTAATTATTGGTATGTATAATTGTGTATTCCACACATCAGACTTATAAAATGCATTGTTTTCACTAACAAAAGTAAAAAAGTCATTACATTAAAAAAAAAAACATTCATTTTCATAAATTTTAATCAACACATAATAAGGGTTGAAACAACACAAATCAAAAGACAAGAAAAAAGTACACTTACCAAACAAGAAAGCTAGTGAACTATAAACAGATCCAGGAAGCTTAGGACAAACAAAGGGTCCAACAACAAAAGTTGGTACAAGAGTCACAACATCCAACCCATGTTGTTGTCCAAATTGAAGAACAGCCTTCTCAGCTAGTGTCTTAGAAACTGAATATGACCAAGCAAATGGCTTCAAATGTCTAAGAATATTCACATCACTCCAATAACTTTCATCCATTACATCTTCTTCTTTGTCTTGCCAATAAACAGCAGAAGCACTAGAAGTATAAATAACTCTCTTCACTGTCTTTGAATTTTTGCATCCTTTTAAAATTCCTAATGCTCCATCAATTGTTCTTTTTGTCACTATTTCCTCTGCCTCGTTCTCTTCAAAATCAATTGGTGTAGCAGTGTGGAATATCCCTATGCAACCTTCAATTGCTGCATTGAAACTTTCAGGGTCGCTAAGATCAGCTATGAAAATTTTTAGCTTTTGAGATGCATCAGGAAGATTTGTGAGGAAGCTAATGTCTTTCTTATGCCCTGTTATTTACATATATATGTCATTACATGATCAACATTATAATAACAACAAAAATATGTGATAGGAACATTAAATTTTATTTTGATTAATTATATTTTTTAAATATAAGTAAATATTGACTATTAAATTACATAGTTATGAATTTTGAATTTATACAAAAATATGTGTATTTGACTTAACTATTAACATAATATGACAATAATTAAAGGAGAGATTAGTAAAATTTGATATAATGAATTATTAATTAGACTTATTTTTTAAGAGTAAATTAATTTTCACTTACATTCAATGAGAATCTTGTATTCAACAAATCATCTCAATTTTTATAACAGCATTTTAAAATTAGTAATGTGACATCACACAATAGTGTAAAATAAGTTTACATTATTTATCCATTAAACTCTCTCTATATGTATATAATATAACATTTTAATCAATAAAGTTTATAGGTTATTTTTCTTTTAAAAAAAAGTTACCTGGATTAGATCTAATAGTGGTATTAACAGAGTAACCATCTTCAAGTAGTCTTTTGATAATCCATGAACCAAGAAAACCTGTACCTCCAGTTACACAAACTCTTCCTTTCTCCTTTTCCATTACTACCCTCTTCTTAACAAGTCTTTTTTTTAACACTTCACTTTTATTTTTGTTGCTTCTTCATGAATTTTGATGCTCACGTATAAATGTATATATATACAAGCATCTAATGTTGTTGGTTGTAACTTTTCTGTGGGCATACTAATTCTTCCAAATATTATAATATTTCTTCATGCTACACGCCCTCAAGTTAGCAATTGAAATATTGGAGAACAGGGATTAAAAATACTATTCTAGAAGTTGAATTTGTGGTGCTATCACATAAAAGTGGGGTGGTATATCCGTGTACTACTATTGATTTCATTTATTAATTAAACGACTCAATTTGTCAATTTATAATGAGTTTATTCTATACTATATAGGAATAAAGGATTTTGGTGTGATTATAATTATATGAACTCTACTACTTATCGAGAAAAGCAGACAAATGGGTTGAAAAATTGGTGTTGTATGTAGTTAGTTTGAATATAGAGTTTAATGGAAATGTACACACTGCGTAAAATAATTATATTGTCCTTTAATAAGAAATCAACATTCATATCATACAATCTATTTTAAAATAGTTTTATGATTTGATAAAATATATACAAAATAGTATAAAATTATTTTATATCGACAATATATTTTATTTTTTCTTGAAGATAATGTAAATATAAAAAGTTACATTATTAACCAATCAAAAATAATTCTAATATGTTAATTTTTTAATAAGATTATTATTTGTTAATTTTTTCTAAGAAAATATTAATAAGTTAAAGGTTATATTAATTTTCAGACTTTGAATTTGAGCCGTCCTTCTTAAGATTTTTTAGTGATAATTAAAAAGCTTTAGAGAAACAATCGGTAACTTACTTTGACTATTATTATTATTATTATTATTATTATTATTATTATTATTATTATTATTATTATGTAAAGAGAAAAGAATTTAATTCTAAGTTTAAGTATGTCTTTGATTCTTGCAATTGTAATATTTTTTTTTTATTTTAATTTTCGTAAGTAATTTTTATTTGATTTACATCCTTTTAAATATATTTTCATTTTAAAATAGTTATTTCATTTAAATTTTGTTACATAAACCGTAACGCCGTTAAGTCTAAATATAATTAAAACATAATTTTTTTAATCTAAACATAAATCTCAATATAATTAAATTATAATTTTTTTTAACCTAAATGTTTCATTCTTCTTCCCTAAAAAACTATACTGCTACGTAAATTAAGGTTAGAGTTCCAAATACAATATTAGTACAAAATTGTGAATGTTTATTTCTTCTTTCGATCGATTCCCTTAAATTTTCTGCGTGTGGATGAATGGAAAAAATGAAAATGAAGCTAGCGTTTGAGAATTGGTTCAAAATGATAAATAATTGTTTGCATTATCAACAAATTGAATTTGAAAAATCTGGTCAACCAATAAATCCCAAAGCAGGATTGACCATGGAAACAATTATTATAGAAGACAAAAACTAAAAAAAAATGTTGAACCAACACTTTCAAAATAAACTCACCGATATTATCTTAATATCGCCGTTATCTTTCATAATATAATATATATTGTTATCTTGCAATTAACCTGTAAGTACTGATGCTCTAAACTTGAACCAACAATTTTAAAAGAAACAATTTGAAGTTGTTAATTTTAAGTTTTTTTAAAGAAGAAGAATGAAATATTTTGAATTGATTTTAGATTAAAAAATGTTATAATTTTATTATATTGGAGATTATGTTTATGTTAATAAAAATTATGTTTTAATTATATTTAAATTTAAAGGTATTATAGTTTTTGTAACGGAAGTCGAATTGAATGACTATTTTAAAATAAAACTATATTTAACAAAAAAGGAAATACATGTTTAAACCTTAATTCTATTATTATATTAAAAAGGAGAGAGAGAAAAGAAAACCTAGCTAGTAAATTCAATATATACGACTTTTCGTTCTCTTTATTAATTAGTAGACTATGCACATATTGCAATACTCTTTGAACCAAGTATTTGAATAAAGAGATAATAAAACCATTGAAATGAAAATACTTTCTTTTATTAAAAATAAAAATACTTTCAATGAACTAAGGTATTAAATATTAATTCCCGTAGAAAAGTTTGTTCCCGGCCGTATTCGGTGGACACACAATGGCTCTTCCCATGAGAGCATGAGATGAACCGTTTCTTCTTAGATAGATTGATTTATAAATAATTATTTTTGTAATCCTATTCTATCAATTGAATTGACTAATTGCTAGGTTAATTATTAACTTCCTAGAGATTATTATTTTTAATATACCTTCCGGCCACGATTCATGCTCAAGGGGTTGGCGACCCTCCCTTTGTTGATACGATTAGTCAATTAAGGAAAAAAAAGAGAGTAGAGGACTACAAGAGACAAGAAGTTTGATGCATTAGTATTGAAATTTGAGTACAACACCAAATTGAAAATTTTAAACTATTTTCAAATACGTCTCTGGTGACTTTATTGATATTTTAAAATATTTCATCTTAAATATAAATAAATAATTAAAAAGAGAGAAACAGAGACATACACAATCAATAGTGGTGTCTCACAAAAACAAAGCAAGAAAGTTAGAAACACGAGCAATTAGTGGCAATCGCAACAAACAAGGAAGAAATCTGAAAACGCTCCAGCTTTCATTTTCATTTTCATAGGGTAATTGGAAATACTTGTTAACATTGTTTCACCAAGACCTTTGTGATTATAGACAACCTATATATGGAACTTCATCCTTTCAAATTTTTAACTTCATTGTTTTTTTATAACTTGTTTTAGTTTTATGGATAAATAACTTCATATATAATTTTATTCGGATTTAAGGATGTGGCTTGGGACATCATATTTGTTTACAGTTATATTTTAGTTTACGACGATATTTATCGTTCTTTCTATATCATTGTTTATTTCACTTCAAAACTAACAACACTGTGTTTTTTAAATACAAAATAAATACCATAAAATTTTGATTACTCCTTTTATCTTAAAATATAAATAAAAATTGATTAAATAAAATTAATAAATTTGATCTAAATTTTTAATCAATTATATCAATTTTCTTTGATGATTTTGTTTATATTTTAATAATGAATATTACACACTTGTGGGCACATATTTCTACAACAATTGCACTGCTGCCAACCGTAGATTCGCTAAATCTAGAGATAACCTTTTTCTTTGCAGCATTGAATTGCATCGTGAAACATATCCTCAACGCTATACTTGAATTCAAAACCAGTATCCATGAGTTTCTTCGAGTTTATATGTGGTAGCCTTGCACCTTTAATTTCCTTCAACTCACTAAAAGAATAAAACAAAATAAATGTGAATATATTAGCTATACAAATTAATAGTCAAATTTGTAATAAAATGAAACATTCTATATAAGAAACATTCTATAAATGTGAATATATTAGCTATACAAATTATTTTATTTTTATCCGTTCTTATTTTTCACTCGAATGAGGTATTTTTTAAGATTAATTTTTGGTTCGAAATCAGTCATCTAAAAATCGTTTTTTATTTATTTTTATTTGAATAAGTGATTTTCATACATATTTTATTTTTATTTCGTGATTTTGTCGTCTCAATACGATGATGTGTTTGTTCGTTATCTTGATGTGATTTTTGGTTTCTCGTCTTGTTGTAGTGTTCTTTAATTTAGATTAATCAATTTCTAATTAAGTGTACATTCAACTTTATTTTTGACAGCTCAACTTTGTTATATTCTTGAGAGCTCAACTTTACTATATTTATAAGTTTGATCACATTTATAGATATTGGATGTTATTAATTGGAACACCGTAAATTTGTTCAAAAATTTACCATGGCTATCACATTATTGGACTATTTTAATTCAGTCAAACTTTTTTTGCAGAATAAACGTCACCAATTTTAATTCGGTTAAATAATAAGCAAGAGTTACTTGAGTTTTTTTTTTTTTTTTTTAACTAAGAGTTACTTGACTTGATACGGAGCATTCAAGATAAAACATATAATATTCCATATAATTATATTCTAAGCTTTTTTTTTTAAGTTTCTAACCTCTTATTACTGAGCATTCTTTAAAAAAGTATACAAAAATGCCATATTTTAGTCATTTTTAAGAATCACATGTTGAGAATTAGTTTTGGCTTTGCTTTGCTGGTAACTTCATTTAGATTTTCATATGTGTAAATTTTTTTTTACAATTTGTGAAAGTCAAGTGGATTATAATTGTGTCCAACTAGTTAGTGAAAGTTTAAAATATATTTTAAGTCATTGTGATACTTTTTCAGTTTTTTCATTTTTTAGTTAGTTATGGTTGTAACTAACTAAAGGAAAGGGATAACTATATAAGGCATGACTTGTAACTTGGTAATGCAATGCTAGTGATAGTAAGTGTTTTAAAGTCAATAAGGAAGAGTTCAATTGAGCATAGAGCAGAAAAATTCTAAGTGCTATAACATTGTACTCTAGTTTGATTATTGAAGAAAAGAAATAAACAACTATCAGTGAGAATGTAGGAGATTATTGCTCCGAACCTCGATAATTCTCGTGTTTTCTTCATCTTTCATCATTTCAATATAAAATTCTGCATTCATATTCATTAATTGTGGATTGAAATCATAACAAATTGGTGTTAGAACCCGGTTCAAGAAGAAGGTATTTTCTTTCCTAAAAAATGGGTGGAGAAAATTTTGATATTGAGAAGTTTATTGGTGATAACGATTTTGGGCTATGGAGAATCAAGATGACAGTCTTGTTGGTTCATCAAGGACTGCAAGATGCATTGCTGGGCATTTCAAAAATGCCAGTAACATTGTCTAAAAAGGAAAAGAAAGATATGGAAAGCAAGGCACACAACACCATCATTCTTTCCCTGATGATGATGTTCTCAGAGAAGTGGTAGCTCAAGACACTGTTGCTGGTGTTTGGTTGAAGCTTGAGAGTCTTTACATGATTAAGTCTATAACAAACAAACTTTATTTGAAGAAGAGCCTGCACCAAATGAAGACAGATGAGGGTATGTCCATTAAAGAACATGTTTCTTTATTCACCAAAACTATTCTTGATTTAAAAAGCATTGATGTTGAAATAAGTGAAGAAGATCAAACAATCATGTTGCTATGCTCACTGCCACCCTCCTTTGAAAATCTTGTAGACACAATGATGTTTAGGAGAGACACAATGATGTTTAGGAGAGAAACACTCACTTTGGAGAAAGTTAAGGTAACTCTAAATGCAAGAGAAATGAAGAAGAAAATTATTGATATAAAAAAGGAAACCAGTGATGTTGAGGGGTTGTTTGCTCGAGGAAAAGCTGAAAAGAATGATGGTAAAAATAAGACCAAGAAAACTTGTTATCATTGTCATAAAGAATGACATTTTCGCTGAGATTGCACTGAAAGAAATAGGCAATATCAGGGAAATTACAGAGATGAGAATGATGTTGTTGTAGTTGCTGATGGATATGAAAGCAGTGATGTATTAACAGTAACTGAAGAACCATGCGGGAATGAATGGATTCTGGATTCTGGGTGCACTTTCCAAATGACACCCAATCTAGAATGGTTTGATACTTACAACAAAACCGATGTTGGGAAAGTTCTAATGGGAAACAACATGGCCTGTAAGGTGGCTGGAATTGGAACTGTGAAGATCAAAATTGTTGATGGATAAACTAAAATTCTCTCTATTGTGAGGCATGTACCTGAACTTAAAAGAAATTTGATTTCCCTTGGTATGTTGGACCAGGCTGGTTTCACAATAAAAGCTGAAGGAGGAATACTCAAGGTTTACAAAGGTACTTCCCAAATTCTTCAAGGAATCAGAAGCAATGGACTATACAAATTGCAAGGCAAAACTATCACTAACTCTGCCAACTTAATTTCTATAACAAATGTTATTTCTACAAAGATATGGCATTGTAAACTTGTTCATGTTAGTGAAAGAAGTCTGAAGGAATTATATAAGCAAGGCTTGATTGGGAGTGGAAATCTTAAGAAGCTAGAATTCTGCGAATTCGGTCTTTATGGCAAACAAAAAAAGGGAAAGTTCAATACTAGTACACACACTACAAAGACCATATTAGACTATGTTCATTCATATATATGGGGACCTGCCAGAGTCCCTTCACTTGGAAGGGCCATATTCTTTATAACCTTTATTGATGATTGGTCAAGAAAGGTGTGGGTTTACTTACTGAAGCACAAGAATCAAGCTTTCAAAAGTTTCAAGCAATGGAAGTCACTGGTGGATAAACAAACGGGGAAGCAAATCAAGGTCCTAAGAACAGATAATGGCCTGGAATACCTAAGTAATGAGTTTATAGAATTTTGCAAAGATACAGGAATAGCCAGACATAAAACAGTGAGACTAACACCCTAACAAAATGGCCTAGCTGAAAGAATGGATATGACCATTTTGGAGAGAGTCAAGTGTATGTTGACTAATGCTAAACTTGACAAGAAATTCTAGGGAGAGGTAGTAAACACAACTTGTTACTTGATCAATAGGTCACCATCTGTAACTATAAGTTTCAAAACGCCTGAAGAAATATGGAATGGCATAACACCAAGTTATGAGAATATGAGAATCTTTGGCTGCACTTCCTATATACATGTGAATGAAGGAAAACTTGAGCCAAGGTATAAGAAAGGGATCTTCTCAGGCTATCCTGAATGAGTAAAAGGTAACAAGGTTTGGATCACTGAATCAAATTGAGGTAGAGCTATAATTAGCAGAGATGTTATTTTCAAGGAAGATGATCTGCTGGAAGCTGGAAAACCAAGCTCAATTCAAATACAAGAAAATGATCAAGTAAGTCAGGGAGCACAAATTGAGGTGAACCTACCAAATCCTGATAAGCCTAACCCAGAAAGATATGTAAGCTTGGCACAACCTGAACCTAATGATGCTAAAGGTGGAGAATCATAATCAACATATTGTCTTGTAAGAGATAGGGAAAAGAGATAAGTAAGAGCTCTAGTAAGGTATGGATATGCATATTTGGTTGCATATTCCTTAAATATGGAAATAGATGACCAATGGACTGATCCAATCAGCTACAAGGATGTTGTTATTGGAGAAGACAGTAAGCATTGGAAAGCTGCTATGATGGATGAAATGGACTCACTCATGAAAAATGACACTTGGAAACTTGTGATAAAACCTAAAGATCATAAAGTCGTAGGTTGCAAGTGGATTTTTAAGAGAAAACTTTGTTGGAACCAAGTTGGTTCTTTCAATTAAAGTTTTGATGTTAACAAAAGTATTTTAAGAAAAACATATTTTGACTTAGAAGAAGTATGAAAAATCAGAGGATGACATCACCAGAGGATAACGTCACCAGAGGATAACGTCACCAGAGGATGTCATCAAAAGATACCTCCAAAAGATACAACCAGAAGATACAAATCAGAAGCAGAAGATTTCATCAGAGGATGACGTCACCAGATGATAAAAATGCCACCAGAAGATACGACCAGATGATACATCTAGAGGATACCAGAGGATGCATCCAAAGGATACCAGAAGATACCTCCAGAGGATACTAGAGGATATCACCAGAGGATCCCATCAAAAGCAAGAATCAGAGGATGTCATCAAAGGCAAACATCAGAGGATATCATCAGATGGAAGAAACAATGACATCATCAGAGGATATTATTCTTGGCCCAGATCAGAAGGAAGCATTGTCCATAAGGAGACTTGGTCCAAACCAGAAGGTAGCATGGTCCAGAACAAAAGACTTGGTCCAGATTAGAAGATCACACAATCCAGATCATGAGACAGAATGGTACAGATCAGATCACATGGTCCAAACA
Source organism: Cicer cuneatum (assembly GCA_037974295.1). Taxonomy (NCBI): domain Eukaryota; kingdom Viridiplantae; phylum Streptophyta; class Magnoliopsida; order Fabales; family Fabaceae; genus Cicer; species Cicer cuneatum. The sequence continues at coordinate 7,192,251 of JBBPBO010001986.1, forward strand.
TGGTCCAGATCAACAGATCATACGGTCCAAAATTTAAATCATAATGCAGATCAGTGAAGACTTGATTAAAATTCGAAGAATACTTGATTGAATTTTGATAGAAATTTGATCAAAGTATTAAGGGATTTGATTCAAAAATCACTGAAGACTTGAAGGAAATTCGAATGAAATCTGAAGCTAACAGATACAGTCTGAAATTAAGAGAAACAGGATTGGTCAATAGAATTTTCAAATGAAATATGAAGCTAAAAGATACGTTTTGAAATTAAGAGAAACAGGATTGGCCAACAGATTTTTCAAAGGAAATCTGAGCAGGATTTATCTCGAATTTAAGCTTAGGCAAAACCCTAATTGCAGCTATAAAAGGAGGCTTCAGGCAGCAGTATTAGGCATCGAAAAACACAAGAACTCAAGCTTCAATTCAAAGTCATCCGAGAGTTCAAAAGAGAGAAACACTGGAGTGCAAAAGAAATATTCTCTAAGTGATTTTTCGAGAGTGAAATTCAGTGCAACAATCAGCTTTCTAGAAGCAACAAAAGAGTGTGAAAGTCATTGCAACAATCAGCTTACTAGAAGCAACTTTGCAAAGTTCCAAACCCTTGTAATCAAACCTTTTAGAGGTGTAGATTCCTTCTTCAATCTGGGATTGTCAGATTGGTAAGAGAAGACTTGACTTGTAGGGTCAAGGTGTTGTTATCGTTCCTTAAAAGTCTGTGGTTGTCAGACTGTTTGGGAAGACTGACTTGGAGGGTCCGGTGTTGTAATTCAAAGTGTTTTGAATTAGTGGATTAAAGCCTTCGGAGTGAAGGGACTGGATGTAGCCAAGTTAATGGTGAACCAGGATAAATCGTTGTGTTCTTATGTTGTTATTATCCGCTGCTAAGTCTGATTATTTATTCATCAAATAATTCGCATCAACATTCAACAAAACAACAAAAGAATTCAAGTTTGACAAACACAATTCAACCCCCTTTCTCGTGTTTGCACCTTCAAACTTGATATTCCAGGAGTTGAGAAGATGAGATTCAAAGGTAGACTAGTAGCAAATGTTGGAACCAAGTTGGTTCTAAGTCTTAGGATTTTGATGTTTACAAAAAGACTCAATGTAATCTTATTTTGTACCTTGAATTATTACATTAAATACAACCAGAAAATGAAGTTTGCAGAGGCAGAAGATGCATCCAGAATGCATCTTGGAATTACCAGAAGATACTCCAGGATCACCAGAAGATATCTTTGCTTGCCCAGATCAGAAGGATGCAATGTCAGAAGAAGACCTGGACCATACCAGAGGAAAGCCTGCCAGAGGGAGAGTTTGTCCAGACCAAGAGGAATCAAATATCAGATTTATTCCAGAAGTTATTCTGACCAGAAGATAGCCTGGCAGTGAGAAATTAAAACAGCCCAGACTTGTTCCAGACTCAACCAGAAGAAAAGTTAATGAGTCCAGAACAAGTGAATCAATCCAGATTTGACCCAGATCAGAAGATAACATGGTTCAGGGTATGAAACTAAGTCTAGACCAGAAGAAATGATTTCCAGAATTGATCCAGACCTGATCCAAAATCAAAGGTAAAATGTCCAGACTGAAATATTACTTATCCAGATTTAATTTCAGTTTAATCCAGACCAAGTCCAGAATTGGTCCAAATCAGAGGGAAGATTTCCATATCAATGGTTCAGAATTAATTATTTGGCCCAATGTTGGCCGAGATCAGAAGATCAGACCATGGCCCAGTGTTGGCTGAAATTAGAGGGTCAGGATGTGTGGTCCAGCAATGGTCGAGATCAGAGGATTGTAGCATATCAGGTGCAAGTCCAGGATGGCCGAAATCAGAAGATCAGAGGGTTAGGAAGTGTGGTCCAGGGATGGCCGAAATCAGAGGATCACATCATATCATTTAGTTTGGTCCAGATGTGGACTAGCGCAGAAGAATCCAATGGTCCAGATTTAATCAGGAGGATTGACGGTGGAGATTTTAATTTATTTTAATCAAAGTATTAAAAAGATTTGTTACAAAAATAAAAGTGAGGTATTGTGGAATTTAGGAGCTATGGCGGGAAGCAACTAAAGTTTTGATTGGCCAGTTATTTTTTGAAAGAAATCTGAAGCTTAAAAAAGATATGTTTTTTATTTAAATGAAGCCCAATTGGTCAAGTTATTTTTGCAAGAGAATCCAGCAAGATTCAGCTCGAATTTAAGCATTGGAAGAGACCCTAATCTGCATCTATAAAAGGAGGCTCAAGGCAGAATACTTAGAATCGAAAATCACAAAAGAGTCATACACTTCCAAAGCAAACACTCAAATTTTCAGAGCGGTCAATTGTGAGTTCCAGCTTTCAAAAAGCAAGTACTCGTGTTATTTTCTTTCCACTGTGTCAAATCTAAGTTGTTGAAGTAGAGTCTACAAGCTGAGGGAGTCAGTAGGGGTAGCAGGTTACTTGGCAATTAGATTCATAATGTTGTAATTTCTTCTACAATCTGGGATTGTCAGATTGGTTGAAGACATGTGTTCTATTCCTCAAGAGTCTAGGATTGTTAGACTGTTTGAGAAGACTGACTTGGAGGGTCAGTAGCAAGGTTGTAATTCAAGGTTTGAATTAGTGAAATCCTTCAAGGTGAAGGGACTGGACGTAGCCTCGTTAACGGTGAACCAGTATAAAAATTGTGAGTTTTATTTTTACTTTATATCTGCTGCTAACTCTTTTTTTAATCATACATCAAGTTTTGTTTTAAAAGTATAAAAACAGGAAAAGTATTCAAGTTAAGTCAAACACAATTCAACCCCCCTTCTCGTGTTTGCACCTTCAGCAAAGGGATATTCACAAAGAGAAGGAATCGATTTCAAGGAAATATTCTCTCTAGTTGTAAAACATACCAGTATCAGGGTCATACTTGCCTTAGTTGCTGCTTACAACCTGGAACTGGAACAAATGGATGTCAAGATTGCTTTCTTACATGGTCATCTAGAAGAAAACATCTACATGAGTCATCCTGAGGGTCATGTTGTACTAGGAAAGGAACACATGGTATGTTTGCTTAAAAGATCACTGTATGGACTTAAACAGTCCCTTAGACAATGGTACAAAAGATTTAACTCTTTTGTGATTTTAAAAGGATTCAATAGAAGCTCTTTTGACTATTGCGTTTATTTCAAAAGAGAAGGTCCAGTCAGCTTCATATACCTATTACTTTATGTTGATGATATGTTAATAGCTAGGGATGATATGAATGATATCAACAACTTGAAAAATTCACTTAATTCTAAATTTAAAATGAAGGATTTAGGAAAAATTACTTGAGATTTACCATGTTGGATGCCAAAATTGTATTAACTCTTATTGCTAGACACTTCAAACTATCCTTAAGTCAGCCACCTCAGACTGATGATGAGCATCAACTCATGAGCAGAATTCTGTATGCCAGTGCCACAGGAAGCTTGACGTATGCAATGGTTTGTTCAAGACCTAATATAGCCTATGCAGCCAATATAGTGAGCAGATTTATGGGGAATCCAAGGAAAGAACATTGGTTGGTAGTGAAATGGATATTCAAGTATCTCAAGGGTACAAAATCAGTTGGACTCACTTATGGTAGATCAAAAACATAAAGGAATGGACTAGCAGGGTATGTTGATGCAAATTATGCTGGTGACCTTGACAAAATAATATCTACAACAGGATATTTGTTCACATTATATGGAGGAGTAGTGAGTTGGAAGGAAATTTTACAATCTATTGTGGCTTTATCTTTAATAGAATCTGAATACATTGACTTACAAAATCAATCAAGGAAGCTATTTGGCTCAAAGACATTGTCAATGAATTAAAAGGGAAGGACAATGTTGTAACTGTTTGGTGGGACAGTCAAAACGTCATTTTCCTCTCCAAAAACCCTATGTTTCATGAGAGGACCAAGCACATTGGCACTAGATTGCATTACATTCGAGATATCATTGTTGAAGAGATTGTAGAAGTAAAGAAGGTACCTATAGAAGATAATCCAACAGACATGCTAACTAAAGTAATTCCTAGCACCAAGTTTGCTCATTGTTTGGATTTGGTGAATGTTGGGATTTTTCCCAACTGATGTCTCTAAAAGGACTTGAGACTTTCTAACTATGTCAACAACAATTGAAGATCTAAGGTGGAGAATTGTGAAAGTCAAGTGGATCATAATTGTGTCCAACTAGTTAGTGAAACTCTAAAATCTATTTTAAGTCATTGTGATAGTTTTTCAGTTTTTAGTTAGTTAGTCATAGTTGTAACTAACTAAAGGAAAGTGATAGGTATATAAGGTGTGGCTTGTAACTTGATAATGTAATGCTAGTGATAGTAATTGTTCTAAAGTCAATAAGGAAGAGTTCAATTGAGCATAGAACGGAAAAATTCTAAGTGCTATAACATTGTACTCTAGTTTGGTTATTGAAGAAAGGAAATAAACAACTATCACTTAGGACGTAGGAGATTATTGCTCTGAACCTTGATAATTCTCGTGTTTTCTTCATCTTTCATCATTTCAATATAAAATTCTACATTCATATTCATTAATTGTGGATTGAAATCATCACACAACTCATAGGTATAACTTGAGTGTTACAACTCATAGGTATAACTTGAGTGTTAAATAGCTTAGTATTCAGAAAAATAAATTGATTATTTCATTGATCTTAGACACTTTATTGTTTTGTCAACTCAAATGACTAAAATAGATTACAACATTAATTTCTGAACACAAGCTTAGAAAAACAGATTTTCCGGTTGTTACACAGTGCAGCAGCTCTAGAAACTTTAGATCTAGAGATAGTTTTTTTCTTTGCAGCATTGAATTGCATCGTCAAACATATCATCAACACTGTACTTAAATTCAAAACCAGCGTCCACAAGCTTCTTGGAGTTTAAATGTGGTAACCTTACACCTTTAATTTCCTTCAACTCACTAAAAGAATAAAACAAAATAAATATAAATATTACAAGTTATACAATAATCAAAGAGATAAAATTTGTAATGAAGAATTTTTTTTATATATAGAAGGAAAATAGAACTCACTCTACTGTTAGAATTTGAAATTCTGGATATTTAGCTGAAATAAGTTGAGACATCTCTTCAATAGATACAATGAATGGTGAACAATTATATCTCCCTCCTTGAACAGGATTCTCAAGTAGATATACATGTGCTCTAGCTACATCATCAACATGTACCATGTGGAAACGTGTCACACCAATTTGTTCTTTTTTACCTGCACATCAATTCAATAGTTGCATTTTTAAGGTTTTAATCTTCAAAATATGACTGAAAGTTGAAAACCATAATAATTAACTTTAAATATGAATACCAAATTCTTAAAATCACATAATATATCACAATTACAATGTATGATTTTGCTTTAGTGCCCTTATAATGTTGTGTCTAGTTTACTAAAAAGTATATAAATTTTTCTTTAGTCATTGATAAAATCGGTGGATACTTCAGAACAACATAATTAAAAAAATGTTTAGATTGATGTCTATAAAAAATAAGACAATTACTAAAGTTGAAAAGTGTAAATCATTTGATCTTTATCGATAATCTGATTGAACATTAATTCAAATTAGTGTTCAAATATCTCACTCTAACTACGACAATCCACTCATTGAGAGCTCCAAATGATTCAAATCAATCTCATTAAATGAACATAATTAAGAAAATAGAAGAAATGTGATGAGTGGAATAAGGTTGAGAATTTATACCTAATACCAAAACAAGAGCTTTCTCAACAGAATCAGGAAGCTTAGGACAAATGAAACGTCCAACAATAAAAGGAAGCACCAAAGTGACAACATCAAGTCCATGTTGTTGACCAAATTCAAGCACTGCTTTCTCTGCCAAAGTCTTTGAAACTCCATAAGACCAACCAAATGGTTTGACACTTCTAAACAAATCAACATCACTCCAATCACTCTCATCCAATACTTGTTTGTCTTTTCCAGTGAATGAAACAGCAGAGCCACTTGAAGTGTATATAACTCTCTTTACTGTCTTTGAATTAACACATGCTTTTAAAATGCCTAATGCTCCATCAACTGTTCTTTTTGTCACTATTTCTTCTGGTTCACTCACTGCAAAATCAATTGGAGATGCAGTGTGGAATATCCCAACACAACCTTCAATTGCTGTGGAAAAACTTTCTGGATTGCTTAGATCAGCGTTGAAAACTTGTAGTCTTTCGGATGCATTATGAAGATTTGTGAGGAAGCTAATATCTCTCTTACGTTCTGCTAAGGCCAAAAACAGAGCAAAATTAAGAATAACTTAATTTTGATGAGCATAAATAAACCAACCCCATCTTACATAATAAACAAAGAGCAAATCCTGGTACAGTTAAACATCAATTATTCAAAATAAAAAATTAATTTTGATTCTTCCCATGTTATGTGCTCTCAATGTAAATTTATACTATAAATATTACTTTAAAGCTAATTAAGATGAAAATTAAATATATTTAATAATTTAACGATGATAATTGACTAAACATTATAAAAACTATTTATACTTGTAAATTGTATATAAATTAAATATTTTTTCAATATGAAAACTGTGATTTACCTGGATCAGCTCTAATAGTGGTATTAACAGAGTAACCATCTTCAAGGAGTCTCTTGATAATCCAAGAACCAAGAAAACCTGTCCCTCCAGTTACACAAACTCTTCCTTTTCCCTCAGCCATTACAACACTCTTTATTTTGCAGTGTTTCTTTTTCTATGTACTCACAATATAATATAGGTTGGATGATGAAGATATATATTATGCCAACCGCTTAATTAATTATTGAGAATAAAAGTAATGAACACGCCATACTTGACCAAGTGCAGTACTTTTTTTTTTCGTAAAAAAAAAAACATTTTTTTGACTAACCAAGTGTGACGTATTGAATACTAGTTTTATTTGTTATTTATTAGGTGTAATTTTTTTT
>JBBPBO010001986.1:7199324-7449589 GCA_037974295.1 Cicer cuneatum
TTTTTTTTTTTTTTTGTCTTTAACTCATTTTTTAAGTTTAGTTTTATCTTTAACTTTAAAGAACATATATGCAAGTCGATAATTTTTGTCCAACCATATTATTCAAAGTCGCGGATGGATTCAAGGAGCAGCCGGGCATGGGTTTGGGTCCCTCCCTTAGAATATTATTTATAATATATAAACTAAGATATAATTGTAACAATAATGTATTATTTGGTCTTTTTTTTATAAAAAAAGTACTTTCTTTATATTATAATAAGTGATATATTTGTAAAAATAATGTTTAAAAATAAGTGTCAATTTTTATTGTAATATTAAATATCTTGTTTTCAGATTGTACTTCGTTATTAATTTATTTTATTTTCAATTATAATATTTAATTAATTTACATATAATTAATTTTAGATTCTTAATATATTATCTTACGGTTGCGAATCTAAAATCCTTTAACAAGCAAATGTTGACACTGTAATATTGAAATTTTATCTCAGAAGAAATGCATTCAACTCTTAAAAAAATTATTTATTTTTTATATATCACTTCAAAGACAAAATTTATACTTTTAAATTCTTTAACGAATTGTCTAAGAGATATATTTATTAGCAAGATCCAACTACACTAACACGTCCCTTTAAAAAATCTACACTATCACATATCCTACGTCAACAACCTACTTTTTTTTTTCTTCATATATTTCATCTATTAGAGGTAAACAAAATTCGTAGTTCGATAAACATTAATATAAATATTTCTTGCAACTAAAATTCAAACCTTAGTTCACCAACATATAGTGAAAATCTAATTTCTTCCAAAAAATTCAACCCAACTTTTTTTTATTAATAATTTTTTTTTCACTCAGTGCACAACCTAGTGAATTGCATATCTATACTAAAGAAATATCAGTATAAAAAGGCCAATCAAAGTTGAACGGTTGAAGTGGCCACTTTATATAAAAACAAAAAATGTTGAGACGGCCATTTTGTCAAACGTAAAGCTGAAGCCGACACCTTCAAATATGAATGATCCTTTTCAAAAGAAAAATCGATATCAATAATAAATATGACTAACGTGGACTTTAATGACAAGAAGTCAGGACAATAAGCCAATACTAGCTACTACTTTTATTTGATATTCAATTATTTGATTGTAAAGGTCATATGGATTATAAATTTGTAAAAAAAATGATTTTTTATTTATTTAACCTGTAAAAAAACATTTGAATCACAAAAGAAAATTAAAAGTTATAAAAAAATTAGTCGAACATTTAATCACAAGTATATACTATCTATTTTAAAATATATATATATAAATAAGAAAATAAATTATATACTCCCTCTATTTCTTAATATAAGAAGAAAATGCACCCAAAAACAAAACCATTGTAGTTATTTATTGTAACAATCTTTTGGACATTTCTCCAAACATATCTTCGTAGAAAATTGTAATACATTGAATGTATCCACTAATATTTAAAAGACATATATTAAATGAAGATAAAAATATTTTTTAAACAATAAATATTTTTTTTCAAAGTTATAATTTTTTCTTATAAATACAAATGTTATCTTATAATAAAGACGGGAAGAAAGTCTTTTTTTGGGTGTGTGTGTGTGGGGTGGGTGGGTGTGTCGGTGGGTGGGGGTGGGTGGGTGTGTCGGTGTGTGCGCGTGCACGCGCATCTGTGTCTGTGTGTGTGGGTGTGTGTGTGTGTCATAAAACACAACAAATGGGAGTTTAAATTGTGCTTTTTGATTAAAAAACTTTTTTGCGTGACTATAAAGTAAAGAAAGCAGTGCAGGTGAGAGAAAACAAAACAAAGAGACACAATGCTTTATCCTAATTCATTACCGACACGGTAGCTACATCCAAACCCTTCAACCTGAAAGATTTAATCCACTAATTCACCATGAAATCATATTTTCACTTGATCACCTACTAGTCACACTAATTGTGTTCAATATTCTCAATCTTCTAGCTTAGTACAGTCAAGTTGTTGAGAAAGACAACCACTACTGAGCTAGGTTATAAACAAAAGGGTTTTGAGTTTTTCAAAATTAGCTCTCGCATAGAGTGTTTAAAAATTTGTTACTTCAGAACTTTTCATAACATTAACGTGAAAAAAAATCATATCAAGCAAGAGTGTAGATATGCTTATTGCTTGTCATTCTTGATTGAGGGAAACACATATTTTATAGAGAATGATTATGGTTTCTGGTTGTTGTCCCGATTGCAAAAAATCAACATAATTCATGAAGTTTCGTATTGTATCTTTTTGGAATTGATTTGCCATAGAAACTTTCCAAAAATTGATCTTGTCATGATTAAGCGTATCTTGTTTAAAATAGTTGGGAAGCAGAGAATACGATGGCCAGAGCATGTCTTAAGATCTTTAGACAAGTAGTAGATTGAGGATGTTTATTAGAGAATGTGCGATTGCTTTGTCCTTTTTGGAGTGTTGACTTTTCAAATCATTGACTTTTTCAAAGTGTTGACTTTTTTAGAGAATACATAATAACTCAGAGTCAGAACATTAGACGTTTGATGTGATTATTAGAGGCAGAGACAATTACTTGTTTATCAAGCTTATCAGAGGCAGACAAACACACATTTATTGAATTAATCAGAGGCAATTTAACTACAACATTGTTTGCATTTCTAGAGGCAAACGAAGCTTGTAATAACAAAGGTGTGTGCCACCAGTTTTGAACTATAGAGTGGAAGTTTGGTTTCAGTTTCTTTTGTTTTTGCCCAATCACCGGATGATACGATAAAAACCTATTAAACATGCACTTGATTTTTTACCTGCACACATGATCAAAATGTTATTGCATTAAATTGTTCCCACAGACGATTTTGTTATCATCAAAACAAGTGATGACATATTTCTTAAAACCAACTTCGTTCCAACAATCTCCCCCTTTTTTATGATGACAAACATCTATTTTTGTGAGCAATTTTTTTAAAGATAAAATAACCAAAGAGATAATATAATAATAACAAGATATAGCAAAGCTCCCCCTTAGAATATGCATGTTCAATTCATAAGGTAAAATATATTTTAATAGAGTATTATTGTGCATTAATAATTGCAGTTCACAAAAAATATTATTGCTTATGGTTTCTCAAAATTACACATTTTCCTCATTTTTTCATTAGACAAAAAGAGATGAAAGAAAAGACACAAAGAATAAAAAACATAAAGAGAAATAAAGCAGCTAAGGAATAGGATTAATGAGCTTAGCTAGAATTAAACTAAGGGTATTCTGAATATCCTCTCGATTCTTGGTCGTCTTTGAAGGTGCAAACACGAGAAGGGGGGTTGAATTGTGTTTGCTAAACTCGAATTCTTTTTGTTGTTTTTTATGAATGTTGATTTAAGTTACTTGTTGAATAAATAATCAGATTAAGCAGCGGATAATAACAGCATAAGAATACAACAATTTATCCTAGTTCACCATTAACTTGGCTACATCCAGTCCCTTCACTTCGAAGGCTTTAATCCACTAATTCAAAACACTTTGAATTACAACACCTGACCCTCCAAGCCAGTCTTCTCAAACAACCTGAAAACCCTAGACCATTGAGGAATAACAACACCTTGACCCTACAAGCCAAGTCTTCTCAAACAGCCCGACAACCCTAGACTTTTGAGGAACAACACCTTAACCCTACAAGTCAAGTCTTCTCCTACCAATCTGACAACCCCAGCTTGAAGAAGGAATCTACACCTCTAACGGGTTTGATTACAAGGGTTTGGAACTCTGCAAAGTTGCTTTTGGAAAGCTGATTGTTGCACGGTTTTTCACACTCTTTAGTTGCCTCTGGAAAGCTTATTGTTGCACTGTTTCACTCTCGAAAAATCACTTAGAGAATATTTCTTTTGCACTCAAGTGTTTCTCTCTTTTGAACTCTCGGATGACTTTGAATTGAAGCTTAAGTTCTTGTGTTTTTCAATGCTTGATGATGCTGTCTGAAGCCTCCTTTTATAGCTGAAGATATGGCTTTGTCCAAGCTTAAATTCGAAATAGATCTTGCTCAGATTTCCTTTGAAAATACTGTTGGCCAATCTTGTTTCACTTAAATAAAAATTGTATCTTTTTAGCTTCAGATTGCATTTGAAAATTCTGTTGACCAATCTTGTTTATTTTAATTTCAAACCATATCTTTTTAAGCTTCAGATTGCATTCGAATTTCTTCAAGTCTTCAGTGAATTTTTTGAATCAAATCCCCTTAATACTTTGATCAAATTTCTATAAAAATTTAATCAAGTCTTCTTTGAATTTTAATCAAGTCTTCACTGATTTGCATCATGATTAAATTCTGGACCGTATGATCCTCTGATCTCGACCACCTCTGGACCATGTAATCTGATATGTACCAATTCTGTGATCCTCTGATCTCGACCAATTGTGGACCAAGTAATCTTATCTGTACCAACTTTGTGATCCTCTGATCTCGACCAACTCTGGACCATGTGATCTGATCTGTACCATTCTATGATCCTCTTATCTGAACCATTGATCTTCTAATATGGACCATTGATCTTTTAATTTGGACATTTATCCTCTGATCTGGACCAAGTCTGGATTAAATCTGGACTAAGTCTTATGTTCTGGATAATTATATCTTCTGATCTGGACTTAGTGTTATGTTCTGGACCATGCTATCTTCTAGTCTAGACCAAGTCATTTGTTCTGGACCAGTTATCTTCTGCTTTGGACCAAGTATGGATTAAGTCTGGACTGATTCTTATATTCACGACCAAACTATCTTTTGGTCAGGATTAAGTATGGATTGAGTCTTATATTCACGACCATGTTATCTTCTGGTCAGGACTAAGTCTGGACCAAGTATGACTTATGTTTTCTTTTGGTCTGGAACAAGTCTCCCTCTGACAAGCATCCTTCTGGTCTGGACCAAGTCTCCTTCTAGACTCTGCTTCCTTCTGATCTGGGCCAAGAAAGATATCCTCTGATGATGTTATTTTTCCTTCCCTTTGATGATATCCTCTGATTGATGCTATCCTCTGATGTTTGCCTTTGATGACATCCTTTGATATCCTCTGGAGGTGTATCATCTGGTGACATCCTCTGGTATTCTCTGGAGGTGTATCCTCTGGATGCATCCTCTGGTACCCTCTGAATGTTTACTCTGGCCGAAACTTCTGGTGACATTTTTATCCTCTGTTTGCTTCCCTCTGGACGTATCCTCTGGTGGTGTCATCCTCTGATTTTGCATAGCCTCTGATTTGTTCTTCTAAGTCAAAATACAATTTACATAAAATACTTTTGTTAATATCAAAACTTTGATTGAAAGAACCAAATTGGTTCCAACAATCTCCCCCTTTTTGATGATGACAAAACTTTGTATTTTTCATAACTATTTGTTTTCTTTTGACTTTGACTCCCCCTAGGACTAAGCTTTATTTTGACTTTTTCTCCCCCTAAGTCTAATGCCCCAGATTCTTTATCAAATACATTTTCTCCCCCTTTGTCATCAGACAAAAAGGATTGAAGGAAGAAATGAGATCCTCTGAATTTTTATTTATTTTGAAAAACAATACACAACAATAAAAATAACATACATAAAAAATTAAACTAAGCTATTTGTCAGGGAGGAGGGTAAGGTTAAGGTTTTTCTTGATGAAGTCAAATGTAACACCCCGAGTTTAAAACACAGCGCGAGTATATTTTTTTTTAAATAAATAATAAAAGAAAGAAAATTTCTTTTTCAAAATTATTAATTCAATTCATTTTCTAGGAATAATTTGCCGTAAACCAAACGACCAAAAGTAATTAAATAATTACATTACGATTAGTCAAGGAAATTTTTTTTTTTGGGAATTTAATTCTTCAAAACATAACAAAATAAAGATACATCCAACAGCTGTATCCTGGACCCACCAAAGTATTTATCAGAGTGCGGAAGAAAACAACGGAAAAGATATACAATAATTCCCAAAATAACCAATTACATTTCCCAAACTCAAGACCCTATACAAAAAGTCTAGTCTGATCATGCACTAAGCTACAGTAGCACGGTTTTACACTGCATCCTCTGCCAGTCTCGTCTTCACCCAGCTGTCTGCCCCTCCGTGTTGTCTACAAATACGCCGCGTGTAAAGATAAAGGAAAACTAACGACGTCTCCGTCGTTAGTGTAACCGTCGGTAGGAAGGGTTCGAGTATCATCTGAGGGCAAAACCCAATTTCCACAATAATGGTAAAGGGTCACCGACCGAAATTAACAAATAGCACATAGCATTTATCTCACAGTAACAAATATAACCATGGCATATCATATAAGAATGATGAAAATAAAGATGCTCATTTTGAAATCTCATGACATGTATGCCTTTTCAAAACAACAACCAATCAATATGGAAAACATGTTGTAAGTACAGCCAACACTTCAGCAATCACAGTCATTCATTAAAAATTCAGATTTTTATAAAGTACTCACACACATCACTTTCCAATTGTCATCATATAACCAAATCGTGACCCACCAGTCAATCACCCCGATGCAATATGTATATGCTCATGTATTCAACTTCTTGGAATTACCAAGGTGCAGTCGCTCAACAGATCAGCACCAGTGCAGTCGCTCAACAGACCAGCACGTTTTACGTATTTGAATGGACCACCACGAACACGCGGCCCCTCTGAACCCGGATAGAATGGACCACCACGAACACGCGGCCACTCTACAACCCATCACGGTTACTACTTTCACGTGTATTAGCCTCTCACAGGCCAAATACACAGAAGTTAAATCCTCGCGCGGATAGAATGGACCACCACGAACACGCGGACATTCCGTAGCCCACTACTGTGGTTACTACTTAACTTCGCGGACCATCACGGTTACCGCATTACTCTGTGGCCCATCGTGGTCACCACCTAACTATGAAATGCATGGACATGCAATGTTTTCTCTTCACTGAAAACAGTATGCAATATCAAAAAAACCCAGCCTTTCCAGCATTTCCCCCAAAACATCTCAACACAATTAATTTCATCATCAACACATCAATGATTAAACATTCAAGCAATCATTATCACTTTACATTATCTCAAAATTCCATGCTTAATTATCATAAGTCTTTCCTCCAACTCTTAAAATTCATAAAATAGTGTTTAAAACTGAGATTTCTGGAAAATACGAATCTGTATTCGAATACAGCTTCCTTATATTCGAATACAGAAGCCAATCAGTGCAGAATCATCACTCTGTATTCGAATACAACCTTCTTGTATTCGAATACAGAGGCTGTCATAGTGTAAAAATCAGTATTTTCACAACTTCAGTAGAAGTCTCAAAAGCTTCATCATTACCACTTCAAACTATCACAAAAATTCCATTTTAATTCATCACAAACCTTTCCAAAATTCCCTAACACTTAGGGTTTATAAAACAATGTTTAAAACTTTGATTTTCTGAAAAACACGAATCTGCATTCGAATACAGATCCCTTGTATTCAAATACAGAAGCCTAAAACTGCAATTTCAACACTCTGTATTCGAATACAACATACCTGTTGTCGAATACAGCAGACAAAACAGTGCAAATTCAGCATTTTCCTAACATCATTTAAGGTTTTCCAAGAACTTCATCATCTCCTCTTCAAAACTATTTCAGAGACTCCATTTTAAATCATTTTAACCCTCCTCAATGTTCCCCAACACTTTAAGATTCACATGACATTGTTTAAAACTTGATTTTCTGGAAAACATGAATCTGTATTCGAATACAGCTTCCTTGTATTCGAATACATAAGCTAAAAACTGAGTTTCTGGAAAAAACCCAAATCTATATTCGAATACAGCTCCCTTGTATTCGAATACAGAAGCAAAAATTGTGAAGGTTAGCATCCTGTATTCGAATACGAGACTGTCGTAGTCGAATACAGATGCAAATACAGTGTTAAAATTTCACTTATGTATTCAAATACAACAGAGTCGTAGTCGAAAACAGATGCTAAGTCAGAAGCAAAAATCATTCCTCCGTATTCGAATACAGAGGCCCGTATTCGAGTACAAGTTTGAAAACTTGAGTAAAACAGAAGCTTGGCAGGTTGTATTCGAATACACTCATGCTGTATTCGAATACACCTTCATGTTCAGTGAAAATTTTCCTTAGACTTCAACACATTTTCAACTCTTTCTTTTGAAAAACAAACAAAACACCAAAAACAGATTCAACATTCTTTTCAACCACAAAACTCAGGCATTTTTTTTATTAATAACAACTTTCCAGAAAACATTTTCATCATTCAAAATCCCCTTTTCTTTTGAAAACATCAGCAACACCAGAATCACTCAAAAACAGAATGTCAACCACACAGAACAGACCTTTCTCAATGTTTACATTGTTGATCATTTCTCAAAACAACATGCAAGATATTTCCAGCATTCTTACACAACCAATCACAACATGCAAAGCATTTTCAGCTTTCTCACATAAGCAGAACAACATTAATACATTCAACCAAACAACAACCATCACATAGAAGCAAAACACAAACAGAATGCATTTTCGCATTTTATAACAACCAGCACAACAGTTTTATAAATATGCATTTTGATCATCTTAAGAATATCATGCAAAACATTTTTCAACTTTCCCACACAGACAAAACAGCATTGAGATAACCACCAAACAGCAACATCACAGTTTGTTAAAATCTCAACAGAATGCGTTTTTCACAATTTATGACAATCATGCATAACAGTTTCGTTTTTCAAAACAGAAACTCGAATATAATCACATATCAAATATGCATTTACAGCCCTAAATGCAAACTAGAAAGTGGAAGGTGCCCTTACCCTTGTTGCGTTTTTGCTACTGCTCACGTTTCTGTTTTCGTTCCTGTTTACGCGTCAAAAATTGGTGAAACTCTCGTTTGCGTTTGCTGCTACGAAAAAGGGTTCTCTAGCTCCGGAATGATGAGGGGAACAACTTTTGTACTGGGAGTTTTTTGGTTTGGTGCTTGGATTTCCAATTAATGTCACTTTTGAGGAACTCCCTCTTTATTTTTTTTTTTGAATCGTGAACAGAATTCAAAATGGGAAGGGAAGGGAGAAGGTGGGTACTGTTATATGCAGTATGGAGGAGGAATGGTGTTCTGATTTTACCCATCCTTCTCACTCCTATATATAGGCTTGTGCGGGTGCCACCTCACCCGACACTTGTCTGATCCTCAGCACTTAACCAGTCTCTCGCAATTAGCCGATAATTCCCTTAATTAACTGTCCATTAATTTAATTACTCGTAATTAAATTAATTTACTCTTCATCTAATAATCTTAATCCATCTTGCAAAATAAATATTTATATATATATATATATATATATTCACTCAAAACATACATATATTAAATATTTTACAATATCCCCAAAATACACTTAATATTACATCCATAATTTTAATTTTAAATTTAAGGGTCTTACATTACTACCCCCCTAAATTAGTTTCGTCCTCGAAACTACATGTTAATAAACAACTGAGGATATTGTTCCCTCATCTTACTCTCCAGTTCCCAAGTCGCGTCTCCCGTAGTCGGATTCCAAATCACTTTGACTAGTGGGACTTCCTTGTTCCCTAACTGTTTAATCTTCCTGTCTTCAATCCTTACAAGGAATACTTCAAATGACAGGTTATCCTTCAGCTGAATTGTGTCTGGTTCAATCACATGTGACGGATCCGAAATGTATTTTCTTAACTGCGACACGTGAAACACGTCGTGAATATTGGACAATATTGGAGGTAAAGCAATCCGATAAGCCAATGGTCCAATTCGTGCAGTAATCTGGTATGGTCCAATAAATTTCGGAGTCAACTTTCTTGACTTAATAGCTCTGCCAACACCAGTTGTAGGCGTGACCCTCAGAAATACATGATCACCCTGCTCGAATTCCAAAGGTCTGCGACGCTTGTCCGCATAACTCTTCTGACGGTCTTGTGAAATCTTCATTTGCTCTTGTATCCTCTTGATTTTCTCTGTAGTCTGTTCCACCATCTCAGGTCCAACAATCATACTCTCTCCGTCCTTATACCAGCATAAAGGCGTCTGACACTTGCGTCCATATAAAGCCTCATAGGGTGCCATTCCAATACTTGCGTGAAAACTATTGTTGTAAGTAAACTCAATCAATGGCAACACCTTATCCCAGCTTCCTCTATCATCCAACACACATGCTCTCAATAGATCTTCCAAGGAATGGTTCGTTCTTTCAGTCTGTCCGTTTGTTTGCGGATGATAAGCGGAACTCAATTTCAGTTTCGTTCCCAAAGCTTCATGCAGCGCTCCCCAAAAATGAGATGTGAACTTTGGGTCACGGTCCGATACTATACTTGATGGAACTCCATGTAATCTCACAATCTCCGCAACTTAGATCTCCGTCAGCTTATCTACCTTATAAGTGGTCCCTACTAGTAAGAAATGTGCGGACTTTGTCAATCGATCCACTATTACCCAAATTGAATCATTCTTTTTCCTTGTCTTGGGCAGTCCTGTTATAAAATCCTTGGAAATGCTGTCCCACTTCCATTCCAGTATATCCAGAGGCTGCAACATTCCAGCAGGTCATTGATGTTCCACTTTCGCTTTTTGACAAGTTAAACATGCCGATACGTATTCCACTACATCCCTCTTCATTCCTGGCCACCAGTAATTCTGTCTTAAGTCCTGATACATCTTGGTCGCTCCAGGATGAATACTCAATTTACTCTTATGAGCCTCTTCCAAAATCGCTCTTCTCATATCTGCAACTTCCGGTACACAAATCCTTCCATTACATCTCAGAATATTATCTGGTCCGACCCTGAACTCAGTTGTCTGTCCTTGAGCTATCAGATTCCTCTTTTCTTGGATCCATGCGTCATCTTGCAGGTTTGCAATCTCCTCAAGTAGATCACTCGAAATTGTTATCATTCCACACTTTAAAATTCCTGGTGCAAACTTTACGTCCAAGTGTAGATCTCTAAATGCTTCCCACAACTCTTGTTGTCTGGCCATTATCATTGAAGATTTTGACACACTTTTCCGACTCAATGCATCAGCTACCACATTGGCTTTTCCAGGGTGGTACTGCATTGAAAAGTCAAAATCTTTGAGAGTCTCCATCCATCTTCTCTGACGCATGTTCAATTCTTTCTGATCGAACAGATACTTCAAACTTTTATGGTCACTAAACACCGTGAACGTGCATCCATATATGTAGTGCCTCTAGACCTTTAATGCAAACACTACTGCAGCAAGCTCTAAATCATGGGTAGGATAGTTTCGCTCGTGAGTTTTCAACTGCCTTGAGGCGTAGGCTACAGCTTTCTTGTGTTGCATCAAAACACATCCCAAACCTTGGTGAGATGCATCACAGTAAACTAGGAGCTACAATCTTAGCAAATCCTTCAATAAATCTCCTGTAGTATCCTGCTAATCCGACAAAACTTCATATGTCTGTGATAGTCTGGGGCTGTTTCCAGGCAAGAATTGTCTCAATCTTTGCTGGATCGACATCGATTCCTTCTTTTGTTGTCACATGTCCCAAGAAGTTCACCTTCTCTAGCCAAAACTCGCACTTCGATAAATTGGCATACAATTGCTTCTCGCGTAAGACTTCAAGAACTTGGTGTAGGTGCTTTTTGTAAGACCCTTAATTTTAAATATTAATTTTGGAATTATTGTCAAGGGCATTTTGGGAATTTTTGTAAAATATTTAATATATGTATGTTTTAAGTGAATATATATATATATATAAATATTTATTTTGGAAGAGGAATTAAATTATTGGATGAAGAATTAAATTAATTTAATTTCGAGTAATTAAATTAATTGGACCACTAATTAAGGATTAGTGATTAATTAAAGGATTAAGTGCTGAAATGATACAACATTATTAGTATTTTCAAGAAGGAAGGCACTCAAGTAATTCCATGAGTACACAACAGAGGAACTAAGCAAAGACCAGAACACACACTCTCCTAGTTTTTGCATGCAACAGTAATTTTCCTCCCATTTCTGCCCCTCGTTTCTGAAAAACAGCTTCACGGGTTCTTTAAATTCAGAAGAGGGAATTCCTCCAACACCATAAACTGGAAATCCAAACCTCAAACCAGAAAACCCACAATAGTAAAGTTAATTCCCACTCCATTACGAAGAGAAAGAACCCAGTTTTGCAGCAGCAAACTCAGGGAACAGCTTCACCATTTTTGGACGCAGAGAAGGGAACGCAGTAGGAACCAGAGGAAATAGCAAAGCACGCTACAAGGGTAAGGGCACCTTCCATCTTTTAGCTGTATTAGGGCCATGAATTGTGCTGTTTTCAGTTCTGTTTTTAAAAGAAAAGCTGTTTTCGAAAATGACATTTTGAGAGAAAATGCATTTTGTTGATAAGTGATTATTCTGATAAGTTGTTGTTGGCTGTTTTTATTTGTAAAATATGTTGTTTTACACTCTGTGTGAATGCTGGAAAATGGTTGCATGTCATTTTAATGATGAATAAAATGCATGCCATTAAACTGTTTTGAAAATAGCATTAAAATGCAAAATGCATTCTGTTGGTGCTTGGTGTTCTGTGATGTTTGTTTGTCATTCTGTTGTGTTTTGAGAAAACTAAACACATGCATGTTTGCTCTGGTGTTTTTGGGAAAACTAAATGCATGCATGTTTGCTCTGGTGTTTTGGGAACTCTGAGATGTTGCATGTTTGTTCTGTTGAATATGAACACTGAAATGTTGCATGTTGTTCTGATGAGTGAGAAAACTAAAGTGTTGCATGATGTGTTGATGGTTTAAAAAGCTGGACAATTCTGATTCTGTTTTGTTCTGGATGATTCTGATGATAATGATGATTCTGCTTCTGGTTGTTCTGGGTGATATTGATGACTTTGATTCTGGTTGTTTTGTGTGATTCTGATGATGTTGATGTTTTAAAAAGAAAAGGGATTTTAAATGAGGAAAGGTTTTTCTTGAAAAAGTGCAGAATCTGTTTGATGTTGGCTGTTGTTTTAAAAGAATCAGTTTTGAAAAGGGTTGAATTTTCACTGGTTTTTCGAAGGTGTATTCGAATACAACATGTGTGTACTCGACTGCAACCTGTAAAATTTCTATTTTACTTAAGTTTTCAAACTTGTATTCGACTACGAGCCCTGTAGTCGAATACAGGAGAAGAATTTCTCTTTCTGCTTCTGGTTCTGATGATCCTTGTGTGGATCATTCTGTTTCTGGTTCTGATGATCATTGTGTGGATCATTTCGTTTCTGATTCTGATGATCCTTGTGTGGATCATTCTGTTTCTGGTTCTGATGATCCTTGTGTGGATCATTTTGTTTCTGTTTCTGGTTCTGATGATCCTTGTGTGGATCATTCTGTTTCTATTTCTGGTTCTGATGATCATTGTGTGGATCATTTCGTTTCTGTTTCTGATTCTGATGATCCTTGTGGGGATCACTCCGTTTCTGTTTCTGGTTTTGATGATCCTTGTGTGGATCATTCTGTTTCTATTTCTGCTTCTGATCTGAACATTCTGTTTCTGCTTCTGATGGTTCTGATGTTAACCATCTTCTGATGATTCTGATGTGAATCATTCTGTTTCTGCTTCTGATGGTTCTGATGTGAACCATTCTATTTCTGCTTCTGATGGTTCTGATCTGAAACATTCTGTTTCTGCTTCTGATGGTTCTGTGTGAATCATTCTGTTGTTTCTGCTTCTGGTGATTCTGGCATGGACCATTCTATGCTTCTTCTGATCAATTCTGGATGAAGTCTGGGCGAAGTCTAGGTTATTCAAAATTCGATTGTCATGCCATGTTCTGGTCAAATTATCTTCTGGATTACTTCTTGCTTTTGACAACTTATGGCCTGGAACAACTCTCCACATGGCAGGCTCCACGATGGTATGGTCCAAAGAATCTTCTGATATTTATTCCCTCTGATATAATCCATCAAAGATATCTTCTGGTCACTTCTGGACAAGTATGGACTGTGTGGAAATTACACTGCCAGACTATGTTCTGATCAGTATAACTTCTTCATTTCTTCTGATATTTGAATCATTCTTGTTTGGAGCAATTCATATTATGGCAGGCTTCCTTCTGGTATTTTCCAGATGTTCTTCTGATTTTGTTTCTGTTTGATATAAGCCTCTAAAGTTATCTTCTGGTCGGTTTTGGACATTCTGGTTTATCTTCTGATAATTCCAAAAATGCATCTTCTGTAAATTCAGAATGTATCCTCTGATACATTCATCTTCTGATGGTTCTGTGTGAATCATTCTGTGTTACTTCTGATGATTCTGATAATCATTCTGTTTGTTTCTGATGATTCTGATGTTAATCATCCTGTTTCTGCTTCTGATGATTCTTGTGTGAGTCATTCTGTTTTGCCTATGATGATTCTGGTGTGAGTCATTCTGTTTTGCCTCTGATGATTCTGGTGAATCATTATGTTTTGCTTCTGATGATTCTGGTATGAATCATCCTGTTTTGCTTCTGATGTTAGTCATTCTGATTCTGGTTCTATTTTCTGATGTTCTGGTGTTGACGATTCTAATTCTGGTTCTGTTTCTGATGTTCTAAAGTTAATCATTCTGGTTCTATTTTCTGATGTTCTGGTGTTGATGATTCTGGTTCTGATTCTGACTCTGATGTTGAACATTCTGGTTCTGTTTCTGATGTTGATCATTCTGATCCTGTTTCTGATGTTGATCATTCTGGTTCTGCTTCTGATGTTGATCCTTCTTGTTCTGTTTCTGATGTTGATCCTTCTTGTTCTGTTTCTGATGTTGATCCTTCTTGTTCTGTTTCTGATGTTGATCCTTTTTTGTTCTGTTCTGATGTTAATCATCATTCTGGTTATATTCTGATGTTAATCATCATTCTGGTTCTGTTCTGATGTTAATCATCATTCTGGTTCTGTTCTGATGTTAATCATCATTCTGGTTCTGTTCTGATGTTAATCATCATTCTGATTCTGTTCTGATGTTAATCATTCATTCTGGTTCTGTTTCTAATGTTCTGGTGTTGATGATTCTGATTCTAATTCTGTTTCTAATGATCTGATTCTGGTTCTGTTTTCTGATGATTTGATGTAGATCATTCTGGTTTTGTCTTCTGTATTCGACTACAGGCATGATGTATTCGAATACAGAATGTTAAAATTGCAGATTTTCACTAGTTTCAGCTTCTGTGTTCGAATACAATGGAAGCTGTATTCGAATACAGATTCGTGTTTTCCAGAAAATTAAGTTTTAAACTTTGCCTTGTGAATTTTTTTAAAGTGTTGGGAAACTTTGAGAAGGATTAAAATGATTTAAAATGGAGTCCTTGATATAGTTTTGAAGACGAGAGGATGATGTATTGAAAACCTTTAATGATGTAATGAAAGAGGTTGATTTCTGCACTGAAATCTGCCTCTGTATTCGAATACCAGAGGGCTGTATTCGAATACAGAGTGTGAATCTGCACTGCTTTTGGCTTCTGTATTCGAATACAGAAGAGCTGCATTCGAATACAGACTCGTAAATCCCAGAAAAATCCCAGTTTTAATTCTGTGTCTGAATTTTTGAGAGGCTGGGAAAACATTTCAAAGTGTGAATGATTAACTCACTGTTTATTCATGATTGTGATGTTGTTATTTATGATTGTGCTGAAATATTTAAATATGATTGAGAGGCATGAATTTCTGTTTTGCATTCTATTTCTAGAGAAATGAAACACTGCATATTCATGCATTGCATAGTCAAGTGGTACCCGCGATGGGCCACAGAGTAATGTGCAATCACGTGCTGATCTGTTGAGCGATTGCACGAGTGCTGGACTGTTGAGCGTCTGCACTAAGTACTGATCTGTTGAGCGATTGTACTTTGGTATATAAGTGCTGGACTATTGAGCGTCTGCACTGGTACTGGACTGTTGAGCGTCTGTACCCTGAAATGCACAACCCCGTGCTGATTTGTTGAGCGATTGCACGAGTGCTGGACTGTTGAGCGTCTGCACTGGGTACTGATCTGTTGAGCGATTGTACCTTGGGTGATGTCAAACGTGCTGGTCTGTTGAGCGAATGCACGATGTGCTGGACTGTTGAGCGTCTGCACTGGTGCTGATCTGTTGAGCGATTGCACCCTGGTCATGAGGGCCGTTGAGATGTGTTGGTCTGTTGAGCGACTGCACCTTGGTGATTCCAAGAAAATTGTCTACATTAGCATATGCATATTGGATCTGGGTGTTTGACCGGTGGGTCACGTTTTGGATATTGTTGATGATTGGAAAATTAATGTGTGTAAGTACTTGTTGAAATATGAGTTTTCTGATGAATGTTTGTGATTGCTGAAGTGGTGATTGTACTTACAACATGTTTTTCCATATTAATTCATTGCTGTTTTGAAAAGGCATACATGTCATGAAATTTCAAAATGAGCATCTTTTCATCATTATTATACAATATGCCATGAATATATGTGTTGTTGTGAGATATATGCTATGTGCTTATTTGTTAATTTCGGTCGGTGACCCTTGCTATTATATTGTGGACTTTGGGCTTTGCCCTCAGATGTTACCCGAACCCGTCCTACCGACGGATACACTAACAACGGAAGCGTCGTTAGTTTCCCCTGATCTCTACGTACGGAGTCTACGTGGACAATGCAGAGGGACGGATGGTTGGGTGAAGACGAGACTTATAGAGGATACGGTGGAGACCGTGCTACTGTAGCTTAGTGCATGATCAGTCTAGACTTTTGTATAGGGTCTTTAGTTTTGGGAAATGTAATTTTATTTTGAAATTAATGTATTACTTTTCCGCAGTATTTTTCCGCACTCTGATACTGTTTAGTGGCCACAGGCCAGGTGTGGTCTTTTGAAATGAACTAATGAAAATCTTATTTTAATTCCCTTGAATTAATTCGGAAAATTCTTTTATTGATTTATTTTATGTGAAAAAAAAAATACACCCGCGCTGTATTTTAAACTCGGGGTGTTACACTTTTCATGTCCTTCTTCATCCTTTGAATAAATCAAAATATCATCGATGAACACCACCACGAATTTATCCAGGAATGGGCTAAAGATTCTATTCATATAGTCCATGAAAATCGCTGGTGCATTCGTAACTCCAAACGGCATTACGAGATATTCATAAATTCCGTAACGAGTCCTGAAAGCAGTCTTTTGAATATCTCCTTCTCTTACTCGAATCTGATGGTATCCTGACTTCAAATCGATCTTTGAAAACACCGCTGCTCCCCTCAATTGGTCCATCAAATCATCGATGCGTGGTAAAGGATAACGATTCTTAATAGTCACCTTGTTAAGTTGCCGATAATCCACACATAAGCGTGGACTTCCATCCTTCTTCTTAACCAACAACACCGGAGCTCCCCATGGCAACACACTTGATATGATAAATCCTTTCTCCAATAAACCTTCAATTTGACCCTTAAGCTCGCTTAATTCCAATGGCCACATTCGGTATGGCGCAATTGAAATAGATCCAGTTCCTGGGTGCAAATCAATGAAGAACTCCACCTCTCTCACCGGGGGTAATCCTGGAATTTCTTATGGAAATACGTCCGGATATTCTCTGACTAACACTACATCTTCTATGTTCACATCCATCTTGGTCTCCACGTTAGCCAATGATAAAAATTCCTGATTTCCTTCTCTCAGAGATACTTCGAGTTTGTTAGCAGCCAAATACCGAACGACTCCAGGTTCGGGGAAAAGAACTAATTTTCGAGCGCAATCGAAGACTACGTAATTATACGTAATCCATGCCGAGAATGATCTCGAGTGATTGTTGGGGTAGACAGATTAAATTAACCAAGAAATCTCTATTCTGAATCGTTACAGTACAGTGAAAACATGCAGAGTTTACGGTCAAAGTCTTAGCAGGTGTGGAAACAACCAAATCAAAAGGCAAAGCAGACACAGATAACTTCAAACGAATCACACAGTCCATAGCAATGAAAGAATGGGTTTCCCCCGAGTCAAAAAGTGTAGTTAGTGTGTTACCTGCAATCTCACAATCTTGCTGGATTAAATTAGGGCTTGACTCCTAGCTTCAGCTCCCATGTGATAAACGCGGCCTCTAGCAGTAGGACGAGTAACCCTAGTCGCATTCATAGTTGATTCCACCTTCGGAGCCTTGCAATCCCTTGCAAAGTGTCCTAGCTTATGGCAATTGAAACAGGGAGAATCCTTTACGGTACAAGCAATAGCGTAATGTCCTTCTTTCCCACATCGGAAACAACGAACCCGCTTGTCCTAATTGTCGTACAAAATTTTGATTTCCCGACCGATTCTAGCCCCTATTGTTGTTTTGTGGCCTGTTATACAATTTAGCAACTTGTTTTCCTCTATTGTTCTGATTGTGCATCCGACTAGGCCCTCCAGAATTAAAGTTCCCTTCTCTGTTGGCCCTCCTGTTCTTCATCTCTTTAACCTCTCTACACTTCTCCACTAACACTTGGAAACGTTGAATTCCCAAAGGTAAGACCGAGTCTTGAATCTCATACTTCAGTCCATTTTGGAAGCGATGGCACATAAATTGTTCATCAACTTCTTCCCAGAAAAATCTGAAATGTCTTGATAGCGATTCAAACTTAGCCGCATATTCTCCCACCGTCATGTTTCCCTGGTGCAATTTCAGAAAATTGTCACCCAACTTGGTCCTAGTGCTCATCGAGAAGTATTTGTCCAAAAACTTCTTTTTGAACGACTCCCAGTTCACTTCTTCTTGGGCTGACCCCATCAGTAGTCTTGTACTTCTCCACCAATACTCTGCATCCCCTATCAGCAGATATGTGGCATAGTTGACCTTCACCGCTGCTCAACAATTAATCATCTCGAAGATTTTCTCCATCTCTTGAATCCACTGGTCCGCTCTTTCTGGACCCTCATCACCCTTGAACTTTGGAGGATTATGACGACGAAAATCCTCTAGTCCTCTAGGTTCAGCAACACGAATCTCTCTTTCTTTCTTCTCCATATCTCTTTGAGTCTTCGCAGCTGTCTATGCAGCAACAGACGCAGCCATGTTATTCATTGCTTCAGCCATCCTATCCTCCCGGATGACATTGGCTCTTGTGGTGTCGTCTCTCCTTGGAGGCATTGTTTCCTACAAAACCATCATCACTTCAGTCACACCACAACTTACACAAGACTTGACACTTTAACTACTTGCTCCTATGCATGATCAGATAATGACTCAAAATAATACTGTAATCAGAGCTTTAACCCAAAACTTTAACCAATTGCTCTCATACCACAATTGTAACACCCCGAGTTTAAAACACAGCGCGAGTGTATTTTTTTTTTAAATAAATAATAAAAGAAAGAAATTTTCTTTTTCAAAATTATTAATTCGATTCATTTTCTAGGAATAATTTGCCGTAAACCAAACGACCAAAAGTAATTAAATAATTACATTACGATTAGTCAAGGAAATTATTTTTTTTTGGGAATTTAATTCTTCAAAACATAACAAAATAAAGATACATCCAACAGCTGTATCCTGGACCCACCAAAGTATTTATCAGAGTGCGGAAGAAAACAGCGGAAAAGTTATACAATAATTCCCAAAATAATCAATTACATTTCCCAAACTCAAGACCCTATACAAAAAGTCTAGTCTGATCATGCACTAAGCTACAGTAGCACGGTTTTACACCGCATCCTCTACCAGTCTCGTCTTCACCCAGCTGTCTGCCCCTCCGTGTTGTCTACAAATACGTCATGCGTAAAGATCAAGGAAAACTAACGACGTCTCCGTCGTTAGTGTAACTGTCGGTAGGAAGGGTTCGGGTATCATCTGAGGGCAAAGCCCAATTTCCACAATAATAGTAAAAGGTCACCGACCGAAATTAACAAATAGCACATAGCATTTATCTCACAGTAACAAATATAACCATGGCATATCATATAAGAATGATGAAAATAAAGATGCTCATTTTGAAATCTCATGACATGTATGCCATATCATATAATTGAAAACATGTTGTAAGTACAGCCAACACTTCAGCAATCACAGTCATTCATCAAAAATTCAGATTTTTATAAAGTACTCACACACATCACTTTCCAATTATCATCATATAACCAAATCGTGACCCACCGATCAATCACCCCGATGCAAGATGTATATGCTCATGTATTCAACTTCTTGGAATTACCAAGGTGCAGTCGCTCAACAGATCAGCACAAGTGCAGTCGCTCAACAGATCAGCACCAATGCAGTCGCTCAACAGATCAGCATCAATGCAATCGCTCAACAGACCAGCATGTTTTACGTATTTTAATGGACCACCACGAACACGCGGCCACTCTACAACCCATCACGGTTACTACTTTCACGTGTATTAGCCTCTCACAGGCCAAATACACAGAAGTTAAATCCTCGCACGGATAGAATGGACCACCACGAACACGCGGCCATTCCGTAGCCCACTACTGTGGTTACTACTTAACTTCGCGGACCATCACGGTTACCGCATTACTCTGTGGCCCATCGCGGTCACCACCTGACTATGAAATGCATGGACATGCAATGTTTTCTCTTCACTAAAAACAGTATGCAATATCAGAAAAACCCAGCCTTTCCAGCATTTCCCCCAAAACATCTCAACACAATTAATTTCATCATCAACACATCAATGATTAAACATTCAAGCAATCATTATCACTTTACATTATCTCAAAATTCCATGCTTAATTATCATAAGTCTTTCCTCCAACTCTTAAAATTCATAAAATAGTGTTTAAAACTGAGATTTCTGGAAAATACGAATCTGTATTCGAATACAGCTTCCTTATATTCGAATACAGAAGCCAATCAGTGCAGAATCATCACTCTGTATTCGAATACAACCTTCTTGTATTCGAATACAGAGGCTGTCACGGTGTAAAAATCAGTATTTTCACAACTTCAGTAGATGTCTCAAAAGCTTCATCATTACCACTTCAAACTATCACAAAAATTCATTTTTAATTCATCACAAACCTTCCCAAAATTCCCCAACACTTAGGGTTTACAAAACAATGTTTAAAACTTTGATTTTCTGAAAAACACGAATATGTATTTGAATACAAGGGATCTGTATTCGAATACAGAAGCCTAAAACTGCAATTTCAACACTCTGTATTCGAATACAGCATATCTGTAGTCGAATACAGCATACAAAACAGTGCAAATTCAGCATTTTCCCAACATCATTTAAGGTTTTTGAAGAACTTCATCATCTCCTCTTCAAAACTATTTGAGAGACTCCATTTTAAATCATTTTAACCCTCCTCAATGTTCCCCAACACTTTAAGATTCACATGACATTGTTTAAAACACGAATCTGTATTCGAATACAGCTTCCTTGTATTCGAATACAGAAGCTAAAAACTGAGTTTCAGAAAAAAAAACCCGAATCTGTATTCGAATACAACTCCCTTGTATTCGAATACAGAAGCAAAAATTGTGAAGGTTAGCATCCTGTATTCGAATACGAGACTGTCGTAAACAAATACAGATGCGAATACAGTGTTAAAATTTCACTTCTGTATTCGAATACGACAGAGTCGTAGTCGAATACAGATGCTAAGTCAGAAGCAAAAATCCTTCCTCTGTATTCCAATACAGAGGCCCGTATTCGAGTATAAGTTTGAAAACTTGAGTAAAACAGAAGCTTGGCAGGTTGTATTCGAATACACTCATGCTGTATTCGAATACACCTTCGAATTCAGTGAAAATTTTCCTTAGACTTCAACACATTTTCAACTATTTCTTTTTAAAAACCAACAAAACACCAAAAATAGATTCAACATTCTTTTGAACCACAAAACTCAGGCATTTTTTTTATTAATAACAACTTTCCAGAAAACATTTTCATCATTCAAAATCCCTTTTTCTTTTGAAAACATCAGCAACACCAGAATCACTCAAAAACAGAATGTCAACCACACATAACAGACCTTTCTCAATGTTTACATTGTTGATCATTTCTCAAAACAACATGCAAGGTATTTTCAGCATTCTTACACAACCAATCACAACATGCAAAGCATTTTCAGCTTTCTCACATAAGCAGAACAACATTAATACATTCAGCCAAACAGCAACAATCACATAGCAGCAAAACACCAACAGAATGCATTTTCGCATTTTATAACAACCAGCACAACAGTTTTATAAATATGCATTTTGATCATCTCAAGAATATCATACAAAACATTTTTCAACTTTCTCACACAGACAAAACAACATTGAGATAACCACCAAACAGCAACATCACAGTTTGTTAAAATCTCAACAGAATGCGTTTTTCACAATTTATGACAATCATGCATAACAGTTTCGTTTTTCAAAACAGAAACTCGAATATAATCACATATCAAATATGCATTTACAGCCCTAAATGCAAACTAGAAAGTGGAAGATGCCCTTACCCTTGTTGCGTTTCTGCTACTGCTCACGTTTCTGTTTTCGTTCCTATTTACGCGTCAAAAATCGGTGAAACTCTCGTTTGCGTTTGCTGCTACGAAAATGGGTTCTCTAGCTCCGGAATGATGAGGGGAACAACTTTTGTACTGGGGGTTTTCTGGTTTGGTGCTTGGATTTCCAATTAATGTCACTTTTGAGGAACTCCCTCTTTTTTTTTTTTTTTGAATCATGAACAGAATTCATAATGGGAAGGGAAGGGAGAAGGTGGGTACTGTTACATGCATTATGGAGGAGGAATAGTGTTTTGATTTTACCCATCCTTCTCACTCCTGTATATAGGCTTGTGTGGGTGCCACCTCACCCGACACTTGTCTGATCCTCAGCACTTAATTAGTCTCGTCGCAATTAGCCGATAATTCCCTTAATTAACTGTCCGTTAATTTAATTACTCGTAATTAAATTAATTTACTCTTCATCTAATAATCTTACTCTATCTTCCAAAATAATTTTTTATATATATATTCACTCAAAACATACATATATTAAATATTTTACAATATCCCCAAAATACACTTAATATTACATCCATAATTTTAATTTTAAATTTAAGGGTCTTACATCAAACCTATCTTCAGGTAGTGGTTTAGTGAATATGTCAGCCCATTGATGGTTTGTGTCTATAAACTGGATGTTGAGTGTCCCTTTTTGAACATAATCTCTAATGAAGTGGTGTTTGATTTCTATGTGTTTGGCTCTAGAATGTAGGATAGGGTTTTTGGTTAGTTTGATGGCTGAAGTGTTGTCACAATATCCACTAAGTAGATATGTAGGAGTTTCTTTGTAGAACAGGGTGAAATTTATAGTGCCTTTTAGGTATCTCTGTAGGATTTTTGGCCTTAGTCATTCTGTTTCATGTGAGCTGGTAGGGTGCATTGGGTAGCTATAGATTTGCAATCACTCATCTTAAACTTCTTGAGAACATCTTTTGTATATTTTGTTTGATGAATGTATAGACCTTTTTGACTTTGCTGAATTTGAATTCCTAGGAAGAACTTAAATTCTCCCATCATGCTCATTTGAAATTCCTGCTGCATCAATTTAGAAAATTCTTGGCAGAGAGTGCCATTAGTAGATCCAAAGATAATATCATCAACATAAACTTGAATAATCAGAATATCATCTTTTATTGATTTTCTAAAAAGAGTATTTTCTACTTGTCCTCTTTCAAAGTCATTTTTAAGTAGGAAGTTACTAAGTCTATCATGTCATGCCCTATGTGCTTGTTTTAAACCATACAAAGATTTTTTAAGTTTAAAAATATAGTTTGGAAATTTAGAACTTTCAAAACCTGGGGGTTGTTTAACATAGACTTCTTCACTTATATAACCATTTAAAAATGCACTTTTAACATCCATTTGAAATAATGAAATGTTATTAGTAGCAGCAAAGGAAAGTAGAATACGAATAGCTTCTAACCTGGTCACTGGAGAAAAATTCTCAGTGTAGTCAATACTTTTTTACTAACTATATCCTTGTGCAACACATTGTGCCTTGTTTCTGACAACTTCTCCATTTTTTCATTCAGCTTGTTTCTGAAAACCCATTTGGTTCCAATAATGTTCTTTTCTGGTCTTGGAACTAGATCCAAAGTGTCATTCATTTTGCTCTTCTTGCATCTGTAGACTCCATCTATATCCTTCTTCTCTTCAGATTTATCCTCTAAAGATTTGTCGTATTCTTGCTTGAAGCTTCTGCTTTTTCAAGTTCTTTTGACTGCATCAGCTTCTGGTTCTGGTAAACCTGCATAGGTTTCCTCTGGTTCTGATAAACTAGTTTTGGTTTCCTCTGGTTCTAGTAAACCACCTTCAATTTCCTCTGGTTCTGGTAAACCAGCATCAGTTAACTCTGGTTCTGGTTAACCTGTATTAGCTTCATCTTGCTTTGACTTTTCATGGCAAGCTATTTGTCATATAACATAATACAAATTAAATAATTTAAAAGTGAAATTAATACAACCAAAACATTAGTTCTGCTTCTAGTGGTTTTTGCTTGTTTTTTGAAACCACTGGAATGTTGTTTTTGCTGAAGTGTTCATATTATATGGATCACTTGATTCCACTGAAAGTTTGAAAACCTACAAAATACTTATCTAGCTTTGATTTTTTAGATCAAGCTTCTTGTTATCACAGTAAACATAAATATCAATAATATTATTTAAGGATAGATATAACCTATATGTCACAACTTCAGTTTCCCTTCCAGATTTGTAGTCTTGATGAATTTTACTGGAGTGTTCGAAGAAGTCTCCAGATTCTGACACTTCTCTTTTTGCTGATATATCAGGTTCCTCTGATAGTTCTAGAATTGATCATAATTATGATTCCTTTGGTAGTTCCAGTTTTGTTGATATGTGTGATTCCTCTGCCTATTTTGATTTGGTTGATATGTGTGATTTCTCTGTCTTTTTTGATATTTCTGGTTCTTCATGTGGTTCTGGTTCTGATAGTTATTTTGTTGACCAATTCTTCTTCAACCAGAGTCAGTTTGCTTCTGTTTGGCAGATGTTGGGACATAAACCTTTTTCCCTTCATATATTGCCACCACCCATTGACCAGGCACCATGACTGGTGTTTCACTTTGGTTGCTCAGAACATCTACAATATAAACAATTTTATCTTTTGGTACCCAAATCTGGTTGGGTCCGGGTTTGTTAGTCTTTAAAGGTTTCTTGTCTTTTCTTGTTTTTATCATGGGACAAGAAAATTTTGAGTGACCTTTCTTAGCACAAACAACACACAAAACATCAAAGGGAATAGTTTTAGTTGCAATTAACGATTCATCAAATCCTAAGCCTCTTTTACCATTGTTACTAACCTCATAGATCATAGAAGCATATTTGCTTCTTTCCATACCATTAACAATAAAACTTCTTCATGCATATCAGAATTACATATAATATTTGATGTTGAACAAATATTACTTTTTAGAGTTAGGTTTTCATATTTAAGCTCAGCAATATCAGTTTTAAGAGTTGCATTTTCTGTTTTACATTCTGCATTTTGATTCTTTAAAACATCAATTTCTTTGGTTAGAGTTTTGTTTTCTTTCCTAAGTGTTTTCAGTTTTAAAGAAAGTTTGTTATTGATAGTTAAAATATCATTCATTGCAGTAATTAAATCAGATCGAGTGAGTTCAGAAAATACCTCTTTTTCATCTTCTGATGATTCACTTCCAAAATCAGATTATGTATCGGATCCAGAGGCAGCGCCTGTGTGAGCCATCAGAGCCATTTCTGTTTCTGATTCACTTCTAGAATCAGAGTCTGGGTTGGATCTAGAGGCAAAATGAATGTGTGCCGTCAGAGCCAATTCTACTTCTTCTGATTTCTTTCTAGAGTTGGATCCAGAGGCAGAATGACTGCGAACTGTCTGAGCCAGTTATGCTTCTTCTGATTTACTTCCAAAGTTAGATTTTAGGTTGGATCAAGAGGCAAAATTGATGTGAGCCATCATGGATAATTCTGCTTCTTCATCTTCAGAAGATTCATCAGAATCATCCCATGTTGCCATGAGATTCTTCTTTTTGGGTCTGGAGTCTTTCTTCTGATTTTTCCCTTTCTCCAGATTTTTACACTCTGACTTGATGTGCCCAGGTTCATTGCATCCATAGAAGATGATACTCTTCTTGTCTTGTTCATCCTTTCCTCTGTTGGAATGCTTGTAATACCTCTGGGGAAACTTCTTCCTTCTGTTTTGCCATATCTTCATAACCTTTTTGGTTATGAAGGCAATGTCTTCTTCTAGTTTCTGATTCTGGTCCTCAGAATCACTATCTTCTGATTCTGATTCTGCTTTTAGAACCTTCTTTTGTTTGGATTTTAATGCTAGGGTTTTTTTCTTCTTCTTGGGCTCATCTTCTTCCAGCTCTATTTCATGTGACTTGAGGGAGCTGGTTAATTCTTCCAGTTTCAGAGTCTTCAAGTCCTTTGCTTCCTGAATGGCAGTGACCTTTGGTCTCCACTTGGTTGGCAGACTTCTAAGAATTTTCTTCACGTGGTCAGCAGTGGTATAGCTCTTCTTGAGTACTCTTTGTTGGAACCAAGTTGGTTCTAAGCACATAGGATTTTGATGTTTACAAAAGCACTCCATGTAATCTTATTTTGTGCCTTGAATTTCTATATTAAATACCACCAGAAGATGAAGTTATCAGAGGCAGAAGCTGAAGTCACCAGAGGCAGAAGATGAGTAATCAGAAGATAAAATTAGACCTGAGGATACACCTCCAGAAGTCACCAGATAATGCATCCTGAAGGTACCAGAAGATGCATCCTGAAAGCACTAGAGGATACACCAGGATGTCAAAACACCATCAGAGGATATCTTTCCTAGCCCAGATCAGAAGGAAGCAGAGTCCAAAAGGAGACCTCGACCAGACCAGAAGGAAGCCTGCCAGAGGGAGACTTGTTCCAGACCAGAAGGACTCATAAGTCAGACTTGTTCCAGACCAGAGTTATTCTGACCAGAAGATAGCTTGGCAGTGAAATGATAAGTAGTCCAGACTTAACAAGAGCTTCAGATAATTGGTCCAGAACAAATGCCTTAGTCCAGATTTGGCCCAGACCAGAAGGTAGCATGGATCAGAGTATGAAACTAAGTCCAGACCAGAAGAAATGATGTCCAAATTTAATCCAGACCTGATCCAGATCAAGAGGTAAAAGTCCAGAATTAAATATCCTTTGTCCATATTTAATTTCAGTTCAATCCAGATCAAGTCCAGAATTGGTCCAGATCAGAGGGAAGATATTCAGATCAATGGTCCAGATTTAAGCATCATGGCCCAATGTTGGCCGAGATCAGAAGATCAGACCACATGGCCCAGTGTTGGCCGAAATCAGAAGATCAGAATGTGTGGTCCAACATTGGCCGAGATCAGAGGATCACAGTAGATCAAATTGCAAGTCCAGAGTGGTCGAGATCAGAAGATGAGAAAGTGTGGTCCAATGTTGGCCGAAATCAAAGGATCACAGCATATCACTTAGTATGGTCCAGATGTGGACAAGAGCAAAAAATCAAGTGGTCCAGATTGAATCATGATCAGTGGAGTCATGATTATATTTAATCAAAGTATTAAACGAATTCAATACAAAAATAAAGCTATTGGCGGGAAGAAAGATTTGTTCCAGAATTAACTAAAGTCAGGATTGGTCAAAGTTATTTTCAAAGGCAATCTGGAGCAGAAAAAGATATGTTTTTTATTTAAGAGAAACCTGATTGGACAAGTTATTTTTGCAAGAGAATCCAGGAAGATATAGCTCGAATTTAAGCTTGGAAGAGACCCTAATTCACATCTATAAAAGCAGGCTCAAGACTGAAGACTCAGTATCGAAAATCACAAAAGAGTCATACACTTCCAGAAGCAAACACTCGAGTTTTCAGTGAGGTTAATTGTGAGTTTCAACTTTCCACAGGCAAGCACTCGTGTTTTTCTTTCCCTTGTGTTAGATCTAAGTTGTTGAAGTAGAGTCTACAATCTGAGGGAGTCAGAAGGGGTAGCCGATTACTTAGCAATTAGATTCAAGGAGTTGTAATTCCTTCTACAATCTGGGGTTGTCAGATTGGTAGGAGAATACTTGACTTGAGAAGTCAAGGTGTTGTATTCCTCAAAAGTCTAGGATTGTTAGACTGTTTGAGAAGACTGACTTGGAGGGTCAGTGGTGTTGTTGTAATTAATGTTTTTGAGTTAGTGAAATCCTTCAAAGTGAAGGGACTGGACGTAGCCTCGTTAACGGTGAACCAGTATAAAATTCTGTGTTTGATATTTACTTTATATCCGCTGCTAACTTTGTTTAATTCATATATCAGGTTTTGTTATAAAACTGCAAAAATAGAAAAAGTATTCAAGTTAGTCAAACACAATTCAACCCCCCTTCTCGTGTTTGCACCTTCAATTGGCATCAGAGCTCGGTCTCAAGGCTGAGCACTTAACTAGTGTTTGAGGTAAGGTCCAAGGGGTCAACAACATGACAGGATCCAAATATGATTTTGGAGGCAGCATCAACAGACCACCACTGTTTGATGGAGACATGTTTGAGTATTGGAAGGACAGAATGAGAAGTTTCTTCATATCTTAAGATCCTGAATTATGGAAGCTAGTAGTCAAAGGATACATTGCACCTACTGTTCCAGGAGATCCAACTAAAGAACTGGACATGGAAGATATGAAACCAGATCAGAGCAAATTATACAAACTGCATCACAAGTCCAGAACCATCATGATCAGTGCCATCACATTCAAGGAATTTGACAAATGCACATATAAAGAAACAGCAAAGAGCATATTCGACAGTCTGGTTCTGACCTATGAAGGAAGCCAACAGGTTCAAGAAGCAAGGGCTCACATACTGGTCAAACAGTATGAGATGTTCAAGATGGAAGACGATGAAGACATTGATGGAATGTTCTGTAGATTCCAGACTCTGATATCTAGACTGAATGTCTTGAAGAAAAGCTACACAACAACAGATCATGTCAAGAAGATTCTAAGAAGCTTACCAACCAAGTGGAGACCAATGGTTACTGCAGTTCAACAAGCCAAAGATCTGAATAACTTAA
Organism: Cicer cuneatum; assembly: GCA_037974295.1. Classification (NCBI taxonomy): domain Eukaryota; kingdom Viridiplantae; phylum Streptophyta; class Magnoliopsida; order Fabales; family Fabaceae; genus Cicer; species Cicer cuneatum. The sequence goes on from JBBPBO010001986.1 coordinate 7,228,361, forward strand.
AACTTGAAGATCATATCAGCTCACTCAAGTCTCATGAAATAGAACTGGAAGAAGATGAACCAAAGAAGAAGAAGAATATGGCCTTAAAGTCGAAACAGAAGAAAGCTCTGGAAAAAGGAAAACAGCACAAGAAGAGTTCCAAATTAAGAAAAAAAAAAGGGTCTGATGGCAGCATGGGATACATTAGAATCAGAAGAAGAATCGTCTGATGAAGAAGAGGCGGAAACAGTAATGATGGCGCACATCATGTCTGCCTCTGGACTTCGTAAAGGCACTGTTTCAGAAAGGAAAGCAGGCAGAAGGAAGAATGATCAAAGCAGTCATTCAGGCAAGTCTGGAAGCACATCAGAGAAAGCAATTCTGGCTCTGATGGCTCATACCAACTCAAGTTCTGTATACAGCTCAGGCTCTAGAACAAAATCAGAAGATGAAGACAGTGAGGTATTTTCTGATCTCACTAAATTTGAATTAATTGAGGCCTTAAAAGACTTTTTAAATGCAAACAATAAGATGTCTTTAAAACTGAAAACTCTTAGGGAAGATAAGAAAAATCTAACCAAAGAAGTCCAAGTTTTAAAGAATCGAAATTCTGAGTATGCAACTGAAAACAAGGATTTTAAAACTGAAGTTGCAAGACTCAAATCTGAAAACCAAACTCTCAAAAGTAATATATGTTCCACTTCCAAAACTGTTTGTGAATCTGATATGCACGAACAATTTTTTCAAAACTTTATTTGTAATGGAATGGAAAGAAGTAAATATGCATCTATGATTTATGGAAACAGTAACAGTGGAAAGAGAGGTCTTGGTTTTACAGAAACTATTGCTGAAACTAAAGCTCTTCATTCTGATGTTTTATGCATTGTTTGTGCTAAGAAAGGTCACTCTGAATTATCTTGTCCAATGGTAAAATCTGAACAAGATCAGAGAGCTATTAAAACTAACAAACCTGGACCCAATCAGTTCTAGATACCAAAAGATCAAATTGTCTATGTTGCAGATATTATGAGCAACCAGAATGAGACACCAACAATGATGCCTGGACAATGGATGTTGGCAATGCACAAGCAGAAGAAGGTTTATGTTCCTGCTACAACCAGACAGAGGCAATCTGAGTTTGATGGAAGAAGGTCTGGTCAGAAGTCAATTAAGTGATTGCAATGATGATGTTATCTTTAATCAGAAAACTTGCAAAGTTGTCAGTCAACTTGACGGGTCTGTTTTATTCACTTGTATTAGGAAGGATAATGTTTATAAAATTGATCTGTTTAGTCTTGCTAAGCAACAGGTTAAATGCCTATTATATGTAAGTGAGCAGAATCTGATTTGGCACAAGAGGCTAGGGCATGCAAACCCTAGACTTATATCTGAGTTGAGCAAACTCCAGTTGGTAAAAGGGCTTCCCAAGGTAAGTTCCAAAACTGAGATTTTGTGTGAAGCATGTCAAAGAGGTAAACAAACTAAAAGCTCCTTTAAAACAACAAAATGTGTTTCTACCTCTCAACCACTTGAACTGCTTCACTTAGATCTGTTTGATCCTATTCAACCAGCTTCACTCAGTGGTAAGAAATATGGTTTTGTGATTGTTGATGATTACTTAATGTGAACTTGGGTAAAAATTTTAAAGAACAAAGATGAATCTCACAAAGTGTTTATTTCTTTTTGTAAGCAAGTAATGAATGAACAGGGTATCAAGATCATAACCATCAGAAGTGATCATGGAGGTGAATTCGAGAACAAATACTTTGAAGAATTTTGTGATGAGAATGGTATATCTCACAACTGAAGGTGCAAACACGAGAAGGGGGTTGAATTGTGTTTGACTAACTTGAATACTTTTTTTGTTTTTACAGTTTTAAACCAAAACTTGATGTATGAATAAAAGAGTTAGCAGCGGATATAAAGTAAAAATAAAAACACAATTTTATACTGGTTCACCGTTAACGAGGCTATGTCCAGTCCCTTCACCTTGAAGGATTGCACTAATTCAAAACCTTGAATTACAACAACACCACTGACCCTCCAAGTCAGTCTTCTCAAACAGTCTAACTGTTGGAACCAAGTTGGTTCTAAGTACTTAGGATTTTGATGTTTACAAAAGCACTTCATGTAATCTTATTTTGAATCTTGAACTATTAAATCAAATGTCACCAGAAGCTGAAGTAATAAGAAGCAGAAGATCAAAGTGTTCCAGAGATTGAATCCTTAAAGTACCAGAAGATACTCCAGGATGTCAAACATCACCAGAAGATATCTTTGCAGGCCTAGATCAGAAGGAAGAAAAGTCATAAGGAAACCTGGACCAGACCAGAGGGAAGCCTGCCAGAGGGAGAGTTGTTCCAGACCAGAAGATGTCATAAAGTCATACTTAATCCAGAAGTTATTCTGACCAGAAGATGGCATGGCAGTGAAATTATAAACAGTCCAGACTTGTTCCAGACTTAATCAGAGGATGAATTAATGGGTCCATAACAAGAGAATCAATCCAGATTTGACCCAGACCAGAAGATAGCATGGTTCAGGGCATGAAACTACGTCCAGACCAGAAGAAATGATCTATAGATTTGATCTAGAACTGATCCAAAACAGAAGGAAAAATGTCCATACTGAAATATTATTTGTCCAAATTTATTTTCTATTTAATCCAGACCAAGTCCAAAATTGGTCCAGATCATAGGGAAGATATTCAGATCAATGGTTCAGATTTAAGTATTTGGCCCAGTGTTGGCCGAGATCAGAAGATCAGACCGTGGCCCAATGTTGGACGAAATCAGAAGGTCAGGATGTATGGTCCAGCAATGGCATAGATCAGAGGATCACAGCAGATCAATTTGCTAGACCAGGATGGCCAAGATAAGAAGGTTAGAAAGTGTGATCCAAGGTTAGCCGAAATCAGAGGATCACAGCATATCACTTAGTATGGTCCGGATGTGGACTAGCGCAGAAGATCAAATGGTCCAGATTTAATCATGAGGATTAACGGTGGAGATTTTAATTTATTTTGATCAAAGTATTAAAAGAATTTGTTATAAAAATAAAGTGAGGTTGTATGGAAGTTCAAGAGCTGTTGGCGGGAAGAAACTAAAGACATGATTGGCCCGTTATTTTTTAAAGAAAATCTGAAGCTTAAAAAAGATATGTTTTTTATTTAAATGAAGCCCAATTGGTCAAGATATTTTTGCAAGAGAATCCAGCAAGATTCAGCTTGAAATTAAGCTTGGAAGAGGCCCTAATCTGCATCTAAAAAAGGAGGCTCAAGGCAGAATACTTAGTATCGAAAATCACAAAAGAGTCATACACTTCCAAAGCAAATACTCAATTTTCAGTGAGGTTAATTGTGAGTTCCAGCTTTCCATAAGCAAGCACTCGTGTTATTTTCTTTCCCTTGTGTTAGATCTAAGTTGTTGAAGTAGAGTCTACATTCTGAGGGAGTCATAAGGGGTGGCAGATTACTTGGCAATTAGATTCAAGGCGTTGTAATTCCTTCTACAATTTGGGGTTGTCAGATTGGCAGGAGAAGACTTGACTTAGGAAGTCAAGGTGCTGTATTCCTCAAGAGTCTAGGATTGTTAGACTGTTTGAGAAGACTGACTTGGAGGGTCAGTGGAACTGTTGTAATTCAAGGTTTGAATTAGTGAAATCCTTCAAGGTGAAGGGACTGGACGTAGCCTCGTTAATGGTGAACCAGTATAAAAATTCTGTGTTTTATTTTTACTTTATATCCGCTGCTAACTCTGTTTTCATTCATACATCAAGTTTTGTTTTAAAAGTGTAAAAACAGGAAAAGTATTCAATTTAGTCAAACACAATTCCAGAGATGAACTGGGAGACAACATCAATAGACCACAACTGTTTGATGGAGAAAGGTTTGAGTATTGGAAGGACAGAATGAGAAGTTTCTTCATATCTTAAGATCTTGAATTATGGAAGATGGTAGTCAAAGGATACACTACACCTACTGGTCTAGAAGATCCAACTAAAGAACTAGACATAGATGATATGAAACCAGATCAGAGCAGATTATACAAACTTCATCACAAGTCCAGAAACATCATGATCAGTGCCATCACATTCAAGGAATTTGGCAGATGCACAAATAAAGAAACAGCAAATAGCATATTCGACAGTCTAGTTCTGACCTATGAAGGAAGCCAGCAGGTTCAAGAACAAGGGCTAACATACTGGTCAAACAATATGAGCTGTTCAAGATGGAATAGGATGAAGACATTGAAGGAATGTTCAGCAGGTTCCAGATTCTGGTATCAGGTTTAAAAGTATTAAAGAAAAGCTACACCACTGCAGATCATGTAAAGAAGATCCTCATAAGCTTACCAGCCAAATGGAGACCAAAGGTTACTGCAGTACAGGAAGCTAGGGATCTGAATACCTTGAAACTTGAAGATCTAATCAGCTCCCTCAGGTCTCATGAAATAGAGTTGAATGCAGATGAACCTAAGAAGAATAAGAATCTGGCTCTATAGTCGAAACAGAAGAAAGCTGCAAGGGCAGCATCAGAATTAGAGGATAGTGATAGTGACTGTGATGATATGGCTTACTTAACCAAAAAGATGGTTAAGATCTTTGAAAAAAGGAAGAGGAGAGGTTCCAAGAAGAAACATAACAACAAATATAAGGAAGAATCTGACAAGAAGAACATTATCTGTTATGGATGCAATGAACCTGGACATATCAAGTTAGAATGTCCAAATCTGGAAAAAGGCAAACAGCACAAGAAGAGTTCAAGATACAGAAAGAAGGGTCTGATGGCTGCCTGGGATGTATCAGAAGAAGAATCGTCTGATGAAGAAGAGGCAGAAACAGCAATGATGGCACACATCAGGTCTGCTTCTGGACCTCATAAAGGCATGATTTCAGGAAGGAAAGCAGGCAGAGGCAGAATGAACGAAGTAGTCATTCAAGCAAGTCTGGAAGCATATTAGAGGAAGCTATTCTATCTCTGATGGCTCATACCAACTCAAGTTCTGGATATAGCTTAGGCTCTGGAACAGAATCAAAAGATGAAGACAGTGAGGTATTTTCTGATCTCTCTAAATATGAATTAATTGATGCTATAAAAGACTTGTTAAATGCAAACAATAAGATGTCTTTAAAACTGAAAACTCTTAGGGAAAATAAGAAAAATCTAACCAAAGAAGTCCAACTTTTAAAGAATCAAAATTCTTAGTATGCAACTGAAAACAAAGATTTTAAAACTGAAGTTGCAAGACTCAAATCTGAAAACCAAACTCTCAAAAGTAATATATGTTCCACTTCCAAAACTGTTTATGAATCTGATATGCATGAACAATTTTTTCAAAACTTTATTTCTAATGGAATGGAAAGAAGTAAATATGCATCTGTGATTTATGGAAACAGTAAGAGTGATAAGAGAGGTCTTGGTTTTACAGAAACGATTACTGAAAATAAAGTTGTTCAATCTGATGTTTTATGCATTGTTTGTGCTAAGAAAGGTCACTCTGAACTATCTTGTCCAATGGTAAAATCTGAACAAGATCAGAGAGCTGTTAAGACTAACAAACCTGGACCCAATCAGTTCTGGGTACCAAAAGATCAAATTGTCTATGTTGCAGATATTCTGAGAAACCAGAAGGAGACACCAACAATGGTGCTTGGACAATGGATGTTGGCAATGCACAAGCAGAAGAAGGTTTATGTTCCAACATCACCAAACAGAAGCCAAGTGACTCTGGTAGAAGAAGAACTGATCAACACAATACCTATCAGAACCAAAACCATAATCATAGGAGGAACATGAAATATCAAAGAAATCACACATATCACACGAATCAGAAAAGGAACTGGAACCAAAATCAGAATTGGAACAAGTATCAGAGGTACAGGAACTGGAACCAGAATCAGAACTGGAACCAGTATCAGAGGTACAGGAACTGGAACCAGAACCAGAACTAGAACCAGATCAGAGGCACAGGAACTGGAACCAGAACCAACACTGGAACCAGAATCTGAATCAATACCAGAACCCGAACTAGAACCAGCATAATTACCAGAATCAGTATAATCACCATAATCACCATAAGTTCCAGAATCACCAGAGGAACATGGTGTATCAGCCAAAGCAGAAAGAGAGGAATCAGAATCAGAAGAGTTCTTCAAACACTCTAGTGAGATTCATCAAGACTACAAACCCGGAAAGGAATTCAAATCCCCTCATCCAAACCATGTAATCATAGAAAATACATATTCGGAATCTGAAAATCAGAAGCAAGAGGATTTTCAGAATAAAACTGAAACTGTTGACATAGAGGTTACATCTTGCTGTAAATACTATTATTGTTTGAAATTTATGTTTACTATGATAACAAAAGCTTGATATTAAAAATCAAAGCTAGATAAGTATTCTGCAGGTTTTCAAACTGTCAGAGGAATCAGGTGATTCACACGAATTGAACACTTCAGCAGAAACACCATTCCAGTGGTTTCAAAAACAAGAAGAAACCACCAGAAGCAGAATTAATGGTTTGGCTGTATTTAGTTCATTTTTAAATTAATTGATTTATATTATGACAAACTGCTTAATCTTGACAAATCAAAGCAAGATAAAGATAGTGCAGGTTCACCAGAACCAAAGGGAGCAGAAGCAGAAGAAACAGAAGTACCTGGATAGGTAGAGGATACAAGCAAGTCAACAACACATGACAAATCTTCAAAAGATAAATCTGAAGAGAAATCTGGATATTTACCAAAACTAGAAACTGATTTATCATAATCAGAATCTGTTACAGATTTACCAAAACCAGAAGTAGATTTATCAGAATCAGAAGCTGTTATAGATCTTCTAGAAACAGAAGTTGATGCAGACCAACCAATCTTGATGAAGCTTTGGCAGAGGAAGGTTGGATACTTGCAATGCAAGAAGAGCTGAATGAATTCCAAAGGAATGATGTTTGGGATCTGGTACCCAGACCAAACAAAAACATTATTGGAACCAAGTGGGTGTTCAGGAGTAAACTCAATAAAAAATGGTGAAGTGGTAAGGAACAAAGCCAGACTAGTAGCTCAAGGATACAGTCAACAGAAAGGTATCGATTACAGAGACATTTGCTCCAGTGGCCAGGTTAGAAGCAATTAGAATTCTTTTATCATTTACTGCTACTCATGATATAATGCTGTATCAAATGGATGTTAAAAGTGCATTCTTAAACGGCTATATAAGTGAGGAAGTCTATGTCAAACAGCCCCCTGGATTTGAAAATTCTGATTTTCCAGACCATGTTTTTAAACTTCAAAAATCTTTATATGGTTTAAAACAAGCACCAAGGGCATGGTATGACAGACTTAGTAACTTTCTGCTTAAGAATGAATTTAATAGAGGCCAGATTGATAATACTCTATTTAGGAAATCCATTAAAAATGATATTTCGATTACTCAAGTTTATGTTGATGATATCATATGTGGATCGACTAATGGCACTTTGTGCAAAGAGTTTTCTGACCTAATGCAGAAAGAGTTCCAAATGAGCATTATGGGAGAACTTAAGTTCTTCTTGGGAATTCAGATTCATCAAGGTAAATCAGGTATACTCATTCACCAATCTAAATACACTAAAGAACTTCTTAAAAAGTTCAAAATGAATGAATGTAAGCCTATGGCCACCCCCATGCAACCAACCTGTTCACTTGAGAAAGATGAAACCAGCCAAAAGGTAGACCAAAAAACATACAGAGGTATGATTGGATCCCTTCTTTATTTAAATACTTCTAGGCCTGACATTCTGTTTACTGTTTGTGTTTGTGCCCGATTTCAAGCTAACCCTAGGGAATCTCATTTAACTGCTGTCAAACGAATTCTGAGATACCTTAAAGGAACCACCAACCTTACCCTGTTATACAAGAAAACCCTCACCTACAAACTCAGAGGTTTTTGTGATTCCAACTATGCTGGAGACAAGCTGGAAAGGAAAAGTACAAGTGGCAACTGCACTTTCTTAGGTGATAATTTGATCTCTTGGTCAAGCAAAAGACAAAGCACAATTGCCATGTCAACAGCTGAATCTGAGTATATATCAGCAGCAGGATGCAGTTCACAGTAACTCTTGATGAAACATCAACTTGAAGATTACAACATCTTTGAAACCAATATCCCTTTGTTCTGTGATAACACTTCAGCCATAAACCTAACCAAGAACCCTATCTTACACTCTAGAGCCAAACACATTGAAATAAAACACCATTTCATTAGGGACCATGTTCAAAAAGGGACTTTAAGCATCCAGTTTGTGGACTCTGATCATCAATGGGCTGACATCTTCATCAATGGGCTGATGACAAAAAGGGGGAGAAAGAGAAAAAGGAGAAATAAGTAGAAAATGAGAGATAAAAAGAAAGAAGGAGTGAAAAAGAAAGAGATGAAAAGAGAAGGAGTTGAAAAGGAGATGAATCAGGGAGAGAAAAAATTAAGAGAAAAAGAAAGAGTGAAAAAATGAGGAGTTGAAAAGGAGAGGCTATGTGAAGGGAGAAAAGAAAGAGAGAATAAAGAAGGAGTTGAAAATGAGAAGAGAAGAGAAGAAAAGAAAGAGTGAAAAGAGAAGGAGTTGAAAAGGAGAAGAAAAAGTCAGTATCAGACATAGGGGGAGAGATTGGTCTGAGGGGGAGTAATTCAAGTCTTCGAGTTACAAGCTAGCAAAATAAGTTAAGGTTTTGTCATCATCAAAAAGGGGGAGATTGTTGGAACCAAGTTGGTTCTAAGTACTTAGGATTTTGATGTTTACAAAGCACTCCATGTAATCTTATTTTGAACCTTGAATTATTAAATCAAATGTCACCAGAAGCTGAAGTAATAAGAAGCAGAAGATCAAAGTGTTCCAGAGATTGAATCCTGAAGGTACCAGAAGATATTCCAGGATGTCAAAACATCACCAGAAGATATCTTTGAAGGCCTAGATCAGAAGGAAGAAAAGTCAGAAGGAAACCTGGACCAGACCAGAGGGAATCCTGCCAGAGGAAGAGTTGTTCCAGACCAGAAGATGTCATAAAGTCAGACTTAATCCAGAAGTTATTCTGACCAGAAGATGGCCTAGCAGTGAAATGATAAACAGTCCAGACTTGTTCCAGACTTAATCAGAGGATGAATTAATGGGTCCATAACAAGAGAATCAATCCAGATTTGACCCAGACCAGAAGATAGCATGGTTCAGGGTATGAAACTAAGTCTAGACCAGAAGAAATGATCTCTAGATTTGATCCAGAACTGATCCAAAACAGAAGGAAAAATGTCCATACTGAAATATTATTTGTCCAGATTTAATTTCAGTTTAATCCAGACCAAGTCCAGAATTGGTCCAGATCAGAGGGAAGATATTCAGATCAATGGTTCAGATTTAAGTATTTGGCCCAGTGTTGGCCGAAATCAAAAGGTCAGGATGTGTGGTCCAGCAATGGCCGAGATCAGAGGATCACAGCAGATCAGTTTGCTAGACCAGGATGGCCAAGATCAGAAGATCAGAAGGTTAGAAAGTGTGGTCCAGGGTTGGCCAAAATCAGAGGATCACAGCAAATCACTTAGTATGGTCCGGATGTGGACTAGCGCAGAAGATCAAATGGTCCAGATTTAATCATGAGGATTAACGGTGGAGATTTTAATTTATTTTGATCAAAGTATTAAAAGAATTTGTTATAAAAATAAAGTGAGGTTGTATGGAAGTTTAGGAGCTGTTGGCGGGAAGAAACTAAAGACATGATTGGCCAGTAATTTTTGAAAGAAAATCTGAAGCATAAAAAAGATATGTTTTTTATTTAAATGAAGCCCAATTGGTCAAGATATTTTTGCAAGAGAATCCAACAAGATTTAGCTTAAAATTAAGCTTGGAATAGGCCCTAATTTTCATCTATAAAAGGAGGCTCAAGGCAGAATACTTAGTATCAAAAATCACAAAAGAGTCATACACTTCCAAAGCAAACACTCAAGTTTTCAGTGAGGTTAATTGTGAGTTCCAGCTTTCCAGAAGCAAGCACTCGTGTTATTTTCTTTCCCTTGTGTTAGATCTCAGTTGTTGAAGTAGAGTCTACAATCTGAGGGAGTCAGAAGGGGTAGCAGATTACTTGGCAATTAGATTCAAGGCGTTGTAATTCCTTCTACAATCTGGGGTTGTCAAATTGGCAAGATAAGACTTGACTTTGGAAGTCAAGGTGTTGTATTCCTCAAGAGTCTAGGATTGTTAGACAGTTTGAGAAGATTGACTTGGAGGGTCAGTGGAACTGTTGTAATTCAAGGTTTGAATTAGTGAAATCCTTCAAGGGGAAGGGACTGGACGTAGCCTCGTTAACGGTGAACCAATATAAAAATTATGTGTTTTATTTTTACTTTATATCCGCTGCTAACTCTGTTTTTATTCATACATCATGTTTTGTTTTAAAAGTGTAAAAACAGGAAAAGTATTCAATTTAGTCAAACACAATTCAACCCCCCCTTCTCGTGTTTGCACCTTCATTTCATACACTTGAATTGATATAAGGTTTGATATGTAACATCCTCATCAAAAGAATCCTAGACTTTTGAGAAATGCAGCACCTTGACTTCTCAAATCAAGTCTTCTCCTGCCAATCTAACAACCTCAGATTGTAGAAGGAATTACAACGCCTTAAATCTAATTGCTAAGTAATCTACTACCCCTTTCTGACTCCCTCATTGTAGACTCTACTTCAACAACTTAGATCTAACACAAGGGAAAGAAAAACACGAGTGCTTGCTTCTGGAAAGTTGAAACTCACAATTAACCTCACTGAAAACTCGAGTGTTTGCTTCTGGAAGTGTATGACTCTTGTGTGATTTTCGATACTGAGTCTTCAATCTTGAGCCTCCTTTTATAGATGTGAATTAGGGTCTGTTCCAAGCTTAAATTCGAGCTTAAAATTCCTACGCGAGTTTGTTTAAGGTGACACTGAATAGAGGCTTAAGGCCCATCTGATTGCTTAGGAGGTGTGTAATCAACCAAAGACGGAAAAAGGTTTGGGGTTCAAGAGATCCCATCATATGAACGAAGCTTTCCTCATGAAGATGTTATGGAATCTCACTACTAATTCTGATGAGTTGGTGTCAGGTCTTCCTCAGTAAATACGGTTGGAACAATGATGTAGTTTTTTCTTGTACCTCTAAACCTTATGGCTCTCTTATATGGAAGGATCTTATGGGGTTATGGGATGACTTTCAATGCCAAGTGACATGGAAAATTGAGGATGGTAGAAAGACTAACTTCTGGCTTGACAAATAGGTTCCACGCAATGTGGAGTTGTTCACTATTGCATCTCATTCTTTCATTGACGCTACCATGATTGTGAGAGATGCTTTGACCACTATTGGTGAATAAGACCTGAATTTCCTTATCGAGAACCTCTACGAGGACACTATGAACCCAATGGTTCCTCTCCCATCCCTTACTGATAGCGACAATCCTGATACCTTAAGGTGGGGAGAAACTAGCACACACCCGTTCACTGTGCAAATAGCTTATTAGTTGCAGTAGGGGAATAACCAAGTTACGTCTAGTATATGGAAAAACCTTTGGAGTTTGAGTGACTCTCATCATATTTAGACCTTCATGTTGTTGGTTGTTCACGAGCACATCCTTACAAATTATCGCAAAAGCAAGTGGGGTGTAGGGATCTCGCATGTTTGTTCCTTGTGTGGGAGATATGATGAGACAACCTTTCATGTTATGTGTGACTGTGTATCGGAAACTCGGGTATGGCTTCGCATTGTTTCATCTAATTTTCCTTCTAATTTTTTCGCTTTAAAATGTAGGGATTGAATCGCTAGCAACCTCAACAATAATTGGGGTCAAACAACAACAGAAGGATGGCAATCTACCTTCGTGATTACCTGTTGTTTTGTGGACATGGAGAAACAAAGCCATTTTTTAGGTGAACTTGTAACAATCGCACAACCAAGTTGGGGCTATTAAGAACTTCGTTAAAGATTGAGGATTGCTCCGCTCAAACACTTCATCGACAATTGTATCATCGAGAAATTATCCACATTGGGTGGAAAAAACCTCTTGAAGGATAGATCAAGCTCAATAGTGACGACGCTTGCAAGAACAATGGTAAGCTTTCGATGTGTGGAGGGTTTTTTTGCAACTTTGTTAGGAGGTGGAGAAAGGGGTACATCAAGAAGATCGGCGTGTGTGACGTTTTGCATGCATAAATGTGGGATTTATACCTTGGTTTGGTTATGACTCAAAAAGAGTCATTCTCTCATCTTATTGTGGAAAGTGACTCCAAAATTTTGGACATACACTTCTTCAAGAGGTTGTTTGACATACACTTCTTCATTTATTTAACCATTTAAGAAATCATTTTTCACATTCATTTGATACAAAGTGATTTTATCAAATACAACAAAATAAAGTAAAAGTCTGATAACCTCTAACTTTGCCACATGAGCAAAAGTTTTAGTGTAATCAATACCTTCTTGTTGAGTGTATCCTTGGGCTACAAGTTTGGCTTTATTTTTAACCACTTCACCTTCACCTTTCTCGTTGAGTTTATTTCTGAAAACCCAATTGGTTCCAATTGGCTTCTTTTCTTTAGGTTTGGGGACTAGATCCCATACGTCATTCCTTTTGAATTGATTCAAAACTATTCTTGCATAACTAGTATCCATCCATTTACTGATAGTGCTTCGTCTATGGATGTAGGTTTCGTTTCAGATAGCAGTCCAAACATAGATGTCTCCTAAAGAGCAGATCTGGTTTTCAATGGGTCATTTGGTTTCCTATGATCAGAGGGTTTGGATGAGAGGACTTGTACTTCCATCTAGTTTTCGATTCTTGACGTTTTTTATCTGAGTTGTCAGGTGGATCTTCTTATTCTCTTTGGAATGAGTTTGATGATTCCCCTATTATATCTAGTTCCTCTGAAATATTTGGTTCCTCTCCACTGAAGTTTTCAAAAAGTTTGTTTTCAAATTAAACTCCTTGATCACTATGAATCGTTGTTATACAAAAATATTTTTCATTTTGCACCTGTTTGCATAAGGTAGTGAAAACTTTATATGACTCATCTTTGTATTTTAGGAGCTTTACCCATGTCCATCTGGAATAGTCATCAACAATAACGAGTGCATATTTTTTTCCACTGGAAAAGCAATCTTTACAAGACCAAATAGATCAATATGTAAAAGTTCAAGTGGTCTAGATATGGAAACAACATTTTTAGAAGAAAGAAAACAGAAGATATTGTTATTGGAACCAAGTTGGTTCTAAGTACTTAGGATTTTGATGTTTACAAAAGCACTCAATGTAAACTTATTTTATATCTTGAATTATTAAATTAAATATCATCAGAAATTGAAGAAATCAGAAGCTGAAGATCAAAGGATTCCAAAAAATGAATTCTGGAAGATACTCCAGGAATGTCAAAACATGACCAGAAGATATATTTGATGGCCCATATCAGAAGGAATAAATTTTAGAATGAAGCATGGATCATATCATTGGAAAGCCTGCCAGAAGGAGAGTTGATCAAGACAAACAGGAATCAAATATCAATTTTATTCCAGAAGTTATTCTGACCAGAAGATGGCCTGGCAGTGAAAAATTACACAGCCCAGACTTGACCAGAAGGTATGTTTATGAGTCCAGAACAAGAGGATCAATCCAGATTTGGCCCAGACCATAAGATGGCATGATTCAGGGCATGGAACTAAGTCCAGAACAAAAGAAATGAGTTCCAGAATCAACCCAGACCTGGTCCAAAATTAAAGGTAAAATGTCCATACTGAAATATTTTTTGTTCAAGTTAATTTCAGTTTGTTCCAGACCAAATTCCAGAATCTGTCCAGATCAGAGTAAAAATATCCAGATAAATGGTTCAGAAATAATTTTTTGAGTCCAGTGATGGTCAAGATCAGAAAATCAGACCATGGCCCAGCAATGGCCGAAATCAGAGGGACAGGATGTGCAGTCCAGCAAAGGCCGAATTCAGAGGATTTTAGCATATCAAGTGCGTGTCCAGGGAAGGCCGAAATCATAAGATCAGAGGGTTAGGAAGTATGGTCCAGGAATGGCCGAATTCAGAGGACAATAGCATAGCAATCAAGTTGGTCCAGCTGTGAACTATCGCATGAAGATCCAATGGTGCAGATTTGATCATGGGAATTAATGGTGAAGATCTCATATTTTTTTATCAAAATATTATAAAAGATTTGTTATAAATTAAATTGGAGTAGCATGGAAGTCACGAGCTGTGGCGGGAAGCAATGCACAGATTTGATTGGCCAGTTAAGATATGAAACACATCTAAGGCTTAAAAAGATATGATTTTTATTTAAATAAAGCCCAATTGGTCAAGATATTTTTACAGAGAATCCAGCAAGATTTAGTTCGAATTTAAGCATTGGAAGAGGCCCTAATCAGCATCTATAAAAGGAGGCTCAAGGCAAATTACTCATCATCGAAAATCACAAAAGGGTCATACACTTCAAAAGCAAACACTCTCAAATTTTCATATAAGTCAATTGTTGAGTCTTAGTTTTTAAAGCAAGTACTCTTGTTGTTTTCGTTCCACTATGTCAAATCTAAGTTGTTGAAGTAGAGTCTACAAGCTGTGGGAGTCAGTAGAGGTAGCAGGTTACTTGGCAATTAGATTCATAGTGTTGTGATTTCTTCTACAATCTGGGGTGTCAGATTGGCTGAAGAACAGGAGTTGTTTTTCCTCAAAGAAGTCTAGGATTGTTAGACTATTTGAGGAGACTGACTTGGAGGGTCAGTAGCAAGGTTGTAATTCAAGATTGAATTAGTGAAATCCTTCAAGGCGAAGGGACTGGACGTAGCCTCGTTAACGGTGAACCAGTATAAAATCTGTGAGTTTTTATTTTTATTTTTATCCGCTGCTAACTCTGTTTTAATTATACATCAAGTTTTGTTTTGAAAGTATTAAAACAGGAAAAGATTCAAGTTAAGTCAAACACAATTCAACCCCCCCTTCTCGTGTTTGCACCTTCAATTGTTTGTTTCCCTTGCTGACATGCCTCACAAAGAACATCTGATTTATATTTAAGATTAGGCAAGCCTCTACTAATTCAAGTCTTTTTAATTTTGAGATTAACCTCAAGTTGTCGTGTCATAATCTCAATACCCTTGATCTTCGTGGAGATTGGATTAAGGTTGAGAAGAAGAAAAATAGATCTAAAATTAATTTGATAGGTCAATATGGGTTTCAAAAAAAGTATGTTTAATAACCTTTATAAATCAAAAATATATTGACTATTTTGCATGTGATCATGGTAATATTCATGGGGCTATGCATGATGGAAGTAAGGGCATGCATGAGGACTCTGATATATTGCCTCAAAATTGGGCCAACAAACAAATGAAAAGGAAAAGGAACGATACGAGTGGGCTTAGTAAGAGTGGACCAACAAAAGACAAGGATAATCCAACTAATCATCCAGTTGGTAAGTATAAAGGGGATACACAGTCGTCATTGTAGGGATTTCATCATCCAATGCTGCAAGGAGTAAATCTAACTCAAAGGTCAATCATATTGCAAAGTAGATGAATAATTACCACATGTCCAAAAAGGGTCTTCCAAACATGAATAGCCCAAAAAAAGGGAGCAAATTGTCGAGTAGACTTAACCAAGCTTGTTATTCCTATTTTTGGAGTTCCACAACAATCTACTAGGTAGATCTTAGCTCACAACCCAATTCAACCAATGAGCGCATGAATATGGACATGGTGGTGGACAACACAATGCAACTTTATTGATGTGGAAGATGACCACCAGGTACTTTAGTTTACATTTTTATTTTCTTAAATTTTTATTGATTGCACTAACTTGGAATTGTAGGGGTGCTCAAGGAAAAAAAATTGTAGAGCACTTAAAACTTTTTACATGAAAAATTGTATTCATTTGGTGGCTTTGCAAGAACCAAGGTGCAATGGTTGGTTGCTCGTTAAACTATTAAAAGCTTGGGTTTTAAAAATTATGTGCTCTCTGAAGCTAGAGGTTTCTTAGGGGGTATTTGGTTGTTATGGAATGGGACATATATTATTTTTTATGTTCTTTTGGAGGATCATCGCTTTCTCCATGTAAGATTTAAGGTGGAGACTCTAATTCTTGGCTCCTTATGTTGCTTATGCTAGCCCGCAAAAAAAATGAAAGAAACGACATTGGACATTTCTAGTATTCTCCTTGATCCCTTAATGATGGGTGAATTTAATTAGATTGTTGGTCTTAAATAGAGTAAATGGGGAACTCAAGTTAACATTAAAAGATGTCTTCATTTCTCGAATTGGATTAGTGAGTGTAATCTGATAGAGGTTCACATTGTGGAAACTAAGTACACTTGTAGAGGCCCTAAGTGGGAATACCATGATAAAGCTTTCAAAATGCTAGATCGAGTTTTGTGTAATGTGGCTTGGAGAATTAAATAAGGCTAAATAGCATTTGTGATCCCTTAACTTAATTTCAGTTAACGTTTTAGTCATTTATCTTCTTTTTTTTCCCGATTTGGTCCTTTATTTTAATTTTAAGTGACAATTTGATTTTTTATGTTTTAAAATGTCAACAATATTATCCTTTTTTTAAAAAATCAAAATTTTCATCAAAATTTTCATCCAAAACCCATAAAATTAATTACATTCTTTAATATAATACAAATTTCATCAAATTCGTAACTCATACTTTCATTCTTTATTTGATGTTGTTAGAGATGGAAATATGAGTTTATTTGAATATTTGAGTTTCGAATTTGATAAAATTTGTATATATTGAAGAATATAATTAATTTTATGGGTTTTGGTTGAAGACTTTGATGAATTTTTTTAACTTTTGTAAAAAAAGGGATAACATTGTTGACATTTTAAAACATAAAAGATCAAATTGTCACTTAAAATTAAAATAAATGACCAAATCGAAGAAAAAAAAAGAAGATAAAAGGCTAAAACGTTAACTGAAATTAAGTTAAGGGACCATGGGTGCTATTTAGCCTATAAATTATAAACAAACATAATTAAATGTATGAAAATAAATTTTCTTAAAATAAAATAAAATAAAAATAAAGTGTTTGGTGATAAAATCAAAATAGCCAAATATAGTTTGTTGAAATAATATTGTTAGATAAAATAAATTTGTTTAATTTTTAATCAAAAATAAATAAATATTTTAAATGAATACGAGAGCGATAAGAATAAAATCTTATTTTATTTACAAAGCAGTGATGGGATTGATATTGATAATATTAATACTTATTTTTCTTGAAAATCTGATATTATTTTATTGATATATATACAACAATAATTAATTTTTTTAAAAGGACAACAATCGTTATATTATTTTAATCTCTTAATTTATTTTAATTCTTTAAATATACTTTTATTAGTTAAATTAGTCGTTCCGTTACAAAAAAAAGTTAATTTTATGATTTCCTTCATCTTCATGGTCTTCAAACTCATAAACTTATATATTTATGATTTTCTTCAATCTAAAAACCTATAAAATTCATCAAATATACGACCTTCAAACCCATAACATCTCACTGTTGAGACAAAAATCCTTTTTTAAGTGTTTTAATGGTGAATAAAATCAAGTTAATTAATCAGTTAATTATGATTCTAATAATAAAGTATTTAACATATTTTCTTGAGTGTTTTGTAAATTTAAGATAGGTTTCAAATACTTCAAATTATAGAAGAATCAAAAGAAAGAACTCAATGATGTAAATGAAGAAATATCAAGACTGTTTACATATATGTCCAGATCGATCTTGAACCCTTTAAAAATAAAATCCTTCAATTAAATTACTTATGATCAAGACTTCAATAAAATTAGACTTGTATACAAAACACTTTTGAACAAACAAAATCTGGATAAGCATAGAAACCAAAATCAGAATCCATTGAAGGCAAAAGAAAATGAGCAAGTACACTTCAACCATCAAAAAGCTCCATGAGAAAAGCTTACATCTCAAACAGACCAAAAGTCACTGAGATAAACAAGCACAAGAGTGAATAAGATGGGAGATAGCATCACTAAAAGATGTGATGAAAGTCTGTAGCAGAATCTGAAACAAAAGGATAAATAGAAAATAGAAAAATTCCAAAACTGAAAACGAAGAATGATCTGGAGATCAGGAACAGTCTTCGTTCAATTATGACATATGCCTAAAAAACTCATAGCCTTTACAGCTTGTCTTTCAAACGGCTATATGAGCTGGCAAGGACCCTAAAAAGCCTATAAAAGGAACTCCAAAGCAAGGGAAATATCATCAAATCCCAGAGAAATCAATCTCCATAAAGATCATCATTCTTAAGTAACAACAAGCTCCAAAAAAACAGCAAGGTTTCACCTTTCTGTTACCAACATCAAAGATCAAGCTTCAAAATCTATTTGCTCGAAACAAAAACTCAAACAAATGTTGAGAAACTGTTGATCAAATCAAATCTCCTATAAACAATCACTTACGAAACCTACACACTAGAGAGTTAGAGATAGTGTGAGGAATCTTGTAAAAATCCTTGTGAGTAAAAAGGATAAGTGTAAAGATACTTCCAAGTGTTGGGGAGTATTATATGATATTTCTTTTGAGATGAAAGATAATTTGTTGTAATAGATCAAGGTTGATCAATTGTGGGAAAAAACAGGAACAATATTGTTTTGACCAAATTAGTGAAAAAGCTCACAAGATTGTGAGGACTGGACGTATCCCACGTTAGATGAACCAAGATACGTTGATGTGTGATTTTCTTTTCTCTTATCTTCATTTTAATTATCACGTGCACATCACTAATCACGTATCAACATTTTACTTATTTCTGACAAGATCAATCTGCTTTTATTACTTATCAAACCAAGATCAATCTTGAGTTTCAAAATACATTGCAGAAATTTTTAAAAGGTATCACAATTCAAACCCCCCCCCCTTGCTTGTGATCAACATTGTCATTTCACTCATATATATAACTTACAAATTCAAATCCATAACATTTCAAATTCAAAATAATGAAAAATCATTTATTTATTAATTCACAACGAAATTCTAAACAAGAAAACTCACCCCTCTTCGCCAATCTCAGATTTGTTTCTTAATTACTCGATTCATATAACTTTAAGGTTGTGTTTGGATTTCCTTTCAATTTTATATATTCAAGGTTTTTGGGTTTGAGGTTTGAGGTTTTTTATTGGTGATTTGGTTTTGAGTAGACTTGTGTTTTTATGTGTGTGTTAGTTACCAAATAAAGTCGTGTTTCATATATGTTTTTATGTTCAGGCAATTCTATATCATCTCTCGTTGTGATAGGCTTGAAAAGTTTAGGTTTAATGAGTTTTTCAGGATTTGAAGTTGAGTTTGAAGATTACGGGTTTGATTGAACTTTTCTAAATTTTTGAATTGAAAGAGGTGGTGAATTTTTGGGTTTGGAAGATGAAGATGACAAATTTGATGATGTAGGTGATGAAGATAATAAATTTATGGCATAATAGCTCTTGTGGTCTCTTAACTTAATTTCATATGACGTTTTAGTCGTTTATCTTTTTTTTTCCCATTTCAGTATTTTATGCTTTTAAATAATTAGAATTTTACCCTTTAAATGGGTTTCCATTAAGGCAACGTTAAAAAATTCTCTGCTCCGTTTTCTTCTTGTTTTCTTCTCTTTCACATTTCGAAAATCATTGTTTGGTCTTTTGGTTTTCTTCTCCCACCCATGAAAATCCATTTGAACGATAACAAGAAGGAATCGAAGAACACATAATTGGAATCGGAATCAAGCTTCAAGAAATTGCAAACCCACATTGTCAGGAGAGGAAATGTAACGTGTTTATTGAGGTCCTTATCGTAAACCCATTATTTTGATTTGTAAAAAATGTGGGTTTACGATTTCTTGAAGCTTGATTCCGACAATGTGTTTTTCGATTCCTTCTTGTTATCGTTTAAATGGATTTTCATGGGTAGAAGAAGAAAACCAGAATACCAAACAATGATTTTCGAAATGTGAAAGAAAAGAAAACGAAGTAGAGAATTTTTTAACGTTGCCCTAACAAAAATTCACTTAAAGGGTAAAATTGTAATTATTTAAAAACATAAAATACTATGAAATGGGAAAGAAAAAAAGATAAAGGACTAAAATGTTACCTAAAATTAAGCCACGGGAGTTATTATGCCTAAATTTATTAATTTTTATTTTTAAAGAATGGATTTGTTAATTCTCAAGGATTATAAATTTATGGATTTTTCATTTTCTTAAGTTTAAAAGGTTATAAATTTGATTGTGTAATTTATGGATTTGAAAGGTTATGGGTTTGAAGGTAGTTTGATGAAATTTTTTGTTTTTAGACCGAAGAAGACGACAAAACTTAATATATTTTTTTCTTCATAAATTAACGAAAATAATCAATTTAACTAGTAGAAGTATAGTTGAAGAAACAAAATGGAACAAAAAAAAAGTTAAGTGACTAAAATAGTAATTTAGTCACCAATATATAAATAAAGATATAAATAAATTTAAAAGAATATATAAATAAAATATTTTAAAATACTACCTTTTTAAATATAAAATCCTAATCAATTTGCATGAAAAAAAAATGATAATAATATTAAATTTATTGATAATTGATATTATTTTTATAATTTTATTTTTGAACAAAAAAATTATTTAATATTATAAAAAAATATATAAATTAATTAAGAGTATGTTAATAAAAAAATAATTAATGAAATTAAAATAATTCAAATAAACACTTATAGGTTATAGGAAGGTACAAATAATTATTTTAAGGGGATTTTGTATTTAAGGATTGAGGTAATAATTGTTTTCTTAGCTTCATTTCATTACCAAAGTAAAGTCTGAAAATAGTATAGTAAGCATAGTACTCTGCATTCTGCATCAACCATGATCCACACTTTCATGTTTTCAATATGATCACACTCGCGTGTCCAAAATTCATAATTTTCCACTCAATTCTCCATAAAACCTAGATTCACCAATCCCCAATCCACCACGCAAGTAAATCCTTTTCCGTTTTTTCCTTCCCTCCAACATTGGAGTAAATCAATGATTCTCTTGGTAGCTGAATTGTAGTTCGGTTTTTCCATTTTTCCCCCTTTCTCTAGCATGCATAGATCTGGAGTTGTTATGGCTTGGAATGTATTCAAGTTCTGCACTGCACTCCGTGGACTCGGCTCTGTTATGATTCTTTTTGTTCTTGGGATTGTTGGTGTTACCTATTATGCTATTGTGTTGACGAATTATGGACCTGCTTTGTATTTTGGTGGCATTGGTTCTCTTACCTCCTTTACGGTGTTGATCTTGTTTCATTGCTTGGTAAGCTTCAAAGATTATGTCTTTTTGTTTATATAATTGAAAGTACATTTTTTTCCCCTTTTCTGGGTGGGGAGAGGTTGTGAATCTTGATTTTGGCATTTGAGCTTTGAATTATAGTTATGGTGTTTTGTCATCGTGGACATCTTTTTCATAAAAAGAGAAATTCAGCAGTAGAGGATGGCAAAATTTTGTAATTTAGTTAGTTAGTTATGTATCATGATAATTTTATAGGTTTATATGGTGGTCTAGAGTGTATTCTTTTGATGATGATTTTGGAAAGTTTGAGAATTTGGCTCCTCTAAAGTTAGAAGTTGGGAAAGTGAGTAAAACAATAGTGACATCATAACCCCTCGTGATTGCTAATTGGTCATGCATGTGCACATAATATCAACCATTGATTTTGTCATTAATGGTTCATATTACTCACTTTAGTGAGTTGCTCACTTTAGATGAGCCAAATCCAAAGTTTGAATCTTCTTGAGAAGTAGTTGGAGTAAAAATGTTTTGTTCTACCAACATGGGGTGACACAAGTGGTAGATGCTTGAGTTCTTTAACCATTTGGTCAGAGGTTCGATCCCTGGCTGGTGCTAGGAGAGGTCAACCCCTTAAATGGATCTCAGTTACCTTGAGGTATTAGTCTCTACAGTTGCATGCGGGGATACCTTAGTTTCCTAGAAGAAAAAAAAGGTTTTGTACTATTATGATTTTCCCTCAACTGGGAAACCTTTTCCATTCAACCTTTTCCATTCAGCCCTGTCACATTTCATGTTTTTTGTATATGTACTGAATGATAACAGTGATTTGAGATTGAGATTTCCGTGTGATTATGCAGTTGGTTATGGTACTGTGGAGTTACTTTGCTGTAGTGTTCACGGATCCAGGAATTGTACCTCCTAACTGGAAGCCTTCTGTTGATGAGGAGAGAGGAGAAGCTGATCCACTAAACGGGTTAGAATTAAGTAATTTGCAGTCTGATGCTTCGAATAAAAATATCCGGTACTGTCGGAAGTGCAGTCAACCCAAACCGGCTCGATGTCACCATTGTTCTGTTTGTGAGTTTTGGCACTTCAGAAGTTTCCATTTTGTATTGCTATATTGAAACAAGTAAAGAATAAGTTTGAACTTTTCTGGTCTATTGCCAGGTGGACGTTGCGTGCTTAAGATGGACCATCATTGTGTCTGGGTAGTTAACTGCATTGGCGCTCTAAATTACAAGTATTTCCTTCTTTTCTTGGTATGAACACCTTACTTGTACAAATTTCAATGACCATACTTTATATATGTGTGAAGCTGAGCTAATAATCTTGTGATGCCCATGTTATAATATACACTGTTTCATAGATGGTTTGTCATTTATGAACTTCTGGGTCTTACACAATTACATGGTTGTATCCTTGTAAGTTATTTCTGTAGTAGTTGCAAAAATTGGCTTTTCTTTCATGTACTTAATGATATTGAAAATTTGAATTGCAGATCAAATTTTATTAATTTAGTTTTCTATTGTTTGCACTGTTGAAAAGATATTTTAGTTTTCATCATTTTCTAGAAATCATATCATTGGTATAAAACACAGGGTTGATTTATCATAAGTGTTTATATTCTTTCCTTTTACCATAAGTTTATAACGTGAATACCTGTGAATTTGTTGTATATTTGTATCTTCCATGTTAAAATACTTACAGTGATTATATTATCATATGTTAAATTTTTATTGCAGTTTTATACTTTTTTTGAGACGACTCTTGTGACTTTATCATTACTTCCACATTTCAAAACATTCTTTGATGATGGAGAAATTCCTGGAACGCCGGCAACTCTTGCCACAACTTTTCTTGCTTTTGGTAGGGTCTCAAAATATGGTTTCTGATTTAGTTGTTAGTTTCATATTTGAATTTCTATAACAATGTTGGATTGATTGCAGTTTTGAATGTGGCATTTTCTTGGAGTGTCTTGGGATTTCTTATCATACACGTATCATTGGTAGCTGCTAATACAACCACTATTGAGGCAAGATTTTTGAATAACTATATGTCCTTGTTTCCTCTTTTTACTTCGGAAATCTGTCTATCTGAACAAAAAAAGAACTTTTGAACACTGTTTTCATGCTACTTATTTGTACCTTTTGATTTGTGAAGTAATCTCGTACAGCTGTGCGAATAGAATTGATTTTTTCTTCAAGTTTGGGTGCTGGTACTTTTCTATCACAAAATTACATTAGTAATTAATTGCATTAAAAGTGTGAATCTTAGATAATATATGAACTGGTCATTATGAGAAAGTGTGGATGACTTTTTAGCATGCATACTTGTGCACTGTGAAAATATTTCTTTCTTCTATGTAATACTTTCTATTTCTTATTCTAATTGAAGGATAGCTTAATTATGTGAGTACTGATGGAATTTTATTCTTTCCTATGAGAAGGCATATGAGAAGAAAGCTACTTCTGAATGGCGCTACAACCTTGGCACTAGAAAAAATTTCGAACAGGTTTTGTGCATGTATTTATATTGCCTTTGTTTATACTTTTTCCTTTTTAGATGTTCTTTATGAGGTTGGTTTTAAACCCGTTGCATACAAATTCTTTAATAAATTGTTTCAAGTTTCAACTCAATCTTATAAGGTGTTTTGATTTTAAGGGCCTCTCATCAACAGAGTAGCAATTAATAACAAGCGGGAATTCCATTTCTTGGTAATCAATAATGCCAAAAATATTTTTCGAAAAAATTGTATCAAACATGAGAAAGTGATTTTTCATAAATTAACTTTTCATGGAATATTTTTACAAACCTTGAAACAAACACACCTTAACAATTCAAGCACTTAAATTCATGAAGTTCTTTACAAATGAGTGTACTAACACTAGTAGGAATCAAATTCTGAGACTCTCTTTCACTCTGATATATATACTCCGTAAATTCTTATCCTATTGCAATTCAAGAGTCGCAGGTCTTAAATATCCTATGCATTGAACAATGTTGAAGTTTCTACTATGTTGCTATGGTTTCAGGTTTTTGGGACGGACAAGCGATACTGGTTCATCCCTGCTTATTCGGAAGAAGATATCCGAAGGATGCCAGTACTTCAGGGCCTTGAGTATCCATCAAGACCCGGCTTTGACTCCCAAGAGTTTTAAGAGCTTACATTGTCAACACCAGGAGAAACTACTTTTGCCTTTGTAACAGAAAAATGGAAGATCCCAAATCTGCATGCTTTCAGTCTCTAAGAGAATATGCAGCATGTAAGTAAACTGAAGACAATTCATTTGCACAGGCACGCAGTATGATTAATGACGAATTCTCAAGAAGGGTGCTCTTGCCAAGTTGAAGTGATGGCGAGCAATTGGGGCAGGTGGTAATGAAGGTTTAACCAGTTATTTGTCCAAAAAAAATTATTTTGTTATCTCAGTCAGGATTATGAACTGTTGGATAGGGAATTTGCTTCTATTCAAATTTTTTTCCTTGCACTAGTCATACACTGATGTTATTTTGAGTGATTGCTTATTGAAGTTTTGCAATCTACTGTTCCTTGCATGAAGAGGTTCAAATGTAATATCACTTGTATGTTCTTGTAAATACGTGCAGTTAACTTCTAAATACATTTTTAAAAAAATAAATTTAAACGTCATTTAACTCAATGTGTAACCTTTATTAAGATGCCTCTATCATTCTCTTTTTGCCCCTTTTTCTTTCTTTCTTCTTAGTTTGAGAAAATGTCTTCTGATTGTATTATTTTGTACTCACTTCTAATTATAAAATTGTCGCCTGTATTGTCTCTGTTTTTAAAAGATTTGTTGTACAAAAGATAATGAAAACAAATTTGTCTTCACTCTTATTTGTACAGTTAATTGAAAATAAGAAACAAGGCAAAAAAGAGACAGCTTTGTAATTGACAGTAAAAATGGCAAATGAATATTGGAAATGTTTTCTGAAACCTAAGCAGCCTTTATTTTTTGTTATTATATAAGAGCTGTGAGAACTTCTTTTTAGCTTTCAGGTACAATTATTGAAGTACATGTAAATAGGGGGCAACAGAATTCACTCTAGTTTAGGGAGTTTCAAGTTTAGACATCCTTTGTAACAGATACAAATCATGATGATGAACAATACCTTAAATAAAAAGAAGAACAATACCTTAAATAAAAAGAAAAACAATACTTATAAATATACTGAAAACCGCAATTATAGCCGCAGGTCCACTACTATATGTACAGCAGTACTAAATCAACAACATGATATGGGCACTTAGCCTTTCTTTACTATACATCATTATTATTTTATGGTTGTCCAGGTCGAAAATTGGAGACTAATTTTTCGAGATACAAATATTAATTTATTTAAGAGGTTGACTATTTTTTTCACTAGACATTCTTTCATATATCGAATTCCTTGCGGAACATTAAGTAGTCAGTCGGATGAACTCTTTGCGGAACATTAAGTGATCTATATAATAGTAACAAATATATATACGTTCATAACATATACTCTTTTGTATCAAAAATATATTGTGAGCAACCATGACAAAGGATTGTAAATTATGAATTGAAAAAAGAAAAACCAACCAACATGGTGTGGCATAATTGATAAGTAATTGGTTTTTTTGAGTATGTGGTTATAGATTCGATCTCTAACAAGTGTGTATAGAATATCATCTATTGGGAGAAGTCAATCTCTCAAATGAACCTTCGTACAAAAATGGAAATAAAATAGTCACAAAAAAGATGGTTGAATTTTGACTCTATTAAAATTTCAAACATGCACTTTAAATGACGAGGTTCTGCAATATAGTTGACATACAAATATACTCAACAAGTGAAATAATAAATATTTGTTGTGTGAAACATATAAGGCATAAAGTAAAGAGTAAGGTTATAGACATCCTATACAAGAACTATCATGTTTCAATCTGATCCAGTCTATACTTTAGATAGTGATTCTCACTAGTATATTGAGAACATTCTCAACTTATCACTTTTAACTATAGTCACACTTAATTATACAATCTTTAATTTTGTAGCCTTAATAGACTTATACTTGTATTTTATTAGTCTTAATAGGTTTTCGCTCAATCGCTCAAATTTTATGTGGAATTAAGGAAACTTGAGAATGTTACAACGATTAGAGTTTTTGGGATCTTTTACAACTCTAAGTGTATGAGCTTGATATATAAAAACATATTCAAATATTGTGATCCACAAATTTGGTTAAAGTGGAGAAGTGTGATTGATGATGATGAAGAGAACTTTGATAGATTTTGAGAGATTTGTATATTGAGAAGTGAGTTATAATTCAAGTGTAATCTCTTGGTCTTTGAGATACAATGTCTTTTGTATTTATAGAGTTTAGATGACTTCAAAATGTTGTAGGAAGCTAATATGACTCTTGGACACATGCTTAACAATGTAAATAAATTTTCGATCTTTATCAACATGAGACTATTAACATCTAAACATATTTATCTTCATAAAGTAATATAGACCGTCGCGTATTTTAGGTTTGAAGACTGGTTGAAAAGTAGAAAAAAGTGAATGGGTGAGCTGACACCTTTAGTACTTGACTATACTTCTTGTCTTTTAATTAGTATAATTCTCAACTTTTGTATAAGGCATTGGATTCACATATTTCAGCTATGAACAATATTGATATAGTGTAGGAATATAGTCATTGTATTTTTGGTCTTCCTTGTTTAAGAACATATGAATGTTCTCTTGATTTTGCAACAATCATTATCTTAAATGATTGACTTAATAAATAATATTCCTTCGTAGTGTTATTCATAATGATGTTCTTTCACTTCTTTAATGATTTCATGATGATATTGAGTATATTTTATTTCATGATGTTCATGCTTCAATGATGATGATGATTAACAATTTGTATAGATTACTTACACTTATAACTTGGGTGGTTGAAGGTAGATGGAGGGGGAGGGAGCCAAATCCCTCGTATAATTCATTTCTCTCTCTATCTCTCTCCATTTTAGGAGAATTTGGAGGGAATGGAAAAAACCAAAACAACATAAAAACCATTTAAAATCTCTTTCATTCTCTTGAGTCAAACACAAAACTATTAAAAATCATTCTCCATTTCTCTCCTATTTTGAACTAAACATATTTCCATTTTTCCTGTCTCATCGGTTGAACCAAAAAGACCATAATGCACTCAAATACACAAGTTATTTAGGTAACAAATTAAGAATAATCTTATTAATCTTTAATCAAAGAAATGGGTTATCCTCAAAATATCAAATTAATGATTTTGTCTCAATACTTACCTCAAATAATTAGTCTTTAACTTCTACTTGGAATGTACATTAAAGGAAAAAGAAAGAAAATCAAAGTCTAAAAGCTAGAAGTGTATAGAGAAAAAAATCAAATGATAGAAATATTTAATTTAAAGTCAAAATATAAATATTAAAAGATAAAAAATGTAATCAATTAATAAATGTGTTTATTTAAAATGACTTGGAGATAAAATGACTTTTTTAAGTAAGAAATCAATTTCAATAATAATTGTGTTAGTTTCTCAAAAATCATTTTGGTAAAAAATAATTTTATACTGAAAATGAAAATACATTTTTATTAGCTTCTGGAAAAAAGAATTACCAATATAAGAGAGAAATACAAAATCGCTTTATATAATTGTAATCAAACATAAATAAAATATAATTGCTAAATTATTTTATATTAAAATTACTTTTATTTTAATAAGTAAAAAACAAACTCAAAATTTGAATATAAATTCAAAGAACAAATAATTTAGTTTGAAATTAATTGCTAAATAAAAATATAATTTTTTACCGACAAGTTTAAAACTTAAATATCGACATAAATGTCTATCCAAAATATATAAAATTTAAAAAACAATAAATAAAATATAAGTTTTAATCATATATTCCTATGGCCAGTTTAACAAGTAAATCTCCTGCTCAAATCGAAACATATAAAAGATTCAAAACTTGAACGCATGAGATGAGTCGACAAATAATTCATTTTGTAATTTCTAATTACCACCACCAGACCAGATCCACAAAATTTCCATTGTTGGCAGATCAACCTAAACTAACTTCCTCAGTAGGCGGTTGATTGAATTAGAGTACAAATCTTTTTTTTTTATTTTTTATTTTCAAAAAGAAGTTATCATCAAACAAAAAATAATAAAAACAAAAACAAAAAAACAGAAAAAGCACACAACACAACAAACAACAAGTAGCAATAAAGCGAGTGAGAGAAAGAGAAAGAGAAAGAAAGAGGATTTGAAGAAAGAGGAAAGAAAACGATGAAGAGCGGTGGTTTGGGCGCGGTTCCATCGTACGGCGTCCCCGCAAAACGACGGTGGAGAGGTTTCGTAATTGCGGTTCTCGGTCTCGTCATTCTCTCTATGCTCGTCCCTCTCGTCTTCTTGCTCGGTCTCCACAACGGTTTTCACTCTTCCGGTACTCTTTCTTTTCTCACTTGATCTCGCGCTAATTCACTGAGATCTATCGTTTTCTCACTCTCAATTTAATTATACACTCTTCGTTTTTATCACATTCTGCATACACAACAGATCCGCATCAATCACACCTGTTATTTCATTCGTAATCGTGTTTCACGTTATTCGCGATTATTATACACAATAGATCCAACGTTTTCATTGTTCTATACACGAAACTGTATCGCCACTAGTTAATCGATAATTTTTTTTTGTTCATTATATTGCTTCAAGCTGATAGCAGTTTGAATTTGAATCGTTTAATTTTGCTGCTTCTCAAAGATCTGTGAATTAGTTGTCATTGTGAATTAACGCATCGCTTCCTCTTTCTTATTTTAAAAAGAGGAAAGTTCAATGCACGTATGCTTATACGTTCGATCAATGATGGATTAGTTACATTAATAATTATATAATTTAATTCAATTTAAGTTCTGTGATAAATGTCTGTTTTCCGGTATTTTATTTATTATTTATAATTTAATGCAAATAAAAACAGTTATAATTGTATGTATGTGTATTTGTAGTGTATAGAATAGAATTAAATACTCTGCCTCTTGCTTTGGATGTATTTATGTATATTTATTAGGAGTAATAATGAAAGTACCATTTATGAGTTGAATTTCCTTGCTTGCAAAATACAATGTGCAAACATCATGAATTTATGAAAAATGCTATTTGTTACGGAGGAATCTTGGGTGAAACTTGCACAATTTAGGTGTCGTTTCTGATTGCATTTTTGTTTAGCAACTTCCATGTATTATGCCAAATACTGTTCTTATTGGTTATTCTTTTTTGATAATGTGCTTGTGATGATGATAGTGTTCACGCTAAATAGCATTGCACTTTACTTATGTATTTTTTGTAAATTGTGTTTTTCCTTACACTTGGTCTTCATTTGTCTTTATGTTTTTGCAGGATATATATATGAACAGAGAAGTACTCCTTCTGTAAGCATTTGATTCAAATGCATCTGTCAACCTGTCACAGTTTTTCCAACTTAATGTAGTATTATCATATTGAATTTGTTGTTTTTTGCTCACCTTCTTGTGTTACTTTCCAAATCAGAGTCAGAAAGGTCTTGAAAGATACGTTCGACATGATGTTGACCTTGATGAGAAACAGTCTGAGGTATGGGGTTTAGTCCCAAGCTATTTTAAATTAAGCCCGCTTTCTTCTAGCGATCTTCTGCAGAACATTGTTTGTCATGGTAACCTCACTGTTTTAGTTGTAGTCTAGAGTTATGGTTGTGCTAATTGTCATTTTTTAAGTAGTCAAATGTGATAGAACTACTGGGCCCTATGATACGGGTGATCCAGAATTGGAAAATACCTTTAGTCCCAGCTTCTAGAAGAGTTCAGAAAGGGCGGGAATAAAATTCAGTTGGTATCCTCCCTGAAATTCAGGGAGTTTCTGTTATAGAGTCTGTTATAAGTAGGAAGGGAGGAAAGTTGGAGAGGGCATTCAGAAAGTTGTTTGAAAAACAGTTAGGAGAAGAAATTCTCTGGTTAGGAGTTTAGCTCTGGTTAGGAGTTCATAGAAATCTGGTTATGCATTTCATTTTCTGTTTTCCTGCATTGTAAGAGCTTGAAACTCATCAATTTCAGTCAATAAAGTTCTATTTTCATACCATAAAAGTGTGAGTTCTATCATTAATGGGTGAATACTTTTCTTATTTTCAATTTGGCATGCACAGTATTGATGAATATTCTCAAAGCAAAGAAACTGGGTAAACAATTAATCCTTTTATTAGGTTATCAGTAATAAAGTCCAAAAGGAACACGTGGTTTGTGTATGAACCCAACATTTCACAAACCTAAATCTTACCCCCCAAAGCCCTGAATTAATGTCTTTTTGGAAAATTTCTTTTGCAGGGAGAAAAATCAAGTCATGTGCAGGATTTGATCACAAAGTTTGAACCAACTCTTCCCAAGGTTCTCTGCATAATACTCTGGTGGTTAATTTTTATACTTATTTAGAAATTTGTTTCATAAAAGGTTTGATATAAATAACCTATTATCTCGTCTGTGTATTCTTGCCTAATGTAATCAAAAGGAAAATTCGACGTAGATCGTATTTCTGTAATTGTCATCGTTGTAAGGTTTTTCGGGTTTCGTGTCAGCCTTAATATCTCATCCTTGTAAGTTACAGAGTTTTCTGGTTTTTATCACAGTACAAATAAATTTGTTCGAAAAAAAATTGGGGAATTGGAGAAGCACAGGTAAAAGGAGGACACTCCAGTACAGAAAAAGAAAGAAACATAAGAGAACTAGTAGAATATAAATATAAATATATACAATACATTAAAAGCTGTTCTATTCTCATAGTATGGTTGAAATGGAAGCTACTTTTATACAGCCAATAGAAGAATGCCATGTACCCATTCCTATCTCCTAGTTGACACTTCAGAGGTATCAAGGTAATAATCCTATCCTAACTAACCAAACGCTCCAAAGGACTGCATAAACTGCACATTCCAACAAAATGATTGTCTCGCTGACTTTGGCCAAGCCTTTGTATCTAACCATTAGAAATTGTTTCAAAGTAGGACACATCCAATACTGACTAAAATCCTCAAATAAATTGTTCGATAAAAGGTATCCCCTTTACATTGCAAAAACTGCTAGTGCACCAGTTCTTAAATCTTACAAACTCCTTGTTCAAGATTCAAGTTGTGAGACTGGGGTATATATGTATTGATTTGTCAAAAATTATAAAATTGTAAGATTCATAAGATCAAGGTAAATAAGAATCCTCCTTCCTTATACATGGAACTGAAGGGGTTGGGGACACTGCATCATATGCATCTAGATTATTTGTGGCAATACTATTAATTATCAATTATAATTTTGCATGTCAGGATGTTCGGGATAGTTATGCTCGAGGAGACAAGAATGGCACCATCAGTAAGGGTGCCAGTGACGAGAAACATAGAGGTGTGCTTCTACCGATTCAATATCACATGTTCTCATGATACCTTCTTGGAAATTGTTTCCTTTTTTTCTGTTTTTAATTTTAAATCATTTTCAGGTGTCAAGGCGCCACCTAATCCTGTTCTGCAGCCACCTCCAGCTTCTAATGTACGAATATATTACTGTCATTTGTTGAAATCTTTGTTGAACACATAATTGCTCAGAATAGTATAATTCAAGTCACTGACTGTGACTTGTGTATACTATAAATCTCAGTAAGCGGAATCTTGTATAACTAGTATAATCCTTATCCTGTAACATTCACAGCACACTAACATAAAAATCCATTCCAAAAAAAGTACCAACATAAAAATGAAACTCTAACACCCCCTTGAATAGTTAATCAGCTAGTAGAAAACGTAGAGATGTAAAACAACTCCTCCCATTTCAATGAGTCATGCTGTCAACCATGAACTATAACTGGTATCGCAACCCAGAACAGTCTTGGGTTATATCTTTCTTAAACAATCTTGCCCAAAAGAACACCAAATTTGCAAATAGTTACAATACAATCATCAAACAAATAAAAAGTCAAACAAGTGCTCCCAGAATCTGTTGTACTACCAAACCAACTGGATCCGGATCATAGCTTGTGAACTAGTAAAGCCATGACTCTCCAGCCTTAAGAAACCACCAATCATATTCAAAGTCTCTACACCTTACCATAAACAGTGCATTCAATGCGACTCTTGATCATACATGAAACTCCAAGATAAAGGCAGAAAATCACTTTTGCTGAAAACTTATCAATCACAAAGGGGATAGAAATCAATAAGCTTTGAACATTAAATCTGTTTATTTCTGCGCCATGGTTGTGCTCTGTTGATTCAGTAGTAGCTTTACAAAGAAATATCAGGAAAGTGGCAGACTGGGTGTTGCACCATTAGTGATGGTAAAAAGAACCCCTTAATTAAAGTAAAATTCTAAGGAGATGGAAAGACATCATAGTTGTAATAAAAAAAGTCCCATAATTGAGAACCATGCGCTGCGCAGTGGAAGGAGAGGACACGGTCTTGATGAAAACTGGCTGTACTGCTCTTACACTGTGTTGAAAGTTGAATTGCATCATTGAATGATCACTTAGGAGAGTTCAACTCGTAACACTTACTGAGACTCCCAATTTATACTGATTATACAGGTCACCTGTTAAAGTAGTTCAACTAGTATGCCAGCCAAATAACACCCACAGTTTCTCGGTGTTATAACAAGTTATATAACTCTGTACTTTCCATCAGACTTCTTTAAAAGCTATTTTATATATTATTGTTCATGTAGCTACTTGAAGTGATTCAAATTCTGTAACAGAATCCTAAAGTTGGTCGCAATGAACAAGTCACCCACCCTAAAACAAATTCTCCTGATGAAAATGGAAAGTCGTGCGAGCTCACATATGGTAGTTATTGCCTGTGGCAACAAGAACATAAAGAAGCTATGAAAGATGCCATGGTTAAGAAATTGAAAGACCAACTATTTGTGGCCAGAGCTTATTATCCTAGCATTGCAAAACTCCCAGCGCAGGACAAACTATCTCGCCAACTAAAACAGAATATTCAAGAGCTGGAGCACGTGCTTAGTGAATCCTCTACAGATGCTGATCTTCCACCACTGTAAGCTGATATCATATGATGTTTCTTTTGTCCCCTTGTTCAGTTGTTTCAGTTGCTTTCTACTTGAGCAGTTGTTGGTATCTAATTATCTTTTTGTGAACATAAGCTCACCTTCAATCAAGTAGTCTTGTAAAAAATGTTGCTTTTTGTCTTTTCCAGTTTTCTTATTTGCTTGCAGACCTGGCTTTTGGTAATTTTCTTGGATCCAAATGTTTTGTTTTTAGACATTAGACTCCTTAATGTAGTTTAATCAGTTTATTTCCTAAAACAACTAAATGACTTGTATTATTTTTATTAGCTTCTATTCTACTTGAGTACTTGTTTTTAGCACCAGTTATGGTTCCCTACCCAATTGTTTGGGCTAGTAGGTTATACTGCAAAGCATAGCCTTGTCTTTCTTTCTTGTCTCAACTTTGTTCTATCTTGGGGTTTAAGATCTCCTTTCTGTTGTTTAACCTCAAACCCTATTGCTGTGACCCTTGACTTTCAGGCCTGTCATGACTCATGAACCAACTCTTCAAAAGCTTAGGTTGTTAAGTGTTGGCCCATGAATTTTTTATTACATCTTTTAACATGCCCTCTCATGCAAAAGCACCTTTTTTCATTTGAGTTAAGTTCTTAAGAAATTTTACAAGGTATTCAAAATCATTTATAGGGTTGAGACTAAATCAGAGAATATGGAAATTGCAATAGCCAGAGCTAAATCAGTTCCCGTGGTTTGCGACAATGTTGATAAGAAATTGAGACAAATATATGATCTGACTGAGGATGAAGCTGAATTCCACATGAAACAGAGTGCATTCCTATATAGACTAAATGTTCAGACGATGCCGAAGAGTTTTCACTGCCTGGCACTGAAACTAACTGTTGAATATTTTAAATCTTCACATAATGAAGAAGAGGCCGATTCAGAAAAGTTTGAAGATTCTTCATTGCACCATTATGTTATTTTCTCTAATAATGTGCTTGCAGCATCAGTGGTTATCAACTCCACTGTAACTCATGCAAAAGTATGCTTTGCTTCTAGTCATGCACCAGTGTATTGATAGAGGTTGAATTTTAACAGCAATTTTATTAATTTCACTTGTTGCTGCACAATATTTCAGGTAAGTCGGAATCAAGTTTTTCATGTATTGTCTGATGGACAAAATTATTATGCAATGAAGCTCTGGTTTAGGAGGAACAATTATAGGGAAGCTGCTGTTCAAGTGTTAAATGTTGAGCATCTTGAGATGGATAGCCTAAAAGACAATCCATTACAACTGTCCTTGCCTGAGGAGTTTCGTGTTTCATTTCGCAGTTATGATAATCCATCCATGGGCCAGTTTAGAACAGAATATGTTTCAATTTTTTCTCATTCACACTATTTACTTCCTGATATATTCAGCAAATTGAAGAAAGTTGTGGTTCTGGACGATGATGTTGTTATTCAGCAAGACTTGTCAGCCCTTTGGAATCTAGACATGGGAGAAAAAGTTA
The DNA here is from genome assembly GCA_037974295.1 of Cicer cuneatum. NCBI lineage: Eukaryota > Viridiplantae > Streptophyta > Magnoliopsida > Fabales > Fabaceae > Cicer > Cicer cuneatum. The sequence continues at coordinate 7,263,185 of JBBPBO010001986.1, forward strand.
ATGGTGCAGTGCAATTCTGCTCAGTAAGGCTGGGTCAGCTGAAAAGTTATTTGGGTGAGAAAAGTTTCGGTCATAATTCCTGTGCTTGGATGTCGGGATTGAACGTAATTGACCTAGTGAGGTGGAGAGAGCTTGGTGTTACTCAAACTTACATAAGGTTGATGAAAGAGGTAAGTGGCTAAAATCCCTAGATCTGCATTACAATATTTTTGGAAAATATACTATTGGATAAGGCAGTACTGAAAATAATATTGTTAAATACAGAGAGGTGTCGAATTGGGCTGAGCTCAATGCATTGGTCTGAATAATCCAACAAAATTTTGGCCCGGCCTAATTTGCGATGGCCCCTAATAGAATTATCAAGGGACTGTTTGTTTGTGAAATGATTTATGTTTTCATTCTTAATTAAAAAAGACCAACTTGTTTTCATTTTGTTTTTTGTTTTCAAGTTATGTATAGAAAAAACAGTGAACACATTTTTATATGTTGTTTTCATTTCACTTTTTCTTACATCACTTTGAAAAAAAGGCAGTCTTTTTTCAATTAAAGGTGGAAACTAAAATGTATTTGCAAATCCAATGGAGCCAGTCTCTATTTTTGAAGTGAAATCAAATGTCAATTTAAAACAAGCATCTATGTCTTTTAGCTTGAAATCTTTCAAAACAAATCAATTAAATAAATTATTTGGAAAATATTTTAAATTAGTTATAAGAATAAAAGAAGCACACCCCGAATAAGACTGAGAGCTTGCCTAACAATTTATTGATCTGAGTTAAATTCTGGCACAAATGCACTAGGCCAGCCTGATTTAACACTAGTTACAAATAGTAGCATAGTTAATTTGTGTACAGGAATTGTTAGTCATTAAATATTCATGTAAGTTAATGCATGTCAATATCTTGTCTATACATACACCTCTGCAGAGCGGTATCCAACTTAAGCAATTCGTGAACCACTTAATGAAACCTTTCTTAGTTTGTTGTCCACACATGAATTTCTTATTTGGCCATTCCCTGTTGGTTTCTTTCTGTTGCTTTTTCTTTACTTATTTAAATTTTTTTGGAAGAGTCAGAAGTATTCTTTACAATTTTATAGTTAAGTTGTCTTTACATTTAGATGGGTCATATTCTGCTTGAAAAGCACAGCAAATATAAAATTACCTAAAGAGTTCGGTTGCCTTTAATGACTGTATGATGTAGTTTGTTGGGTATTCTGTGTTATTTACCTTCTATGATGTTATTAATTTCCTTATGTAGTTGAGCGTACAAAAAGGATCCACTGCAACAGCTGCATGGCCTGCAAGCTTGCTCACATTTGAGAATAAAATATATCCACTCAATGAGTCGTGGGTGCAATCTGGATTGGGTCATGCTTACAAAATTGATTCTAACTCTATTAAAACAGCTCCAGTACTACACTACAATGGAAAAATGAAACCTTGGCTTGATCTAGGAATTCCAAATTACAAGAGCTATTGGAAGAAGTTTCTGAACAAAGAGGATCAGCTCTTGAGTGAGTGCAATGTAAATTCATAGTAAGTTATGGGAGAGTTTTTAAGAAGCAACAAGAAGATGCCTGTGCTACGGGTGCTCAATTTTTCGATCTAATTTTTCGAAGCGGTTTTGTGGAAGAAGCAATAGGGTTGATGAGGTTAACACACCTGTTATAAAATTAATCAGTCAATAAGGAACCTGGAAACTTCACTGCATTTCCGGCAAAAGCATTAAGAAATATGAGTACCCTCACAGTTTTCAAGATAGCTAATTGGTGTTGAGGTTTTCCCCACTGAGTAATTGGTTGGCTGTACGAAGAGTTATGCATGAGCAAAGGCAGTATAACTCAAATATAAAGACAGTCAAATTGTTTGTTTTCAAGATTTTATTATGCTTCTTGATGTAAATTATTCATAGCTGAGAAACAAGTAGAATGATTCCTTCTAGTTCTTTGGATTTATAATTTGCGTAAAGTTTGTTATTGTTTGATGACAAAATGTTATCCAACAGCTATATAAACAAACAAAAAAACAATTTTGTCCTCTAGCAATACTTAATACTATTCACTAAATGTATTTTCGTTCATTTTTTGTTGTACTGATATTAGACCTGTGCCATGCACAGGAGTGATGGTCTTCGGCCACAAATTTCAATGTATTCATTTATGAACCATGTAATACTATTTAGATTTTATCATACAAATATCTAAATTTGAATGTATTATCAATAATCAAGATTTGGTGTAACATTGGATGGAGTTCACATTCTCTAAAGTTAGCAATTGATTAATAAATTAATGGTGGTTATTATGGATATATCAAAATAAATTATTAATTTATTAAGATTTGATGACAGCTGTGTACGCTAGTCCTAACTATGTTCGTCGTCAGCTTCTTTGGGATGACCTTTATCGATTGGCGAACTACGAAACTAGGGTGGTGTCTGGTCACTTTAACACCTTTTTACGGTGATCATGAGAGGAAAGGTGAGACCCATATGATTCAAGCTTGCAATCTTCTCGAGGCTGGCTTCCAAGGTAGCCCCTTCACTAGGAAGTATAGGTCTCCTTTTAAAAGGTTAGATCATATCTTATTAATATGCAATGGAGGGTGAGGTTTCAGAGTGCTTTTGTTCTTCACTGCCCTTTGTTAAATCAGATCATAGATATGTTCTGATGCAAACAAAAACGAAGCGTAATATTATATATGCCCTTTCAACGTTTTATCTCCCTAAAGGTCTCATGAGGATTTTCCTAATTTGATAGTTCAATTTTGGTCCACCCAATCCACTTGGGGGGATCAAATTGTTCAATTAAAAAAAAATGCCAAGATTTGGAATATAAAAATGTTTGAAAATATTTTTGTTAGAAAGTGCGAGTTGAGTTGATTAGGTGTTTGAAAGTGGTGGCTAATAATTCTTCCCTTGGTATTGAAAATGCACAATTGAGACTGTGAAATCAATAAGACCAATTCTAACTCATGAAGAGTTCTTCCTCTGGTTTCAGAAGGCACACACCAATTGGATCTCTTAGGGAGAAAAATTCGAGCTTTTTTTCAAATAGTTCTAAGAGTTATGATCCTAATTACATGTATGATACTCAATCTAATTGGTTGTGACCTTATTCAAGATAAGAAGAACCTTTGGGTCAAAGTAATTTGGTTTACGTATAAGTGGGGCAAGGATACAAACCCTCGCATTCCAGCTAGTTGGACTAGGTCTAATCTTTGGAAAGGTATCAGCAACATGTGAAACGAGGTTTAGAATAATACTTTCTAGAAAATTGGAAATGGGACAAACATCAATGTTTGAAATGGTATATGGTTCCCAAAGATGGCGAAGCTTGCTGAGTTTCAAGTTCATGAGCCAATGACTTTTGAAAAATCTCTACGTGTTGTTGATTTGATCAATGATCAAGGAGTGTTGGATTTTATCCAGATAGTCCATCTTCAAAATGAAGATGTTTGTGAATATTACAAAAATTATTTTTACAAAATTTAGAAATTTTTAAGGAGGGATGAATTAAATTATTTTTTTAAGTGTTTAAAAATAATTTAATTAATTTATTGTTAAAAAATTATAAATTTTTTAGAGGAAAAATTTATAATATTCTAAACATGTATATAAAAGATCATTCGAAAATTCAAATGATACATGTGAGTTGACTTAAAAGCAAAGACTAAAATTGTTGATAGAAAATATTTTAGAGACTATTGTTTAAAGAAAAATTAAAATAAAATATGATATATTTTTAAAGACAAAAAACTTATTTAACTTTAATTTTTAATATAAATTTATATTTTTAATTAAAATATACTTATATTTTATTTTATTTTTTAAAATAATGATGGATCTTGGATCCCCGGCTTCTATTGAAACATTGACTTTGCTGATAACCTTAAAGTTGACTTACTAGCCATTTTTAATGGCCTACAACAAGGATGGAATTATGGTGCTAGAGACTTCATTTGTTACTACTCTGACTCCAAGAATGCAATTGACTTAATTGAAGAACAATCTCCCCTTTTGCATTTATATGCTACTTTGATTTTCAACATCAAGGATCTTATCCATAACGACTGGAATGTCAAGCTTTGTCACACCTTGAGAGCAAGCAATTAGGTAAAGGTGACAAAATTAATTTAAGCTTAAATTCACTTTTGTTTCTGTATTTTTGCATATAATGAATTTTTATTTTTTTATTTTTAAAATTAGTTTTTTGTCTTTGGTTAATTATTGTTGAAATTTTTTTGTTTTTCTACTATGATGATGTGACAATGTCACTAACTTATTTTTGTTATTAATTTTATTTATATATTAAAAATCAATTAATTTCATTTTATTTATATATATATATATTAAAATATTTAAAATTAAATTTTTTTAAAATTTATTTACTTTTTTTAATAAGATAAAATGTTAAAACATTTATATCAAATCGTTAACATTTTATTTTAAATTTATTACATTTTTAATATAATTTAATATTTATCTTATTTACATATCTAAAATTAAAATATTTAAATAAAAATCAATTTTATCCACAATAATTTAAAACTTTAAAATATTTAAATAAATAGTTGAAATTTTATTTATTTTATATTAAAAATAAAATAAATAATAAAATTAAAATATGAAAAATATTAAAATTAAATTAAATAATTTTTAAATATTTTATTTAATATTTTAATGTTTTAAATTATTGTTGGATAAATGAGTAATTTTAAAATATTTTAATTTTTGATATTTTATTTTATAAATAAAATAAAAATAAATTTATTTTTAATATTTTAATATATAAATAAAATAAATATTCAATAATATTAAAAATGTCATAAATTTAAATATGAAATATAATATTAGAATATTTAAAATAAAATTAATAAAATTTTATCTATTTTAAATATTTTAAAAAATATATATATAAATAAAATAAAATAAATTGATTTTTAATATATAATTAAAATTAAAAAAAATAAGTTAATGAGAGTGTTACGTCATCCAAAATAGCAGGGCCAGAAAAACCTAAAAATTATTAATAGAGAACCAAAAAATCAATTTTAAAAATGAGATAACTAAGTTTATTTTAGACAAAATAAGAGACCAAAAATCTATTTAAGCCATTATATATTATATCATACTTGATTCATAAAATAAAATAAAAAAGGGTCTAAAGTTTAAATAGCCTTGTCTAGATGTTAATTGATTTATCAAAAGAGAAAAAAAAAACCTACACAAATAATGTAAATGTCATCAAATCATTATCATATTTTTCGTCAAATCATATAACTTTAGACTATTTTATTCTTATCATAAATCCATCTAAAGTTTAACTAGTTTTGTCTAGATATATTATTAATTCATCAAAAACAACTTAAAGTTTGAATTTACAATTATGGTTGGGAACAAACATGAATCTCCAACCCTAAAAAAGACTCATAGTTTTATGTAGTATTCGATCTTGGTCATCAATTTGAAATCAATTTATTTAAAATATACCACTAAATTATTACTACACATGTCTTTAATTATAAGTACTCATTGACAAAAAATATATATCCCTTAACGCAAGTTTATTTTTTTTTCAAATATAATCATAATTAATACTATTAATTTATCTTATAATATGAAAAGTCATTATTAAATACATCGATACACAAAAGACATCTTAGTTATTTTTCTATACAAAATAAATATATTAATTATACTACTAATTTTTTTAATAAGAATAAAATTTACAATAAAAATTTATATTTAAAGACAAATATAATATTAAACAATCTCTAATATTAATTTAAGATAAGACAAATAAAATAAACGACAAAGGCAGATAAATAACTGCATGTAATCCAAATTTATTCAAGACCACAAACCTATCCCCCTATTGTACTCAACACTTCCAAAGTAGGATGGTTTTTTTTTAATGAAATCACTTTCATTAGAGCATATGTAATGAGGTTTTATAGAGGTAGTATCTTAGCACTAAAATATTATTAAGATACGAATGTGTGATTTTTGGTTTCGGAGATTTGATCAAAAGTTTTTATATTTGAGGAATTTTTAAAGTAGATTCCATAACATTTTTATTTTTATGCATTTAGAAGTGTTAAAATTGAAAGAGAATATGAGATATTGAAACGAGAAAAATAATATTTTAAGTTAAATAATTTTAGAGATGAAATACTCCATTCAAATAAAAATTGTGATATCATCAATTTGAGTTGGTCCACTTAACATCCAGTTCCTTAAAATGTTACCATTAGAATGCTCTTAAGGAAATTGATTAAGTTGAAGTATTAAAATCGTCAACAATTTGAATATTTTACTCACAAATTCGAAATGTAGCTGACGAATTATTCTATTTATTATTTGTTAACAAAAAGCATGAATTAATTAACCTGACTTGAGTCTAACAAAAGAAATATGTTAGACTCTAGTAACATATTTTGAATTAACGTTTAAATTTTAACTAAAAAAATAATTACATTTAGTGTGAACTTACTTTAAATAAAATTAAATCCAATAGAAGAACTTATAGGAAATAAAAAAATATATATATATGAATTAAATAAGAGTATTATTATAATAAAAATAAGAAAAATGTTATTTAAACACGCGTATTTTACACCATCTTTAATATTGCATGTACTATTCACCATATTTTTATGATCAATATTTTTTTAAATAAAAAAAAGCTAAAAAAAATTCTGGTTTTTTTTTCAAATTTGTTTTTATTATTGAGATATATTTTTGACACATATAATTTTATATAGTTAACCACTTTAAATATTTCATTAACCACTAAAATATGAATCATTAATCATTTATTTAACATATATGGCATTAACCGCTAAAATGTAAAACATTAACCACTCTAGAGTACTACAATTTAGTGGTTAAAAAAATACCATAAAGTAGTTAATATCATGTATTTTAATTATTAATAAAATATATATTTAAAAAACAACTGATGACATGCATTTTAGTAATTAATGAAATATTCAAAGTATTTAATCATATAAATCTATATATCATATTATAAAAGTATCCAAAATGACATGTCTAATATTATCCTCAGTTGAGAACTCATCTTTTTGAGTATTTAAATGGTAACATATGTTTACATCATTCATTGATAATTTTTTAATAAGTATTTGATGTATATGTTCACTAACTATAACTTAAATAGTTGGTGTAAGGACACATGATGTGTTGGAGTGCAAGGTCATAATTTTAGTGTGAGTTTCTACACTAAATTTTTTATAACAAAAAAATAAATATTCAATTCATCCAATGCCACATCTAAAAAAGTTATTAAATGACTTTCAATAATAACTTTATAACACAAATACCAATATCTCTATCTCTATGTCATCTCATTTCAATATTAAAGTTGTGTAGAACCCGAGAAAAACAGAGAATGCTTAGAAAATTATCTCTACGTACCTAGTAGATTTTCATTTAATTTTCTCCCCATTATTTAGTATCAAGTCTTCTGAAATTAGATTCTTCGTTAAAGATGGTCTAAGTGTTCAATTACATATATATAGTATTTAGAAATCGAGGTTAACTAATTTAAAATTTTTGATTAATTATATTTAATGATTAATTTGTATATGATGTATGTATATCTATTGACTATTTATTTAACATAATTAATTAAGCTTTTACCGGCTGTTAATTATGTATTTGAATTGTGTGAATTTGACATTTTATTGTCAATTTTTTATAACTTTCATTTGTCCATATTATTTGTATAAAAAAATTATAATATCAATAAATTACAATCATTAAATAATTAATAATATTTAATTTTTATTATAACTAATTATAAAATCACTCATATAAATGTTCATGATTAATTGATTATATAAAAAAAATTTACATTAACAATACATATAAATTAAACTCATTTTTTATTTTGAATTTATGTCAATATTTTTCTTTTTTTATTTGAATTTGCGTCAAAATATTATTTCTCAAATTCCACGGGCTAATTAATGTAAGCTACAACAAAATTGATTTTACGAGAAATATATAATACAACACGTACTAGGATTTGGTGCCCATAAAATAAAAGTAAGAAATATTACACTAAAATCCATATGAGTTCTCTCAATAAAATTAATTAATTAAATGCATACCTGTTTAGTCACTTTAGCCATTTTCTCATCCTTATTTTCTATTTTTTATGTCATCACTGAAGCGGTACAAATTTTGCAGCAACAAAAATCACATGCTTTCTAAACACCTAGCAATCTCTCTTAAATTTTTTAATTAAGGAACATAGTGATGCTACATAGAAGGATTATTAGAATATGAAGTTCAAAAATACCATCACATTGAGAACCAACAATCACTCCAATCAGCTATACCATATCAGACGGCTCACATTAAAAGTTCAGTAAATCAATTATAACCGTCAGATCTTCGTCAACCACCAAGATCGTTACTACAATGACTGGTGACCATAGAGAATCCATTTTCACTACATGTTTAAATTCACAGTAAATTTAACAAAATCACGGTAAAACTCTAAAGTGTACTTTTTACTTAAAAATCACTATCATACCGGGATACTTTCAAATTCTCCGTGAAACCAAACATGCACTGATTCGATTTAGAGATTAGTTATGAAGTGGAATGGCATTGTTGGTATGAAAGGGAGCTGGTCTCCAAGCTGAAGCAGTAAGCAAACAAAGATCTTTCCAACCAAGTTTAAGGATACCATTATCCTCAACCAAAGTATACCCTTCAGAAGGGAACATACCAAGTAAAAGACTAGCTTGTGTAGCAGCATTACCAGCCAAAGAAATACTTCTAAAACCACACTGTTGAAGTTTTTCTCTCCAATTATGAAACTTTATCTCACCACTTCTTGATGGTCCTCCAACAGCAAGTACATTACGAATCTCTCTTGATAATAGTTGCTGTTCAACAACATGTCTCTCTTCACTCTCTTCACCATAGCTACAACCAAGTGAATCAAATAGTGCTGAATAGTAATGTATTGCTTCCACAAACCTTCCTAAAAACGAACCTGCATTGCTTAAGTCTTGTTCCACTACTGTTACCACTTTAGGTGCCAACCTATAACAAAAATCACATGCAAAATTATCATCCAATTCAGAATATGAAAAAATTATAAACTATAGAGAAAAATGTGTTTTAAAACTTACTATAAAAATCATCATAATAACATATAGTTCTTTTTGTTTCTATCTATTAATTTATACACAAAAAAGACATAATCATTGCTTTCAATTTACTACCTTAGAAGAGAAAAAAGGTAGACATAAAGTTAGCACTATAGTCTATAAAGGTAAAAAAAAAAAGTATAAACTTTTGGGAAATCTTTCATGAAAAAGTGTTAGTTTTTTCTATATGTACTAAACCCACCACTCAGATTCATTTTCATATCAGTTACCTCTAAATCATGTAAAATTATATACACAAACTATAACAACATTTCATGCAGAGTTTATATATATATATATATAAAAATGTGAATAATTATTTTAACTACCTTTGTAAGAGCCACAAAGTGTTAGTATCTGAACCAGTAACATCATACAAAGAATGTTGCAACCAATGAACAGCAACAGCTTCTGATTTACTAACATTAAGTTTCTCAGGATCAACATTTCCAACTTTCTCAGCAACAGGAAAGTACTCAAAAGGAAGACCAAGTTTACAAGCAAAATCAGATAAACGTTTACCAGTAGCTTCAAGTGTTTCCATAGAAGTACCTAATCCAGTGAGTCTCACATAAGGAGGTCCACCTGGTCTTGAAGCAAGAATATGAAAAAGACCAGGCCATTGTAAACCTTGCATTATATCAAGATCTATGATGTGAACTCTGTCTTCTCTGTCAAATGCTTCTTGTATGGCTTGGTTTGCAGTGAAATGAGAGAATTTCACAAAAGGGCTTATACCATTGAAGACTTGAAAAGCTGAAGCAACTTTTTGACTGTGTGGTGTGTTTGGAAGTGTTGCATATATTCCTAAACATGAACTCACTAGTCTTGCTGAAATTGCTTCTGAGAAATAAGCTGCTACTCTTTGTGCTGATGTTCCAAATGGTGTTGAGAGCTGTGAAATCTCAAGTAACATCTTATTTGCATCTTCTAGATTCTCAGCTGATACAGCTTCTGCACATTGGAGAAGTAGTGTTAGAAGGTGTAAACCTTCTTCATCTTTCTTCTTCTGTTCTTTCATTTCCTCTTTCTTCTTTCTTGTTTGTGCTAAATCAGCAGCAGTAGGTGCTGCAGCAAGATCTTGAATTTGTTGTTGTTGTTGTTGTTGTTGTTGTTCCTCTTGATCTTGTTGTGTTGATGGTTGTGAAGGTAAAGTAACCAAAGGGTTATTGTTGTTGTTGTTGGAAGTTTCTTGAAGTGTGTTTGTGATTTGAGGAACAACCCAATTGGGAAAAATGGGTGAAGAATCAGAAAAATGCAAACTTGGAACAATGGTATCAACGGGGTTCATGTGTTTCATCGTTGAAACATTATTAGGAGGAAGAACAAGCCTTTCTGTGTTTTTGGGTGGTGTAGTTTCTGTGAGAAGACGAAGCCTATGTTCAAGAACAAGAGCAAGGTTTGGATTACAAGGATATATAATCTCTCTAACATTGTTGATGAGTTGAGGAATTGAAACACTGTTAGAACTGTGAATAAGATCCTTTAGAATACCATCAATCCAAGTAGTTGTAGCTGAAGTTTCTTCCATTGAAGAAGAAGATGAGGAATCAACAACATCAACAATATTATTGGCAGTGTTATTTGTTTGGTTTTGAGATGGAAAAAGTGGTAAACCAGAGAAACCACAGATAGAAGGAAGAGGATTGTGTTGTTGTTGTTGTTCTAGTTGGAAATTGTTGAGATTGGAGGAAGGTAACAGCATAGTGGAGTAGTTGGTCGTGAGTGTCACTGTGGGGTAGTTTTGTATAGCAACATTGTTATCTCGTGATGATGTCAAAGCATTGCTATTTTGACTAATAATATTATTATTATTATTATTATTAGTGTTAATATTATTATTATTATGATAATGATAGTTATTAGTATTATTATTAGTACCTGCGGCTAAAGTTGTTGTTGTTGAGACCCCTTTTTGTGTGGATGCAGGTAAACAACAGTTTAATGAGGAAGTGTTGGTTCGACGAGAAAATCTATGATAGTTATTATTATCTGTTGTTGTTGAAGAAGAATTGTGGGGGTGTGGTGGGGGGGTATGAACTTGAATTTGAGGTTCCATTTCTGAAGCCAATCTTTTTCTGAGGATTTTTCTTTCAGAATGAGGAACCATGTTGTTGTGTTGTAGAGTGTGTAATTCTTCACTGCTGAGGTTGCTGGAGTTGGAGGCACTATTGTTGTTATTGTTGTTGCTTTCTTCGGTAGTACTATTGTTGTTGTTGTTGTTGCATCCAACACCATTGAATAAAGCACAAGTAGCCATATGGAGAGTTTTAATTAAGATGAATGAATATGGTTGATGATGGTGTTTTTATGAGAAGGAAGAAAATTGAATGTGAAGTAGTACTATGAAATGATTAAGGGAGAGGGGCATAGACATAGTAGTAATGTTGGTTTAAGCAAAAGCATGTGTTGTGTTTTATTTAGTTACAAGGAGATAATGTTGTGAAGATTGGGACAGTAGGTAAAGGATTCCTTACAAATTGTAATTTGATTCTCTTTTTCTTTTCTTTTCAATTCAAAGTAGCTGCTAATAACACGGTTCTCTATGCCTTTTGGCTTTTGGATGCTTCTGATATCTCTTGCATAGGAGGGTGCAAAACAAAGAAAAAGGGGTGTGTGTGTCTTGGGGAGAACATGGATCAAAACTGCTCACGGCGGCTAGTCATTCGTCTTTGTGCACTTTGATCTTATTTATATGTTGCTAAGCTGCCAATATATTATTATTATTATTATTTATCAAAAATCTATTTTTATTATTAGTATTATTTTCTTGATAAAATAAACATTAAATCAGTTGAATTTTATAGATTCATAAAGTGATGATAGGGGTACTTATATAAAGTATAAGTGATTAAGTCTCACATCAATTATAAATTAATTAAATCATATATATATAAATGTTTGATATGTAAGAAATGTGATTGTTAGATATCTTAGTAGGTTAGTTAGTTAAGTCGCTTAGTTGGTTAGTTATACTAATTAGTTAATTATTTTATACTAGTTAGTTGTTTGTCTAATTAGTCTTTACAATCGTTGATGTAATTAACTCTCTATTATCAATGACTTAAATCAAAAATCTTAAAAATATATTTATTGATTTGAATTTTTTATAAAGATGCAGTGTTATATTTTCTTTTCTTGTGTTTATGAAACTTTTGCCTTTTATTAAATTAAATATTTATATCTGACAATATGAATCAACTCCTAACTAATTGAATAAAAAATTTATATCATTATCTTTCTTTTCATGTGATATTGATATGTCATGCCATATATAGCAACATTCTATATTATTAGAAAAATAAATAGTCATGCATTAGTTAAAAAATTAGTTAACTGTAATTACTTTTATAATCTCAAAAAATAAGTGTAATATCAAAAGTACTACCTTTTATACTATAAAAATAAAAGATTAATCAAAAAATAAAATATATGTTAATTGAATACATTTTAGAAATAACATTAATTTTTACTAAGCGAATAACATTATTGAATAGCGTAAAAGTAATTAAATTTATTTTTAACCTCCATCTTCTATGAAAATTTGACTTTAATAATTTAGAATCCAACCCAAAAATATCATTAATTATTATTACTACTTAGACTTGAATTAGAGTTCTTAACACAAGTTTTTTAACCACTAAATTCAACCACTTTATTTTTGAAGTAAATTGGATCTGCGTGTGGAGGACCAGGGCAGGCAGGCATGGTGGTAGACTATAGCTGGTAAGGTAGTGGTCGGAAATTATACAAAGGGAGAAGGGCAAGATAAGATGGGTGCATATAAATCGACTTAAAACTAATAATAATAAAAAATGGAAAACTTTTGAAGATTTAAAAGTTAAAAAAGAAATTCTAAAGACTAAAATAACATGTTAAGACTTTATAAGATTAAAAACTTATTTATATAATTGTCAAAAACAAAAACTGATTTATAAATACGTATATATAATATTGTTTTTAAACTTTAGTTCAACTGATAAATATTGATAATGTTAGGTAAGATGTCTTATTGAGGTTTAAATCAGAAATTTTACACTTGTTTTGATATTGTTAAATTGACGTTTTATCCAAGTTCGAATTTCGGACCTCATGTAAATTAATTACGATAGAATTTACCATTTCGTCTAAGATAAAAAAAATTATATAATTATATAAAATATTTGTATGTATAATCACATAAATTAAATACAACAAGTTAACAACACAAAAAAAGTAAATACAACACAAAAATATCAACAAAGATATAAATTTTATCAAGATTAATAATATTTAGATTATAAATTTAAACATACAAATAAAATCATAAGAGTTTATCAAGCTTCTCTTGATTTTTTTTTGGAATGAATAAAAATATAAAGTTAATAATTAATTTCATAAAATATATTAATCATTGTTAAAATTTGACTTTTATTCAAATAAATTTGTGTTTAGTCTAACAATTAATTTTTTTATTTTAATTCTACAAGTAACACTAGATCAAATAAATGTTTACATAATTCAATTTAGTTTTGGATAATTTAAATCCTTCAGTATATTATTTCCATGACTCAATATTGAATAACTTTAAATAATTCTTAATGGTGTTAAAATAATATAAAATTTGATAATTTATCAATTTATTTTAATTTAAACTTCAGATAGTGTATCCATTAATTTTTTTGACGGAAAAATATTTATTTTATTAATATAATTTAAAGTGTAATTTGCATGTGAAGATGTATATAACGTTGTTCTAGGTTTGTCTTTGATTGGACTAAATAAAAAGGTTTCTCGATGATTGAGTAAAAATATTGGTTTGTCTTTGATTCGAAATCTGGAATTGTAAATTGAAAATACAGTACAGTACCATTGTTTTAAAACTATAAAACTTATTGGTACCGGAATAATTTATGTAGGAATTTTTTTTTTTTTTTTCAAAACAATTTGAGTGAGGGATGTAAGAATTGATTCGGTGTTCGCGACAATTTTTATAATTGAAATTGTTAAAAAAAAGAATTTGTTTGTAGAAAAAAAGTGGAGGCGTTCGTTAAAATATAATTAATCATATGGTAATAATTATATTGAAATTTGAGATAAAAACAAGCCACGTTTTGTTAAGAAAAAAAAATACTAAAATGCAGTATTTTTTATTTATATATCCTTTTTTTTCAAAAAAAATCGTTAAAATATATAAAAAAATATATTAAAATGTTTTATTTTTTTGCACTTTTAGAAGGTTGTATATTCATATGCGAGACTGAAAAATATTTTTTTTTATTCAACACGAGGTCTTATCTCATATATGCGACTATTTACTATTATTTTAATTTTTTTTTTGAATTTAACAAAACAATATTTATTAATTTAATAAATAAAAATATTTAAAAAAATAAAATAATATTAATAAAATACATTTAATAAAAAATACAGCGATTGAGTAAATGTGCAAAAATAAATAATGTGTTATATTATTTTAACAATGTCTCTTACAGATAAATTAGAAACTTAATTATATTTTGTTAACAACTTCCTCCTATATTTTATTCGGATCTAATAAATAAAAATAATTATAATTAAAAAAAATTAAATTAATAAAATCAAACAAAATACATTAAGTTAAAGAAAAAAAACATCAAAATTAATAGGATTGAATAGATATATCAAAACAAATAAGGTGCTATAGTATTTTATCAAGTTAATTTTATTTTATTTTGTTAACAACTCTCTCCTATTTTTTCTCATATCTAATAAATAAAAAATAAAATAAAATATATTGTTAATGAAATTAAAATAATAATAAAAATATTTTAAAAAAATTAAAATTATAATAATAAAATAAAACAAAATACATTTAGTAAAAAAAAAAACATAAAAAGTTAATGCGGTTGAGTAGATGTGCCAAAATAAATAACTTGTTATATTATTTTAACAATTCACTCATATTTTGCAATTAAATTAGCACTTAATATTATTATTATTTTGTTAACAATTCTCTCTTATTTTTCCTCTGAATATAATAAATAAAAAATAATAATAATAACAACTCTCTTATTTTTTATCCAAAATATTAGCAACACATTTATTTATTTTGACACATCTACGCTTATTTTTTTCTCTATTTAATGTATTTTATTTTTTAGAAAATATTTTTAATTTATTAAATTAACAAATATTTTTTGCTAAATTAAAACGATAATACATGGTCGCATCCCGATATGCACATTCTATTGAACAAACAAAAAATTTATTTAGTTGGTCGCATGCCGAATATGCGACTAGAAGGTGAAAAAAATACGATATTTTTTGTATTTTTTTTCCAAGAGTATTTTGGTGATTTTTTGAATAAAAAGGATATATAAATAAAAAAATCTGAGTTATTATATCTATTATTAGTAGTAGAATTGAAAAAATACAACAGCTCGGTTAAATCTAGCAGAATTAATTATATTCCATGATAAATATGAGTTTGAATTTTTGCATAGAAAAGTAGCGATATTAAATATTTGCGATTGAAATAAAATTACTTTTAATAAAGAAAATTTATAAAAAATAATGAAAAGAAGATAGTTTTAGATTCTTAGATTAAGGGATCGAATTTTATTAATGAGATAGATGTAATTTTTTAATATAAAAACTCATTAAATTTTAATCTTTTTTTTTAATTTAGATTAAGATGTTAGCTTTTTACTTTAAATTATTTTATAATTTTTTTTCATTTATATCTTCTTTTTAAAAAAATACTTCAGTATATCTCAAATTTAAAACTAATATATATATATTATATATATATATATGAAAATGTTTTTCAAAAAAATCGTAAAACGGGACTACGATCAAAAAATAAGATATCACTTTTATATATTAGTTTCAAAATAAAAAATATAATTTTTTTTTAAAATACATAAAAGGAGGGAGGAGAGTGTGGTGCGGATTGAATCACTATAAACGAGGAGAAGGAAGGAGCTGTCAAACCTCAGTTCGAAAAAATCTGAATCGTAGCGTTTGACATTTTGCTTTCAACTACGGCATCACCAATCAGCTTTTTCTTCTTGACTTCATTCATCCTTACATTATTTATTTTTAATTTTTAGTTTTTGGTGCTATTTTGTCAAACCAACCACTGCAACGGACACATTACGGAAAAGCTGGCATCAAAATCAATGACCAAAAAGGTACTACTACGTGTGAACTGTGAACACCCCTTGCTTGCTTGCCGTAACTTTTTTAATCTACTCCTTTTCTTATTCCATATGTCTTAAAATAATGAGTTCTTTTTATCATTTTTTACGTATTAAAATTAAAGTATAAATAAAAAATAAAATATTATTTTTATGTTACAAATGAATTAATTATTTTTTCTTTTTCATTTTCAATATTTTATTTATTATTTTTTACCTTACATTATCTGTTATTTTTTATTTTAAATTATCTGTCATTTATATTACTAATATAATATTAATTATTTTTAATTGTTATTATATCGTTATTTATTAAATTTCAACTGATTAAATTTTTCAATTAAGTACAGTCAATAAGGATATTTGAGTAAATAAATTTTATTTTATTATGGAAATTAACAAAATTAATTATTTTTAAAAAAATTGCACACAATTAAAATTAAACAATTAAAATGAGAAGGAGGAAATCAAGAAGGAGTTTGTTAAGTTGGTTAGTATAAATTACTTCTTCTGTCCTACACTAATTGTAATTTTTGTAAAATAAATTGTCCAATGCATGATTTTTTTCAATTTCTAATGCACTTATTCTCAAGTGTACCATTTAATTAATATCATTTGCATCATTTATAATGTAATATCTTTTACTATATGTTTATGAAATTGATAATGTACCAATATATAATAAGAATACTTTAGTAAAAGAAGTATTTTTTTTGTTTTCTATTTATATTTTTTTTAATAAGTGTGAAATAATCAAATAAATCAGTTATTTTTTAACGATAAAGTATAAATTAGTTCAAATTAATAAGTTTAATTATGATCAGTGTATATATAAATTTTTTTCTATTCAATATTATAATCAAATTTCATCAATTCTAAATAATTTAATATTTCTCTTAATTAGTTTTCTTTTTGTTGAATTTTAGATAAAATGAATGAAGAAAACGATATGGAGGGGTGATTTCGGACCAAAAAATGAATTTAAATCACTCATCTCTAATAGATGAAGATGAAGAGACCTAGAAGATATAGTTTTGAAAGTGTTTCATAAAATAACTTCAAATAGTTTGGTCTTGTGATTGCAAGATTGATCCAAGATTTGGCAAATTTAAGGTTTGAGTTATGTTAATATCATTGAAGTGATGACTAATGAACATCGAGTTCATTGGAGGATGTGTCAAGTGTAGGTTGTCTATTGTGTGATACAACATGTGAGATTTGCTTCATGTGTTTAGAGACGGGCTAGAACATCAAAATGATTGGTTATGGATTATCATTTCAAGTAATTCCCTCCTAATTGATTTTTGACATGTTCCACAATTAGTCTTGATTACAATTGGCGAACACACAATAACCAGTTCTTTGTCTCGATTCTCGTCGGAGGCATTTAAAGAGGATTGGTGATTTTTAATTGTGATGATGTGGTCTCTCACATGGACATGAAATCAACATGTGGTGGGGTAGTGTGTGATCATTGAGAATTGTAACATTACCTCAACTAAATTGTGGACTATTTTTAAAGGTGTTGATCTTTTTCTTGCTTGAGGCTTTACCAAAGTGAGAATCATTTCAGATACAAAATATGGAGTGAACCAAATTTTGAAGATGTGTTATTTTAATAACCCTAGTTATACTATTGTTTCTCATATCTTTGAGTTTCTTCGAGGGCTCCCCAACCATGTTCATCACGAAACTAATCAAGTTATTGATTATTTTGCAAAATTTGGTCTCACTTTAATTGGTGAATATAGTTTTTTTTCCTTCGTGTTTTATGTTTTACTTAGCCATATTAACCAGCATAAGCTCTGGAACCTTTTTTAGAGACTTCTAGATTTTTATTTTTTGTTTCTCTGTTTAGTTTGGTGTTGCTATTTCGTATTCAAACAAAATCATAAGCATTTGTGTTCAATTTGTCATTGAAACAATTTTTATGCCATTAATTTTTAATGGAGACATTCATGAGTTGACTTTTGAGAAAGACACTCATTTTTTGTTATTTTTGTCGAATTGACATCAAATCGAGTCATTCTTCCTGTCATTAATACTAAGAGGACCATAAACTTATACTTATAAAAAGTGTTCTCAATTATCATTAAATTTTTAAACAATTTTTAAAAATTAATATACGGTAGTTCACCAATAAAGTTTGTCAACAACATGCCACACCAACAAAGCAACCGTAGCATCTATCCTATAATAATTCATGCTAAAAAAACTATCAACTTCTCATATAAAATTTAACTAGAGAGAGAAATAGTGTTCAAAATGATTTTATATACCGTGATTCCTGTCCTAACGAAAACAAACAGAAATGAAGTTGTGTCCACAAATTTTAAAATATAAAGAATGTCTTTTGCACATGACTTGTAAATATTCACATTGCATTGAACAAATCATTCTTCAAGATCAAAAACAAATTTTCAACAGTATCGAATATAAAACTCCTGATCTATCACCTTTTTATTTTATAAAAGTTCATCCAAATCTAAACACACTACATATTTTGACTAAAAAATATTACAAAGTGTATATGCCAAAATCTAAGGGGCCCAGCTTTTTTTCTTCTAAATTCTAGGCTTAAATTTCTAAGTTCACAAATTGTCAGGATGTTAAACATCAATATATATAAAAATTTAGGGCCTTTTTTTTATGCTAGGACTAGCAAAGAGTGCATTATTTCTCACTTTCAAACCTCAATCATATTATAAATTAGAAACCTAATTCAATATGGGATACTCAATAGCTTCTCTTGCTCTTGTGGCTTCTTATTCTCTTTTTTGCTTATGTAATTCTAAGTGTGTAAAAAGAACCAAACAAAAACTCTAAATAATTTTTTTTTTGCAATACACACAAGCAAATTTTGTGTTTGATAAGAAGTCTTTTAAAATTCATAACTTTTTATATATTTTGGATCAGACAATTGACTAACTTAATATAAGATTGAGCAATATAATATATGTGATGATATTTTTTGGTTGATATTTTTAGATTTGAGTATTGAAAGATTTAAGTCAATCTATCATTATGAGTTAAACCTATATTACAAATATCATGAAACTTATTTGAAATATGTTAATTTTTATGAATTTGTTGGAAAGTTCTTATTTGAAGAATTAAAAATTCTTAGAGATATTTTAACAATTAAATTAAAATCATATTTTATAATATTAAGTTCTTTAAATACGATTAATAGTGTTTAGTTCATGGAGCCACTTTGTGGTTGCATTAAATGTAATACTCATGGCATCTCTAGAGGTAATCCTAGTATTTATGCTACTGATGCTATTTTTATAGATTCAAGTGGCAATATTGTTGGTTGCTTCTCATATTACTTTGGTGTTAATACAATATTTTATGTCGAGTTTTATGTTGTTATGTATACTATTGAGATTACTCACTCTGTAAGTTGGTTTCATCTCTGGATAGAATGTGATTCTTTGTTGGTCGTCCAATATTTCAATAATTCAAATCTTGTGTTATGAAAATTGAAGACTAGGTGGTTGAATTGCATATCTCTTATAAGATAAATGTAGTTCCACGTTTCTCACATTCTTCAAGAAGGCAACAATGTGTTGGTAGGATTTGTCGCCACATTGTATTTTGAATAAATTTTACCGCAATTGGTATAATCTTCCCTTCTACCGTTTTAGTTAAGCATGATGTTATGTTATTATGTTGCACTTTTTTTCCCTTCACCTTGGTTTTATCCCTTTGGATTTTCCAAGTAAGATTTTTAATAAGGCAATATTTATCACACTTGTTTACTTGACTTTTGCCTAATCCCCCAAGCTTTTTATTTTTTATTTTTATCTTATTCATTGAACTTAGGGTGTTGCAGATGATATCTGATATTTTTAGGTGTCAACATAGTTGAGATGTCAATTCTACCATGTGATGTTTTTGCACTCTAATTTATTGCTTTAAAAAAACATAATATTACACTAGTAATTAAATTGGTGAGAATCATGG
Organism: Cicer cuneatum; assembly: GCA_037974295.1. Taxonomy (NCBI): domain Eukaryota; kingdom Viridiplantae; phylum Streptophyta; class Magnoliopsida; order Fabales; family Fabaceae; genus Cicer; species Cicer cuneatum. The sequence continues at coordinate 7,283,501 of JBBPBO010001986.1, forward strand.
TCGAGCTCAAGAGAGAGATAAATAATTAAAGACAAATATAAAACTTGAAATGATAGTGTGATGAATTATGATAGTGTAAGATACATCTATATATAGTGCCCTTAAGGTAGCTAGGATACCTACCTTTCATCTAATAATAATTCTAACATATATCTAGCTATGTTCAACTATATCTAACAACCCCACAAGTTGGAAGTTGATTAAGAATTCCATATTGAGAAGAAAAATACAATATAAGAAGAAAAAAAATGAAAATACAATGTAACTAATGAAATAATATTACAAGAAAAATAATACAAGCCATATTCACATCACGATTGGACAAAAAAGTTGATGAAGAAAATGGTAGTGACCGAGGTGCATAACTCTCTTCGAAGTTTTCTGCCTACTTGAGCTAACATCAAAATCTTTCATTCTACGACACTCACTCCAATATTGAATCAAGAATCCCAATATTTGGTGTTTAAATACCAAATTTGGCTAATCAAGCTTAACAACCATAGATGAAAATACATAAACAATGAGAAATGTCTAACTACCATAGGGTAGAAGAACAAAGAGAATGTTAATTGCTTTACTATCATATGATAGAAACACAGAGAAAATTAAAAATGCTTAACTACCATAGGGTAGAAGCATATAAGAAAGCCAATGGCTAGAAATAATGAAAAAAATAGTGAAACATATCACTAAACAAAATAATGATTAATCAACATAGAAACCTTCAAATAATCACATAATGAATCTCAAACCATCTTCAATTTTGAATCTTCAAATAAGTTTTTTTTAAAAAAACCTATAGAAAAAATCAACCAACTCTAAGAGCTTGAACAAGAGACAAATCTAAACTCGAAAATTTAACGAATTGTAGTCATATTTGAGAATCACAGTCACATTTATCTTGAAAAGTAATATTTTGATGGATAGTGTACTCCTTCAACAATTCAAACTTCTTTAAGGTCATCACTTTCTTTGATGCAAAACCAAAAATAAGGTTGGACTCTTGGAGAAAAAATAAGTCAAAGTAAAAACCACCATGAATCAAAGAGAGAATCAAGAGCTACGTAGAAAATTATCCTCGTGTTGAACAAATAAAATTATAAGTGTTTTCCTTATAAAAAATTTGATGAATCCGTTTGAAATCTTGAATATATATATGGGAACAAGAAGATGATGAACAAGGGTAAAAATGAATTAGTTAGAGCCAACTAGAATCTTGATCAGAAGTCTCCAAAATTCAATAGAAAGTGAAAAAGTAAAATTGAATCAACGAAGCTCAAATATAAATTTTCTCAAGAAAATCCTGAGCAATAACGTAGCGGAATAATTATTGCTCTAATATTATATTGAGAATCATGGTTGAGTTCAAGAAAGAGAGAAATAATTTAATTAAAATATAAAACTTGAAATGATAGTGTGAAGAATTATTATACACCTTTACGCAATGCCTTTAAGGTAACTAACATAACTAACTTTCATCTAATCATAACTAACTTCTAACTACCTTAATCTAATTCTAACGCATTTCTAACTATATTCAACTACGTGTTAAGAGTCCCACATTGGATGATATAAGACATGAAAAAATGTTTATAAGTGATAGATAGTCTTTGTTAGTGCAAAAGTAGTTTTAGCTACAATCCTCTAAGTGAAACGTCTAATAAAGTCAATGTTCGGGTAAAAGCTATGCTTGACTTTGATGAATGCGCTCTCGGCGTATCTATGATGAATCCGTTAATACAAGCTCACTCTAATAATCATACATATGTATAAAGTCAATGCTCTGATAAGAAGTCTAACCTCCAATATCATTTGCTAATCATAATGGACTTATCCTCTAACTGAAGAAGTGCATGATATCCTCAAAAAGTGACGATGAATCAATTATCAAGATATATATGGATATATCTTAAAGGTTGATTTGCCTTAAATGTTGATTTAAGATCTCCAACGGTAACACATCAAAAGAAAAAAAAATGAATGAAAAATCCTCTTAGTCAAAGTGTTTCATGTTGGAACCAAGTTGGTTCTAAGACTTAGGATTTTGATGTTTACAAAAGCACTCAATGTAAACTTATTTTGTACCTTGAATTATTAAATTAAATGCCACCAGAAACTGAAGTAATCAGAAGCAGAAGATCAAAGGATTCCAGAAAATGAATTCTGGAATTACCAGAAGATACTCCAGGATCACTAGAAGATATCTTTGCTGGCCCAGATCAGAAGGAAGACATGTCAGAAGAAGATCTGGACCATACCAGAGGAAAGCCTGCCAGAAGGAGAGTTGTTCCAGACCAAGAGGAATCAAATATCATATTTATTCCAGAAGTTATTCTGACCAGAAGATGGCCTGGCAGTGAGAAATTAAAACAGCCCAGACTTGTTCCAAACTCAACCAGAAGATAAGTTTATGAGTCCAGAACAAGAGAATCAATCCAGAATTGACCCAGACCACAAGATAGCATGATTCAAGGCATGAAACTAAGTCCATACCAGAAGAAATGAATTCCAGAATTGATCCAGACCTGATCTAAAATCAAAGGTAAAATGCTCAGACTGAAATATTACTTGTCCAGATTTAATTTCAATTTAATCCAGACCAAAGTCCATAATTGGTTCAGATCAGAGGGAAGATTTCCAGATCAGTGGTTCAGAATTAATTATTTGGTCCAGTGATGGTCCAGATTAGAAGATCAGACCATGGCCCAGTGTTGGCTGAAATCAGAGGGACAAGATGTGCAGTCCAGCAAAAGCCGAGTTCAGAGGATTATAGCATATCAGGTGCGCATCCAGGATGGCCGAAATCAGAAGATCAGAGGGTCAGGAAGTGTGGTCTAGGGAGAGCCGAAATCAGAGGATCACATCATATCAATTAGGTTGGTCCAGATGTGGACTAGCGCATGAAGATCCAATGGTCCAGATTTAATCAGGAAAATTATACGGTGGAGAATTTAATTTATTTTGATCAAAGGATTGAAAAGATTTGTTACAAAAATAAAGTGAGGTGTTGTGGAATTCAGGAGCTGTGGCGGGAAGGAACTAACTGATTTAATTGGCCAGTTATTTTGAAAGGAAATCTGAAGATATGTTTTTTATTTATATGAAGCCCAATTGGTCAAGTTATTTTTACTGAGAATCCAGCAAGATTCATCTCGAATTTAAGCAATGGAAGAGGCCCTAATCTGCATCTATAAAAGGAGGCTCAAGGCAGAATACTTAATATCGAAAATCACAAAAGAGTCATACACTTCCAAAGCAAACACTCAAGTTTTCAGAGAGGTCAATTGTGAGTTTCAGCTTTCAAGAAGCAAGTACTCGTGTTATTTTCTTTCCACTGTGTCAAATCTAAGTTGTTGAAGTAGAGTCTACAATCTGAGGGAGTCAGTAGGGGTAGCAGGTTGCTTGGCAATTAGATTCATAGTGTTGTGATTTCTTCTACAATCTGGGATTGTCAGATTGGCTGAAGACAGGAGCTGCATTCCTAAAAGAAGTCTAGGATTGTTAGACTGTTTGAGAAGACTGACTTGGAGGGTCAGTATAAAGGTTGTAATTCAAGGTTTGAATTAGTGAAATCCTTCAAGGTGAAGGGACTGGACGTAGCCTCGTTAACGGTGAACCAGTATAAAAACTGTGAGTTTTATTTTTACATTCTATCCGCTGCTAACTCTGTTTTTAATTATACATCAAGTTTTGTTTTAAAAGTATAAAAACAGGAAAAGTATTCAAGTCAAACACAATTCAACCCCCTTCTCGTGTTTGCACCTTCATTTCATACACTTGAATTGATATAAGGTTTGATATGTAACATCCTCATCAAAAGAAAAAAAATGAACGAAAAATCCTCTCAGTCAAAGTGTTTCATACACTTGAATTGATATAAGATTTGATATGTAACGTCCTCTCAATGAGAGTTAGAATCATAGAAACAAACTTTATGTCAATTCATACACAAACTAGAACTAATGTAAATCAGCTCGATAGTGGTAGCAACTCCTTCACCATAAGAGATATAACAAGACTTATGAACCTCAACAACTTGACCGTACTAAACTAGAAAGTTGAGAAGACTTGAATACAATCAGATTGACTAGAAGGTGTTCAGTCAACTTTTGATTTGAATGGTTACAACGTGGAGAGGCTAAAGAAGAATACTCAAAACCTAAAGAGACAAAGTAAATAGTACTTGTATGTTATCTTTGAAATAGTGAATTAAGTCATCGACTATAGTGAGACAAAATCTCTTTGTAAGAGGAGGACTAGATGTAACAACAATTTGTTGTGAACTAGTATAATAATTCTAGTGTTCCTTCTCTCTCTATTACTCTAATTTAAGTTATTTCTAATTCAACTTTATTTTACTAAATTTTCTTTATAATCATAAGTTGAATGATTTGATAAAGAACATATTTTTGGTTAAGCAATCAAAGTATTTTTAAGAAATGACAAAACACAATTCAAATCCCCCATTTTCTTGTATTTTCCAGCACTTCCAGTCCTCACCTATTGGTTATGTGGGGGTTGTGTAGGGCTCAACCCAAATTATAAGATGATATCAGAGTCTATCTAAGACCCATTGGACCATATGCTATCAAATCACTGCTATTTGATCACTCGAATCACATGCTGATATGTCTAGTCTTGGACGTGAAAAAAGGTGTTAAAAGTCTCACATTGTATGAGATAATGCTTGACAAAGTGTTTATAAGTGGTGAATAATTCTCACCCTACAAGTCGATTTTGTGGGGATTGTGTAGGGTCAATCCAAATTTTAAGATAAACTTCCAGAAGTCAAGATTTGATGCACATATTAACCCTATAATTACTACGATTGTTTGAGTAGTATATACCATCAAATAAATTCACTATAACTGATTTAACGAGTCATACACAATTTTACAATCTGAATTAGTTCATACAACTCCTTTTGATGTTTTCTAATTCTTTCACGACGAAAAAAAAAACTACCTTTCTAGACTTACTCATTTTAAAAAAAAGTTTGGCTTAATTGCAGTTTTGTCTCTCTATTATTGACAATTTACGAAATTGATTCATCTATTTTAAAAGTCGACAATTTTGGTCCATCTATAATATATTTTTAACTAAAAACTGACGATTTAACATATTTTTAATGATGTGACATACAATTCTATGACATAAAATTATCTAGATGCATTAATTATTCATATATTATTAATTAAATTAAAAATATGAAAAAACTTCGAAATTAAAATCTAAATTTTTACGGTGTTTTATTTCAATTTCACAATTGTTAATCATTCTACATTATCATATCACATGTCACATTATTTAAGGCATCCCACGTAATCATTTTTTAGTTAAAAAATCAGGTGAATTGACTAAAATTGTCAACTTTTAAAATAAGATGACCAATTTTGTGAATCAGTAAAAATAAGGAACTAAAAGTGTAATTAAGCAAAAAAAAGTTTTCTTATAGTTATCTTGTAAATTTTGTATAAAATAGAAAAAAGTTAAAAAAAATTTATGTAAAGCCTTTATATCTGATTTTGAGATATAGCATGGAGTGAGCCACTATGCACACCCTGTAGAATAATGTGGCTGTCAGTGAAAGAGAACGAGGGAAACACAGACACTCGAAAAGAGCCAGATCTATCCGCAGAGTAATGTCACGAGTCGCGGTTGAATGGGTATAGTAACAGTACTGTGGTCGTATATATTTCTATGGAGTTATATATTTTGTTTAAGATTCTCTACGGCAAAATTAACATATAGCCAATATTTTTAATTTACAATTGATAATTATTAAATTAATTAAAGTATTTGATTAAATTAATTTAAAAATGTAAAATGATATTTTAATTAAAAGTAAATTTTATTAATTAATATTTAAAATATTTTAAAAATAATAATCTAAAACATATTTTTTTTATTAATTTAAAATTTATCAATCTAATATATTTTTTATTTGAAAAAAATGACTACATATTTATACTAGTAATCAATTGTATGATTATATCACATAGTTATAATTTCAATTAGTCAATAATTAAATAATCAATAATTCACGTTAACTATTTATCAATCATGTATATAACTATTAAACTCATTTTATTGATTTATTTATTTTATTTATTTTAAAATATTAATTATTTAAAATTTAAATAGTTTAAAATTATAATAAAATAAATTATTTATTAATCTAGTATATATTTTTATTTATTTAGTTAGTTTTTTGATTTTAAATTACACTAAATAAAATTATTTTAAATTATTTGCTTAAAATTATATAAATTATTTTAAATTTTAAAATTATTTATTTAAAATTATAATAAATAAATTATGAACCGTAAAAAACAAATTAGTTATAATAAAAAAGAGGTTAAATAGTATCCGTGGTCCCTTAATTTAATTTCAGTTAACGTTTTAGTCCTTTATCTTTTTTTTCCCCAATTTGGTCCTTTATTTTAATTTTAAGTAAAATAAAGAATGAAAATATGAGTTTATTTGAAATTTGAGTTACGAATCTGATGAAATTTGTATTATATGAAAGAATATAATTAATTTTATGGGTCTTGGTTGAAAATTTTGATGAATTTTTGTATAAAAAATGATATATTGTTGACATTTTTAAACATAAAAGATCAAATTGTCACTTAAAATTAAAATAAATGATCAAATCGGGAAAAAAAAAGAGAAAAAACTAAAATATTAACTGAAATTAAGTTAAGGGACTACATATGCTATTTAGCCTAAAAAATATAATAAACTACGAGCTATTTTAATTAACTTACCAAAATTCGTTATACATTCACAAATGAGTGTTAATTTATAGTTTATAAAGTATAAACCATTTTTAAGTCTTAACAAACAGAATCTAACTCACTTTGTATTTTTTTTTTTTCTATAGAGCCTAACTCACTGATTCTCACTAAAATAAGTTAAATAAAGTTTAATAAAAAAATTTATTCGAATCATAGTTTATAAACCATACTCATTTTTAAGTCTTAACAAACAGAACCTGACTCACTTTTTATTTTATTCTTTTGTCTATAGAGCCTAACTCACTGATTCTCACTAAAATAAATTAAATAAAATTTGATAAAATATTATTCGAATCATTATTTGAATTTACATTCTTTTGAATACTTTGCTATTAATTAAAATTTATTAATTATTCAAGTCAATTATTTGCTACTGCATAGAACAACAATCGTAAAAATTATTAAATAAAGGGTAAAAATATTATCTTATTAAATCTATTCATTCTCACATTTCACATTTTTTTATGTGAAACATTTATTTCTTATTTCATGCATATACCCCCTCTACAAATTCTAACTTCATAAAAAGTTATGGTAGATGTGCTTCACTGTCAACGTGAATGGTCATTCTAACTTGTTATCAAACATTACATTAGTGGTGGAAATAGAAAAGTTTGAACAAGATTTTACAATATATGAATTTAAGTTGTCAAAATATTTAAGATGGAAGGCTTATTTGTTACATGTAGTAAAATTATTTTTAAGGTTAAGTTGAGTTTTGACGAGATAACATGATATATCATGTTAGTATATTTAAAAATCGATTTAATTTTAATATTTTAAATAAGTAATATAAATCTTTAAACAAATTAATAAATAAATAAATCAACAAAATTAAGTTATATTTTATTGTTGGCATAATATTTTTCGCGGTCTCTTAACTTAATTTTAGATAACAAATTAAGTCATTTTATCTTTTTTTCTCCGATTTGATCATTTGTTTGATTTTAAGTAACAATTTGATCATATATTTCTTAAAATGATAGAGAGTCATTATCTTGTTGTCTACAACAAAAGATTATAATCATTTATTTATAGAGAATCGCATGTCTTTTCATGAAGAGTTATGACTATCGAACTTTTATTATTCATATTTCCACCCATCATAAAAATAGAAATAACATTTATGTTATCTACACAATATTTTTTATGACAATTATATTTTTAACCATAAACTTTATATGAAATAAATCACTTTAATTTGACTATTTAACACAACAACCCTAATACATTTAAATATTACATATGTGACTCAAAATTTCTAACAAATATTATTTATAATTAGTTAAATAAGCAATACATACATGCTAAAAGACATTTTTTTTTACCAGTAGTCTCACCTTTTGAGCCAAATAAATTTTTAAAGGCCTTAGTTTTGTTTACTTAAAATAAAATAAAAAATCTAATATGACACGAGTGTGACGAATACTTTATGTTAGATTCATTGTTGGTTGATGATATATCCCTACTTGTGCATCATACAACAATCGTTGAAGAATCTAAACACCTTTTGGAGTCTCGCCACTTATATATCATTGCACTTATTTATATTTTTTATTTTGTTTTTAAGAGCATCTAAATGCAACTCCTCCTTAGGTGCTTTAGTGGTTTCCATGCGTGCTTAATTGAGTTTCGTATATATCATCATTTTTTAAGGAGAAAAGATTATAAATACTCGCATAAACTTATATATAACCGTAAAATTTAAAGTTTGAATTTGAGACAAGATCTCCAACTTAACAATATTGATATTTGTCAATATAATTATGATTTAAAGACAATGATTTTTAATATTATTTAGTAACTAATAAATTCATCTATGATAACCTTTAATTATTTTTACATAACTGTATAGAAATTTTGAGAGATCCAATTTAGTCATTGAAAAAAAATAAAAATACTTTTTAGTCCATAAAAAATATAAATCAGGTCAAATTAGTCCTTATGTGAACCAAAATTAGAAAATTGCGTTTTGTTTTTTGTTAACTTGTTCGATGACTCGTCAACTTGATTGTCCCACATGTAATTTCTATAAAGAGAGACAATCAAGTTTTGACAATAATTAAAAATAGACAATTAAGTCAGTGATTAAATGAACAAGCTTAAAGTCCCTACCAGAAAATTAATTAACTACTTTGAATTATTGTCAACGATTTAATTGTTATTTTTTATAGAAATTACACGTGGGATAATCAAGTTGATGAATCATCGAACAAGTCAACGAAAAAACTCAATTTTCCAAATGTGGTTACTAACTTGGCCCACTTTTTTTTTTAGAGACTAAAAGTGTTTTTATTTTTGACAAAATTGAATCTATCAAAATTTATCAGAGATCAAAATAGACATTTATTTATTTAAAAAAAAAAAGGAAAGAGAAAAGATACATGCGTTGATACTCTCCTCCATAAGTATCCATTTTTTTTGGGTACAAGCACTCATATTTTATTCTACAATGAGAGTGTAAAAATATTTCTAACAATTCTAAATACCATCTTTGAAAATGTAATTCCGTTCTTTAAAATAAAGACACAACATCAGTAACTTATATTTTAATTTATTGAATTAGGTTAAAAACTTGTGTAATTTTGTGTTTGATTAACAAGTTTTTTACATGGTTTTATAGTTTTTTTAGATGTTATTTTAATTAACGGTTGAACTTATAGTTTGTTTGACTTTATTTCATTTATAAATTTATTCTTTTAATTTTATTATTTTTTTAATTATTTTTATAAAATATTATATAACTATCTCATTCACCACTTATTTTTAGTAAACACTTTGTAACTCATATTACTATTAGAGAACTATTTTTATTTTAAAAGTTCATTGTCATATTTTATTTTCAACAAGATTTTTGGCCCTTTTATTGGTTGCATCGTCCAATTATTTGTAATTGATAATTTGTTTGAGAGTTTAGAATTGTATTTTTTTTACTCAAATTTTGAATTGTAATCGTTGCAAGGTTTATTGGCGTTTTGTTGTGTTTTGTTGTTTTCTTCTTTAAAATTCACAACTAAAAAGACCGAAAAGAGTAAGTAATGATGAGGAAGAGAGAGGAAAATCAAAGAAAATAATTTTTTTGAAAATTATGATTTTATTTTTAAAATACTTTTAATACATTCAAAATAAAATAATATTTAAAGGTAAATAATTATGTCTTATTTTATCATTTTGTATTTATAAAAGATAAATTTACCAAAACACTTTAATTTTAATCGACTAACTTAATTTTCAACTATAAATAATCCATTATTAACTATAAACTAACTTTTCAGCTATTAGATAGCTTTAGTGAAATTATTTTTGGACTTAAATTGTTAAAAAATAATTTACTTCAAAAAAATTAAAATTCACTTGAAAATATATATGTTTAAATGTGCAACAAATGATATTTTTTTCATATACTTAACTTAATTTGGTCACGTGTGATTGCTTCAAATTTTGAAATTGTTTTTTTCTTCTAAATCACAATTTGAGCAGTGATAAAAAATGTTTGTTGTAGGTTAAAAATTTACATAGATCATACATCAAACCTGATGTTTAGAATAAAAACATACTAAATAAATAACTTCATTTTAAAATAAATTTAAACGAGTAAAGTAGATTGAATTAATTGATAAATATTTAACACATATTTTATAATGACACATGTTCGAATCCCACATACCCCAATTTGAGATAAAAAACCATTCAATCCATAACTAAAATTATATATGGTTCGATTTGCATAAATCGAATGGAACGAAATAGATGAGTATCCGCGAGTGCGGAATTTTTTATTGTTTATTTATTAATTTAAGGTTTTATTTTTGATGGGTTTGTAACCACGGTTGATGTAAGAGCGTTGATGTAGTAGGTAATACGTGAGTACCTTATATGCATATTATGAGTTTTGAGTTTTCCCAACGTATAAAATTAAATTATATTTATATGATAACCATTTTGAAAGAAAGTGTACTTTTTTTCTTATACCACACATTATGCAAAAATCATTAGTCTTTTCAAGTTTGAATTGATTGGTTACAAAATTTCCAATTTAGGTTTCAACCCACGGGGGAACAAACAACACTCTCCCATATTTTTCCTTACTCCCTCTCCCTTCCCCAAATATCATGTCTGAAATGGTGGAGCCTCCTTTTACAAGTAGCATTATCTAGTACAAATTAAGAGAGAAAGCTATCGATAGATTGATGAGATACATGTTTTGTCTTTGCTTTTAAAGCTAAGTTGCTCGCACCACGTTTTTGGCCTTAGCTATTAGCCATTTTCACTTTTTCTACTATCTTTTTCTACTAACTTTTTCGTCTTTTTCCTATCAAATGCAAATAATTCTCTATCACTTCTTCATGATCTTTTGTTTCCTTCTCTCTTGTTTCTTGAATTTCTTCTTTCATGTGCCTTTTCTTTTTAAGACGCATTAAATAAGTTTATTTTGATTTTTTTAAATACAAAACTTATGTTTATTTATTTAAATTGATAAAAATTATATACATTGAGAATAATATAATATAAATTTGCTAAAATTGAAAAAAATGAATATGCGAATAAATTTACAATATTCAGATTAATAACATAAAGTGACAAAATGTTAATAAAGGTAATAAAACTTACAAATATGATAACATTAAAGTGTTTAGAATACTTATGCTTTTGAAGTTGTAACGTTGACGACGTCAAAATCATTTATTGAATCTGCGTTGAGTCGAAGTTGATATGTAAATCTAAACAAAACGAATATTGCAACAAGATTGAAAACTAAAACAACATTGCACCAAGAAAATGAACAAATCTACGCTGCACTAAGATGACGAAATTAAAAAAATCACGAAAGAAAAACTAAATATGTTGAAATAACTTATTTAAATTAAAGAGTAGAAAGTGGTTTTAGACTAAAAATTGTCCTTAAACCACTTTTGTTCGGTGAAGAAAAGAGAATCGAAATAAGGGGGTTATAGTTAGGTTGAAAATTTAGGTTTGGTTAGTTCCTTTTAACACTTAACAATTTTTGATTTTTTGATTTTATTTTTAATCTTAAATTTTATTTCTCAAACACAATATAAGATTAATCACATATGTTCAAAGAAAAAAGATAAATTTGTATTCACAAGACTTTTTTTTGTTAAAAGCAATTTGGTTTTGTAATTTATGAAAATTTTATTCATTTTTGAAGCACTCAAAGTCTAATTTTAAATTAATTAAAATAACAAATGTTTCAGGACTAAAGTTTAATGTTATTTTATAGCATTCGATAACATATTTAATCCTTTCAATAAAAAGCAACACATTTTTAATAAAAAAGACATATTTATTATAAAAAGAAAACATATTTAATCATATAAAAGACAAATAAATATACACTTAGTCTCCATAATATCACTCAATAACAAGAAGATGGATGCATCTTATTTTTCAGAGTTCATAATGTAAAAATTTAATAGCTAAAAATCTTTTAGACTTGGATCACTTATAGGGCGATCTCTATAATGTTTTCTAGGAAGTCTATGAATGATAAAAGAAAAAATATACGAAAAGTCTTTTGTTGATATGTAAGAACACATAAGATCTTATTAGTTCTCATGATGTAACATTTATCTGTCTATGAAAATAACAAGGGTATCAAAGCCATGTTATACTTGACAAGGAGAGGCAGTGGTTTTAAGTGTCTTTTATGTTTGTATTGAAAGTAGTTCTAAAGGTTGAGTCAACGACATACTCCTTTGATTGGTAATGGTGATATAATTAAGTTTGAGACTCACACTTGGGAGAGGATTTATTAGGATTTATTGGAATTAAAGTGAGAGTTGGTCATGCATTGGTTAAGATTATAATATGTTTAATATAATTGTTCATAGTACATAAAATAATATTATTTAACGAATAATATTTGTTCTCTTTTTATTTTTATTTTTTATAATTGATCAATGTTTCTTCCTTCAATTATTTTATTATTTGATCGTGGTTTTTAGTGGCAGATTTGAATTGAAATATTAGGGTAGTTAAATTTTTAAAATTTTAATGGATAAATGAAAAGTATAATATTATACTGTATAAGAATTTTAACTTATAAATTTATAAAAATATATTAAAAAAATGTAGTAAATCAAATTTTAGTTGATATTTTTAATAATTAAAAATTAATTAAAATTTAGGTTGGAAAATTTATTTTATTTTATAATTATAGACTATAGTAGTTGTTTTTGTAATTTTTTTTATAAATTATTTCCTCCGATTATCTAATAATAGACCTTTAGATTATAATTTGGTATACAAAAATTAATGTATTTTAGAGGCCCTATTCTAATATTAAAAATTGAGCTTAATAAACAAAAAAATGTAAATTTAATAATTAAAAAATTGGTAAAATAAATTTTAATTCATATACACATATCAATCTACATGATAGAATAAGGATCTACACATATCAATCTATATTATGCATGTCATTTGGTTAGATTAATTCATGTAACAAGAAAAGATGCACATATAGCATGTCACTTTCACATATTAAACTTAAACATACATCTAGACAACAATAATCCAACAATCACAATTCAACTCTTAAAAATAATTCAACTCATGATTATAGAATTCAAAATGACAACAACATACACCACAATATCTATATTAATTAGCATATTTATTAACATATGTCATATTAGGTTTAGTCGAATTCATCACAACCCGATTAGCATATATTGAACCACACAAACTACAATTATCTTATAGAATTATATAATTTTGTTTTCACAACCTTTATTCATTTTTCAAAGTTTTTTTAATATAAATATTTTTTTGTTATCAATTTTAACTAGTTCTATACATTCAATCAAATTCATACGTAAAAATTATCTCAAAATTATATATTAAATTACATTTCTAAATTTGAGACTACCATACTATTACTCATTCATCTAAATACAGAGTGAAGATAAAAAAAAATAAAAAATATAAATTACAAAAATAATTTCAAAATTTAGTATTTTAAATCTAAAGTATAAATATAAGATTTTGAATACTCCCGTGCGAATGATTTGAACAAACAGTTAAGAAGATAAATTAAGTGTGAATTGAATTCGTAGAAGGGAAGAAGATGATTGATGAGAAGACACATAATTTGATCTTGTTAGCCTTATTGAATTTAGTTAGGTTGTGGATGTGAAAACAACATCAAAACAATTGTATTAAAAAGTAATGTTAAATGAAACGCCTGACACATATGTATTTTGTATTTATCCTTCCTCTATTTGCATCCAATCCAATTAAAATAATCTACAAGGGATGCATGTCATCACCAGAAATAACTTATTTTTTTTAGTAAAACTTATTTCACGTTTTTTTAGTCAAAAATATATTTGAGCTTATCTAGTTATCTTATAACTTAAAACACGTGTAGGTACTTAATAGAGCTTATAAAAACATCTAATAATAGGAGCTTTGCCCCTCACAATCACAAAAAAAAAATCTAATCACGTCCATAAATAAGTTTCAACAAATGCACACTTTATGACAACTTATAAAAATAATTTATAATTTGTATAAATATAATTTAACCACATTCTCATAAAAAAAATACATGCTCAAATTCAATATGACATGAGTAAGTAGACAATAATGCTAATAATTATTTTACAAGTGTTTCATATAAAATTTAAACAGATTCTTCTTATAAGATTACAATGTCAAATTCTTACCACTAAACTAATATACTAAACTAATATATCAAAAACGGATAAACTATAAAATATTAAAGAAGTTTCGAACATTAAGTCCAAAGATTAAACATGAAAAACTAATATAACTACTAATTGTTAGAAAAAATCACACAAGTTTTGTGAGAATGGGCCGACATGATGAGAGAGACGATACAGAGAAAATATGAATGGGCTATGTGTATGGGTTTGTGGCCCAATTTTGATTTATTTTTGGAATAATAACCTGAAAGTAAGAAGAAAAAAAAAGCGAATATTTTGGTTTTACAATTTCGCTACACCTTTATTATTATTATTATTATTATTCTGCGTTGTCCTTGGAATGAGGAAGAACCAGAAGAATCGGTGAGAGTAAAAAAATGGGCAGTAGTAGTGGTGAAGCGGTGTTGGAGAGGCACGCGGCGGTTAAGTGGGTTGTTGGTGGTGTCATCGTTGGTGTTTCACTTTTGGGTCTTTATTCTTCATCTCATAATTTATGGCCTTTTGGGAATAAAAGAAGACGTAACAAGAGACCGATTCGTGTTTACTTGGATGGTTGTTTTGATATGATGCATTATGGTCATTGTAATGCTTTGCGTCAAGCTCGTGCTCTTGGTGATCAATTAATTGTTGGTGTTGTTAGTGATGCTGAAATTATTGCTAATAAGGGTCCTCCTGTTACCCCTTTACATGAAAGGTTCTATCTTTTTCCATTTCCTATTTCAATTTCTCTTTCTTTCTTTGATGTGATGTGTTTTTCATTTTTTTTTAAATGAATTTGTGATTTTGATGTGGTTATTTGTGATTTGATTGTTTTGTATTTGAGATGTTTGTTGATATGATGTGTGATATAGGATGATTATGGTGAATGCTGTCAAATGGGTCGATGAGGTTATTCCTGAAGCTCCATACGCAATAACTGAGGAATTCATGAAGAAGCTTTTTGATGAGTACAATATAGATTACATTATTCATGGAGATGATCCTTGTGTTCTACCTGATGGAACCGATGCTTATGCTCATGCCAAAAAGGCTGGACGTTATAAACAGATTAAGCGGACCGAAGGAGTTTCCAGCACTGATATTGTTGGTTAGTTAGTAGTGTTATTAATATCATGCCATGCTTTGTTATGCTTGCTTTCAATTGAAGTAACATTTCTTTATTTGGTAGTGGTGATATTGGCCATGTTGTATGGAGTTTTCATAATATTATTGCATAGAGATACTTTATTGTGATCGGTTCTCGCTCAATTAGCGGTGGTTTTTGGTTATTGTTCCATTCTAGACAATTATTTTTGTCCGGCAAGCATACACATATAGTCTTTAGATTGTGTTTACGTTTTCTCCGTGAAGATAGGTGTGCTTCAAAAGTATACATTTAAAAATGTATAACTAATGTTTTACATAATTTTCATGCCTAGGTCGGATGCTTCTCTGTGTAAGAGAAAGGACTATTACTGACAGTCATAATCATTCTTCTTTACAAAGACAGTTCAGCAATGGCCGCGGTCAGAAATTCGAAGATGGCGTTGTTGCTAGTGGAACTCGTGTATCTCATTTTCTGCCTACATCTCGTAGAATTGTTCAGTTCTCAAATGGGAGGGTATGTTATTGCATGAATTGTTTATGTTTCACATTGTGATATTGGTTAATTGGAATGAGTATTTGGGCATTTACCATTGACAAATGCATTATTACTTATTTCTTTGTCAATTGGATTGCTTAAGAAGATTTAATTTGGCTTGGTTTATGAACTCGTTATATATAGGGACTTTGGTCTTAGAAAAGCAAGCATCATGTTGCTAGAAAATCAACCGATTGGGAAGCCTAGCCTTATGAAATATGAAAAATTTAGCCATGTTCTAGGGCTGGATGTTGGGAATTAAGTTGGTAGCAAATGATAATAGGTGTTGATTGGTTATTGTTGGTGGGTTGTAAAGGGGATGATTCAAGGTTTAACCAATTGCCAAGGCATACCTCTGCTAGGTAGTGTTTGTTTTGAAAGAAGGACAATAACATTTAGTTATCTATACTAATGTATGGCATCAGTTTATAAAATTTTGGAAAACAGCAGAATGGGTGCATACAATTACAAACCTAACGATGAACGCATCATAATCAACCCTCTGGAAATTCATTTCTTAGGTATGTCTGTTTCATTGGATAAGCTGCGGATTTGTAATAGGATTAGGCAACTTGCTCCTACTTGGTGCAAGGCACGTAATATTTTGAAAAGGGTTTACTTTACTCATGCATACTGTATATGCATAAAGGGATTGGGAGGCTTTTCTCCTTTGTTTTGTCGTCCAAATTCCTTGTACCTTTCCTTGTTTTGATGAATTTCTTCATGTAACAACTAACAACCTTGTTTTATTCCACTTAGTGGAGTTGGAAACCTGGGTCGAATTAGGGTTAACTGAGTTCCAAGGTATCCATATACAGGGAGAGTTTTTTTGAAAGGATTGCAAAAATGGGTAAACAGTATTATTAGAATTAGGAAAACAGTAGAATAGGTGGTGTACAATTTACAAACCTAGTAATCAATGCAACATACTTGACCCTCTGGAAATTCATTTCTTAATTATATCTTTCATTTGGGTTCGTGGGTTGATCTGAACTTGTGATAACATATATAGTAGTTGTTGAAGTAGTGACATTCATGAAAAGCCATAAGAACTACACAATAGCTAGTCGTGCTTGCTTTGTGAGAAACAAATGACTTATCTAGCCAGTCTCTTTTTTCAGACAACTCGTGCCATTTTTGTGAACTTGTTTGGTTATCTTAAATTGATTAGAAATGTCCCAATAGTATAGTGTAGAATGTTAAATGGCAAGCTTGCCTTTTTTCTAACTTCTTGTGAAAGATGAAGAGAGTATATGGAAAAAATTTGGGTGATTTGAACTGGTTTTTTTTTTTTGTAAAACAATTCTGTTCTGATCTCTATAGTGCTTCCTGCCTTCCTCTCACCTGACCGAAGATAAGGCAGCAGCATAGACATATCTTTCTGTTATTGAACCTCAACATTATTACACTTTTGATTGAACCTTCACGGTTGATTAATTTCTCCCCATTGCTTATACAAATATATGGATTTCTTGCTACTTGAGACGGTGCAACATTTTTCTCCAAAGTAGAGTTATGCATATTTCAGTGATTTCTTCATATCACATGATAATTTTTACTCATGTTTACTGTTGCAGAGTCCAGGACCTGATGCACGCATTGTATATATTGATGGTGCTTTTGATCTCTTTCATGCTGGACATGTAGAGGTATTGTTTGCATATTTAATCACATAGTTGCTCAATAATTCAGTATGTATCCTATAGTTTTTGGTTCAAAAGCTCCGTCATTGACATGTTGATTACTTAATTATAATCTTTTTTATGTAAAGTAAGCTAATCCAAACATGCAAGTTGTTTGTCAAATGCCAGGTTTGTAGCAAGAGTAGAATATATTAAGGTATCTGTTATCTCTGGCAATAAAAAATCAAATGTTTTGGTTATTAGATAGGAGTTTGTAAGAAGGGTAAGCCATGGTGCAACTGTAGGTTGCTACAACATCACCAAAGTCTATAGGAAGGAATGTCTAGTGTCTACATGGTTACTTAAGCATCCCTAGAATCTTTTACTGATCATTTTATTTCAAACACGGGCATTCACTACCGAAGTTGCTTAAAGTGGTGATTTCACTAAGGAATGATATAATGTGGTAAATAGGAAAGAGTCCATCCATGGTTTTATGTGCGATAGAGATGGAGAGAAATGGAAAAGAATATGATAGCAACATTGATAGAACTATTGGGCCTTATAAAAATAGGCCCAAACCTGTTGTGTGGAGGGTGTATACCCGTAGAAAGAAAAATAATCTAGAAGGGGAGAAGTAGTTATTGACATAGCCACGATCTCAAGGTGGTTGGTTAGATAATGGGGAATATAATGTGTAGCGTCGTTAGAGAATAGCCATCCACAATTATTGTTATCATTGTACTAGGAGAATTAGTTTTCTCTGGAGGAGCAGTTGCTCTGGTTTCACACACTGTAATAGCAATTCTCTTTTCATCAATCAAAGAATTTTCATTCCACCTCTCAAATTATTCTTCTATTAATTTCTTTTGTTGTGAGTTCTATCTAACATCTTTAGAGTCTTGTATTAAGATGGCCGGACCATATCCAAACAAGATCCAGTTATTACTGGTTATAACCTATAAGTTTGTGACTTAGAGCCCTTTAGTTTCAAATTATTTTATGAAAAAAAATCACTTATTTTTTTAAAAAATAATCTCTTTAAGCCTTTTATTTTTCCTTAATATGCTATAATAACGTAATAATAATTTTTGTTTCTATGCTGCTGCTACTATCAGATTTGTTTAAATGGATGTATAGCTGGATGTTGTGCCTTTTATTAACTTATCTTCATTTTATTTAGATCTTGAGGCTTGCTAGGGACCGTGGAGATTTTCTTCTTGTTGGAATACACACAGACCAGACAGTCAGGTTGCAAATCAATCTCTGCTTTTTCCTACCTTCTTTTTGGAAAAAATATATATTTTGTACTCATTATCAATATTGCCAAAAGTGAATGGAAGCAACTAAAATATCTGCAATGGAATTATGGCTGGATGTTGTTGTGAAAATGTCAGATTCAGCTGGCCATGTCAAAAACTTACAATTTATTCTAGACATCAATATGAAAGTAAAATAATTGAACTGTTTTTTAACAGATCAAACTTCTTAGAGTTATCAGTCATCACAAACTCCAATGTAAGATCAGAACGACAAATAGGAAAAGATAACATAACAAATATAGTAATTATATAAGTTTGATCTATATCACTCTTAATCATGTGAACTGGGGTAAAATAATATTAGAGTATGTAAGATGTATTGTGTACAATAGTTTACTGTACTTAGCCTATGCAATAACAGTTCTCTCAAACTGTTATTCTCCTTGTAACTAACTAGAATTAGTTGAGTTTATAACTAACTGAACTGAATCGGTTAGAGGGATTCCTATTCTACAAACACCTATCATCATGTAATCATAACCAACTTTGATCAATGAAGTACATTCATATTTTCCCCCACTTTCTTGATTTTCTAAGATAGCTTAGGTTTCTATTAAATAATATTGAGCAGAATAGCATTTCATGGTGGCTGAATATGCTGAAGAAAAGCATCTGAATAGTTAGCAAGCTTCTGTTGAAGTACACAACTCCAGAGTAATGAACAGCAAACTTCTGTTTCTTTTTCGTGGCATTTCGTTGGGTGTCTAGCTAAAGTTGACCCTTCTAATGCAGAATTAGAGCATTACAACATCAATAAATTTGTGCTAGTAAGTAATACGAAAACAAAGCCATTGCTCTTTATGCTGACATTAAAAAAGTGTTTGCTCTGTTGCAGTTGAAAAACATAAGCATGTGCTTCTGTTATGGCCATGGTTCTTTTTGTCCCCACAGTCTCCACCATTCCTCTCTGCTTTTCCTGTTAACAAATAAGGACAGACCAGGGCTCACTCTACTGTTTTTTCTTTTACATTGCAAACAAATGGAAGAACCAGTTAGGGGCATTGATTTTTGTTGGAGTTGTGGGATTTTAATATTATTGATAATAGCTTAATGCTGAGTTGATTACAAAAGACTCAATACTAATCTCTATTTATAGAGAAACATAGACTCAATCCTAAATCAGGATTAAATCATAATAATAATTAGAGATATTCTAAGATATCTCTATGATTATAAATTGATCTTAGAAAATAACTCAAGATACTTTAATATAATATAAAAGATGTTATAAGATATTTTATAATATTTTAACACTCCCCCTCAAGCTAAAGCTTACTAAGCTTTAGCTTGCTACAAGAAAACAATATTTTGCTCTACAAATAAAAAAAAGATGGAAAGGTAACTCAGGGATGCATGTGAAGTCGGAGAAAATTGCTATAAATATAGCCTAGCCAGATAGCCTGATTGATCATCAGCCTGAGGGAAATTCATGGCAAGCAATTGAACAAAGCAAGCTCTGTTCTTCTAAAAAACTGCATTTGGAAGCTTCTAACCAATAATATCGGAGACTCAAAATATTTAAACTTGAATCTACTTCAAGGAGAGAGAGGCGTGCTTCAAGGAGAGAAAGACAAGGCCAGTGCATCTGGGACAAATTGCCAAGATAAAGCGAGTCATGAAAATAAAAGACACCGTTAGCATAACCACCAATGGAAGAAGTCATCACTAATATGATTCATATGTGGAAAAAGGGACACCACCAGAATGATCGCCGATGGGAATATAAGCCACTATTATAATCTATTAGTAATAACTAAATTGCATGACAAACACCAAAGAAGAAGCAGCGCGACTCTAATGAGACGAAGCCATGATCAATCAACGGAGTGAGAAAATGTATGGTAACTTTTGAGGTGAAAGCAGGGATCCGAGATAAGCTTTCTGAAGCTCAAGGACATTCATGTACGAGTTGCTCAAGTAATTTCTGTCCACGGATGGGTCGTTAAGAGCAACAATATGTGGATCAGTAGTGCTTTGTGATAGGGAAGAACCAAAGAAGTTTGACTTGCCTAAATTCCCGGCACCGGCTCCTACGTCACTATCTCCTCCAGCTCGTTCTCGATGGGCACCACGGCTCCAGCTATTGGTGCATTCACCATTCTAAGAGCAGTGGAAGTATTGCCCAACGCAACAATGTTGCAAGTACCACCATGACAATGGAAATGAAGTCGTAAATAAGCCACAACGGAGGTTGGTGGAGGTAGCTATAGTCAGGATTCTTGAACACCATGGTTGGAAGTATTGCCACAGGTTGTTCCGACATCATGGGAGATTCTGCAGATGACAACGACATTTTGATTCTCAATTATAGTTTTTTCAACAATTATCGCTACCACAATCAAACACAACGAAAATCTTGCTCGTGCCAACACCGATTCAAGAACACCACTAGCTTCACAAGACCAAGCTCTAACTTTCTCCTCTAGGTTACTTCTCCAAAAGACCTTTCAATCTCTCTCAAAATCACATGGTAGCTCACTAACTTTCATCAACCACCACCTCACTAAGCTTGCGGTAAAACTTTTCCAACAGCGATGGCAGGCAGTAGCAAGAGCTCTTGGTTAGGGTTTTGTAAAGCTTTCCACAACCCAATGGGGTTTGGGGCTCCAAAACTAAAAAGGTAGAACCTCCAACCTTGTGGTTAATAGCCACAAGCTCTAACCAACTGAGCTAAAGGGACCTGTTTTTTATCTATCTAATGGCACACAATACCCGATGGCAGGCAGTAGCAGGCGGTGGATCTTGGAGGTAGCAGGTGTAACCGTAGTCCGAAACTAGAATACGAGGGCAGATTCAAAACCAGAAGGCCGAGGCAAGTTTAATGAAAGAGGTCGCGTCTTAAACGGCTGTCGGAAGCGCAATGAAGAGCGACGACACGTGGATCTGACGCGCAGTGGACGGTGAGGCGTGTGCAGTGAAACTTAACGGAAAACGAGTGAAATTGGTGTCGGAATGGGTCACGACAGTGGTTTGAAAAAGGAATGAACACGTTGTAAAAGAGAAACTATGATTATATTCCCAAACTGTTGGGAACTCGACAGCGGAATAGAGGCGAGATCGTTCAAGGAGGATCGAAATAGGCTCTAGATACCATGTTGGAGTTGTGGGATTTTAATATTATTGATAATAGCTTAATGCTGAGTTGATTACAAAAGACTCAATACTAATCTCTATTTATATAGAAACATAGACTCAGTCCTAAATCAGGAACAAATTATAATAATTAGAGATATTCTAAGATATCTCTATGATTATAAATTGATCTTAGAAAATAACTCAAGATACTCTAATATAATATAAAAGATATTATAAGATATTTTATAATATTCTAACAGTTTTCTTTTCCTCCAAAGAGAATTTTCTCATATTAGAGTAGCTGAAACCTCTTAACCTTCTGAAGGGTTTTCATGATGGCAGACGAGAGATTTCTCACATTCTTATGCAATTTTGGCCCCCCTGGCTGCTTGTTAATTACACTGCCCGAGGTTATTTTGGAATTATATGAGGGGAAGGGTTACATTTGAACTTGTTTCTCAAATTGCTTGGACCATCTTGCTGTAAATATAAATGTATCAGATGCACTTGCAGGAATTGCTTATAAAAGAACCAATGCTAGCTTTAACCTTAGACGTAGATGGTGTTGTAATTGTCAACATTTTTAAGCTTCTTGTTTAGAATTTAAGTGTGGTATAAATTTCTTAATGACAATTTGGCAGCTTTGTGATTTTATCAAAGTCGTGTCGTGTCTCTGAAACATGCTGCAGGATTCCAAGTTTTTTTTGTCCTTTTAGGTTTACTTTATGCGTTATCTCATTCACTCTAAAAGGATATTTATCACGCCTTTGAATTTTTGTACTTTTTTTTAGCAGAAATAATCTGTCCAAAAAGGATCCCGAGATGAAATAAATTATTGTGAATAGAATTTTACCGATATTGTAATATGTCTTCCTATAAATTCATAGGATAGAAGCTCAGTACATATTTCCTTTTAGTTATTTGCTGCATGCTTTATTTTTGTTTCTTTCTTTTAGTTCAAAACCAATAGTAAATTAAAAGGTAGAGATCTTTGTAGTATACATTTATCTTCTATGCGTATTGTTTTAGAGATAAACCTATCTTCTTTTTTATTTGCTTAATGCATTTATATGGCATTTGGGTGAGGCTCCATGGTTACTGGGCTTGCATCATTGCTAAAGCAAAACTATGCTTTACATTAGTGGCGAAACTTCCTTTAATTGAAAGTTAAATATTGTATTTGACATAATTTGAGCATCTATGTTTACATTCTGCACATGGTGACAATGTTTGATTTTTTTGGCTTTGCAGTGCAACTAGGGGATTGCATCGTCCCATCATGAATCTTCATGAAAGAAGTCTAAGTGTCTTAGCGTGTCGCTATGTGGATGAGGTTATAATTGGTGCACCATGGGAAGTGTCCAGGGATATGGTTAGTCTAATGTTGTCATGTTTATTTTTATTTATTTTTTACATTCTTTGTATACGATGATTCTTTTCTATTGCTATTAACATTCTTGAGCTATTCGAATTTTTTATTATTATTTGTTATGAATCATAATGGAAATATTACTAATTAAAGAAGCTTTTATTTATACTAATTTTACTTTCAAATTTTAAAGTTTTAAACTACATACACCATTCAGAATGAAGTCTAAGCAAAAATGAGAACTAAAAAATTATGTATATGGTGTTTAAGACCAGATACATCAACTTTTCAGTTACCATTTTTGCTTATATTTGATTCCCGGGGTGTAACAATTAACACATGAAATCCTTCTTTTAAGTTGATTCCATTTTAGAATACTAAAATTGGATTATTTTTTAAGTTCTCAATGCAGCACCGTACCTGACCCCAAATAGTGGGATAAATTGTTGGTGTTAACAAAAGTAGCAAAAACTGGTTTTTATTAAGTGCCCGACATGTTCCACTGAAAATCATCAATTTGAGTCATGGATTGTTATGAAGTGACACATAGTTTAAATTCTTTGCATGCAGATCATGACATTCAACATCTCATTAGTTGTTCATGGAACAACTGCAGAAAACACTGATTTTCAGAAGGTAAATTGTATACTTTTCTGCTTCAATGATGTATGTATGATTAATACTTTTATTTATAAGAGGGAGTTAATTAAGTTGCTTTTACATTTTCAGCTGTCCTTACTAGTTGTTATTGACATTGGTTTTCATTCATACAGGAACAATCAAATCCATATGCTGTTCCCATTAGCATGGGCATCTTCCAAATTTTAGATAGTTCTTTAGATATAACAACTACTACAATAATTAGGAGGATTGTATCAAATCATGAAGCATACCAGGTACGTTCATACCTTGTCATTTTTGTTTGATTAGTTAGTTCTTGTTGGATTCTCTAGCTTGTCATTTTCTCATTGTCACTTTTAGAATGTCAGCATGTTTTTTATCACAATCATTTTGAATTAGCTAGTCATTACTCTAATAATTATGATAAAAATAAGATATTTCAGTGCCAAGCCAAGACACATTTTCACTCAACTCTATCAATTTAAATGTGCGGCCACATGGAAGCTATAAAATATAGCTTCACAATGTCACAGTGGAATTGACATTGGATCAAATCGACGCCGAACCAGACAATGGCTATATCTTGTTTTGTTGTCAGAGTGCTTTTCTGTTTTAATTTTTAATTACAAAACTTCTATGTTTTTATTCTACTTTTCGATTTTAAAGATTTGTATATGGACACACAACGAAAAAATTGTCAATTTTGTAACTAAAAATCAAAGACAAAATGAAAATTGAAGACGTTTTCTCCAACCAAAAAGTCATTATAAGATTTGTGCTCATTAATATGCATTAGGTTGCACCTCCTTTGGGCACCCATGTGCATGAAGCTTGGAAAAACATATAAAATGAGAATATCTAGTTTTCATCATGCACATGTTACCCGACCAAAATCCTACATATATAAATACAAGTTTGTCTCTTTGTTATTGTCTTTCACTTTTCTTTCTTCTTTTTCACTAACTCTTGTTTGCATGCAGAAACGCAATGAGAAGAAGGGTGAGAGTGAGAAAAAGTACTATGAGAGCAAGACTCACGTGACTGGAGACTGATTCATGTCTATCATTTGGGGACATAAACATTGGGGGTCACCACCAGGATTTCACACTCCATATTTATCTATCTAATATATCTATCTCTTTTATTGTTTGTTTCCTTTTTGTTTTTTTGTGGAGAAAATGACAGTTTTGTTCAGCCATGAGCACGAGTTAAGCATCGTGGTTCGTGCTTCTGATTTATTATTATTTATCAAACTGATTTAACTGATAATTAACTTACATTTAGACCTTATGAATATGTAAGTGTTTGTCACATAAAGCTGTGGTTAGCTAAATTATTTTTATTTAGTTTGAGGAATGGTTAATCATACTAGTGAACTAAAAATTATCAGCTCGTGAACTTTATGCTTCAAGTTGAACAAGAGTTACAAGGCTGTCACTATCCATATTATTATTGTTACTACTATTTTTCTCTCGGCAAACCTCATTGGTTTAATTTTCACAATATTTTCGGTATTGAGTGGAGACATTTTTTGTTTGGAGACAATATTGAGAGAGGAAAGACTTTACTCATTCATTTCCCTTCCTAATTCTCCAAATTGTTGAATCAAACAAGAAAATTTCATAAAAATTTCAAATAGACCCTCCATTTCTCTCCAACAAAACACTGTTAGACTAGCTAGTGTGAAGAGAAGTTATGTCACAGTTGACTTCAATTTTGAATATTTGAAGTTACTTGTTTTCATGAGAAACCCAATCCAGTGATCTCAAGACAAAACATGTCTTCAATTAATTATCATCCTCACATAATTTACTAAGAAATAATTCTGAAAAAAGACATTTTTATGATGCATAACAATTGCTTGCATTATTGCAAAAGTGGGAAAATTATATAAAAATCTTCACAAAGCTTAAAAATGATCCTTCAATTTTTGAAAAACCAATAGGCCACTTGAAAAAAGTAGCAGAGTTCAGTCAATCTAACTGGGGTATAAGAATGTTAAAACCGACAAGACCATCTTACACCCAGTCTATATAACAATAGAAAACCAATAGACTTGCAGGTTCAGACACCCTCTTATGCACCTAATATTAGTTCTGATGCCACCATGATTACAACTACAAAGAAATTTGCACAAACAACAATTCCCACCAAAATCAACAGAATACCAAACATTGTTACAAAAATCATCCACCAGGGCTTCTTGTCACCATAATATATCATTTACAAAGCAACAACTACAAGGGTGAGGGTGAACCCACATTTTTAACAACAAATACTATTTCTTGACAAGTAGCACACTAGAAGAGATTCATAGGATGAAATTATCATCTGACCCGCAACGCTGCTGCAGCACCTGGTGAGCAATTTGTGTTAGGAGACCGACAAGTAGCACCTGGACCAACATTATTTGAAAACTTGTGACGCATCCGGTAGTCAGAGATTTTGTTCATGGCGAAAGGACCGCTACTCCCACTATTTGATCCTGATAATGAGACTTCATCAGCACCAACACTAGAACTTTGTAAGGGTTCCAATGTCTCAACTACATCACTCATTAGTGGCCTTGCTTTGGGATTTTGACTCAAACAGTAGTAAGCCAGGCTACATGCTTTCTGTGCCGCCCTCACTGAATATTGATTCTCCAATCTAGGATCAATTATTTGTAGGAGCTTTCTCTTGTCATTGAGCTTTGGGCGTGCCCAATCTACCAAGCTTTGTTCCTTCCCAGGTCTGGTCTTGTCAACAGATTT
This sequence comes from Cicer cuneatum, assembly GCA_037974295.1. NCBI lineage: Eukaryota > Viridiplantae > Streptophyta > Magnoliopsida > Fabales > Fabaceae > Cicer > Cicer cuneatum. The sequence goes on from JBBPBO010001986.1 coordinate 7,310,375, forward strand.
CCTTCCTGTTAAAAGCTCCAAAAGAACAACTCCAAAGCTATATACATCGCTCCTAGCTGTTAGGTGGCCTGACCAATTTCACATATGCCAAGTTTAGATATGCATCCATTCATGCTCAAACATATGCACTATGCACAAGAGAGCACATGCACCACAACGGCCAGAAGTATGTTATATGACATCCTCAAGGGTACATGTAAGCAAAACATAACCAGTTTGTACTGTGAACTATGTGAAGTACAATGTAAAAATGATATTGTTTATTACAAAGCATCAAGGAAAGGATACAACAGAAAAATGATTTGCAAATTAACTTTTGGAGGAAAGCATAAATTGTTATTTATTGTAAGAATTCTCTTGGTCATGCTAACAAAACAATTTGCAAGCTTAAAGGGCTGGAAACAAAAAATGTGATTGACCTGTAAAGTCAGTCACATGATATTGGAATTCATTCACGATTGTGAAGATGTATTATGGTCTATATACTGTCAGTCAATCACATGATATTGAAATTCATTCATGATTATCAAGATGTATTAGCCCTAATCTCAAATCACAACACACGATTAATAAGACCAACTTTAGGGTGTCCAAGCTTTCAAGCAGTTTTTCCGATTTATTTACAAATTGAGCATGTTTGGAACACTGAGGTCATACCAGTCATTACATATTCAGGGGCAGCATAACCATATGTACCCATGACTCGGGTGGACACATGGGTTTCATCACCTTGAGGCCCTGCTTTAGCTAACCCAAAATCAGAAAGCTTGGCTGTATAGTCCTGTAGAATCAAAGGCAACACCAAGTGAATAAAAGAAAAAAAGATAATAATTCCTTTATTACACGGTCATAAACTTCAAAATACCAGAAACTTACAGAGTCCAACAAAATATTAGACGTCTTGAAGTCGCGATAGATTACTGGCCTTTCGGTGTTGTGGAGAAAGGCAAGTCCTTTGGCAGCACCAAGAGCAATCATCATTCTTGTAGCCCATGATAAAGGAACAGTTGCCTCTGGAAGCCTCAGGAAAGGTCATATCAGTGAGTTGAAATTTGAAAAAACCCAGCAAGAAACTAGAAAAACTTAGTTTCAGAACTAGTACAACAGCAGTAATCATCTCTAGATTAGAAATAAATCACAGAACTAGGTCCGAAACCAAAATCAGGGCCGCGACATCACGTTTTTTATGTTGCCAAAACCACAAATTAATGCGGCTCTGATTAAAGCTGTATTGGCCACATTTGAACATGATCCTCTGCAATATCAAGATTGCAACCGCGACTGCTGTTTAAAACCCTTGAAGAAATTCTTACTTCTTCTATCATGACATATTACCCAAAAATTAATCACGAAGAACTACAATATTCATCAAAAACACCATTTACACTACAGTTCAATTAGATTGGTAATTCACTAATGCAATACTCTCCTCAAAAGTCAAAACACCTAAGAAATCCTCCTCAGACTCACTCAGATCCAAATCCATTAAATTCCTAACAAAACCTAAGAGATAACTAAAGAAAACAAAGCAAATAAATTTAGCATACTTCGGAATAGGTGATTTTCTAAACTTCCTCGAAACATGAATTCATAGACAAGCAGCCTATGATCATCCTCACAGCAGTAACCAATCAACTTCACAAGATTAGGATGCCTAAGCTGTCCAAGAAAATTCACCTCCGTCTACACACATAAAAAAAAAATTAAAATCAACAAAATGCACCAAAATCATAACAGTAAACAAAAAACCTAAAATCACAAAAATCAATCACAGAAACGCACAAGCCATTCTCGATGTCCTTGAAGTCCTTCCTTATTCAAAACCTTAACAGCAACAGGGAGAGACTTAAGTCCAACCCTAACATTTTCATCAATGTAGCCTTTGTAAACAGTACCAAACCCTCCTTCGCCCAAAATATAATCGGTGCGAAAACTCTTGGTTATGGTTTCGAGTTCGTATAGCGTGAAAGCTATAACATGAGTATAAAGAAGCGTGTTGTTGTTGTTGCTGTTGTTCCAGCGAGGTGTTGAACAAGACTCGCTCAGATCCGAAACGGAGTCGCTTAGATTGTGTCGGAGACTAGAGTTTTTTCTCTCAATCGCGCCGCCGTTGCCGGTGGTTTGGTTTCGTGCTCCGGCAGCAGGATGTAGCTGCTGAACTGCAATATAAAAACAATGTGAGTTAGTGAGCGAGTTAGTTAGTGAGTCGGTGAAATTTGATTATGAATTTGAATTTGAATTTGAATTTGCATTTGATGATGATGGATGAGAAAGGTATAGATCTGAATGAAAAAGGGAAGAAGACCTTGAGCATTGGAAACAACGGCGGATTCTTCTCTGGTACCGCAGTTGCCCATTCATTCAAGTGAAGAAACGACGTCGTGGGAGGATGAATTGAAGAGCGGATGAACAGAGTTTCCACGAGGATCACAGATTTTCATTATTCCTTCTTTCCACCTTTTCTCTTTTCTCTTTTCTCTCAGTAATTCTTTTCTGCTCACTCACTCACTCACTCACTACTCTATATATCATTCTTTTTCCACTGATAATAGCTTTTTTTTTTTAGTCAATAAATTTAAGTACTTACCTCGAACCTCTTCTTCTTTGCTATTACGGTACAATTAAATAGTCAATTAATTTTAATAATTTAAATTTAAAAAATAATATTTTAGTTTTTTATTTTAAAAATATCAAATAGTTTTTTATTCTTTTTACTTTTGCAACACAATTTTTTAAGATTTTATGTTTATTTTGATACTTAAAAAAATGTTTTTTTATATTACGAAAGACTATTTAACGTAATATAAATATATTTTTTTATTAATTTTGATGGTTGTTTGGAATTAAATATTTTAATAAAGGAATTAAATTGATCGTTTTGTAATCTTGAGATGCTAAATTAACAGACATTTAAAATTTTAAAGACTAAGTTGTTTGTTTACTCTTTTCTTTTACTATTATTTTGCATCATATAAGAATAATTAAGTTACTTTGATTTAAATTACTCCGCTTAGTAATTCATTGTAAACATTGAATTTTATTAGTTAAACAATAGATTATATTTATTGATGATCAATTGACAGAGATCTTGTAAACAATATTTAATTATATTTTTTAAAAGCTAATTATACATATAGAGGAAATTATTATGTTTGATTGATCCTAAGTGCTCAAATGAAACTATCCAAACAATATTTATAGATAAATATGATAAAAAGTGATATTTTATTAGCTATGATCGTGACCTACAAGTATTCATCTTTAATTGCTCTAACAAAGACAAAGACTCATCTCTAACCGTTGTTAATAAACTAAATTCACATGCAGTGTGTTAAACTAGGACATTTACTCTTTGTATGTCATATCTCACATTTAGCCATGTTTTCTTTCTATTTACGGCATTTTCTAACATCAAACACATGTTTTCACTCTTTTATGCATGTAAATTACCATCGTATTAGTATCATGAGTTATAAATCAATAGACTTCAAAGGTCGAATTATATATCCATTCAATGTGAGTTTGACTTAAATTGGTGTTCATAGGATCCTAAACTTTAAAAAATCAAAAAATAATAACTTAATAATGTCTATTTCTAATTCAACTAATTGAACATCAATTCACCCTTAATTTAATTGTTAACCCCTTAATTTAATTGTTAACCGTTCTCGACTAACAATTAAAATTATTTTTAGGAGTAATCAATACCTCCAAAATATGTTAATTGATGTCCCTTGTAGGAAAGAGACTCAATGAGTTGGATTGACGAGCAATGAAACAGTGCTTTACTATACCAATCCACACACGTGATGCTAAAGTGTATTGTAGATGAAATGCAACATATTTTGAGCCATAGAGAAAGGTTGGTCGGGGCACGTGTCTTCGCGATGAATATGAAAATTTTATGACCAAGAGAATATTAAGTAACTAATGTCTTGGAAGCCATAATGTCGGTGGAATATGTTGTAGTTTTAGGATTGATACTAACATTAAGGTAGTTGTGAGACTTAGTGTGGATGAGTCATTGTGTAATTGGAAGTCAATAATGTGGTGAATAATCGGTTAATCTGACTGTGTTTAATTGTATATATGCACATATATAGTATTGATCGTTTGATCGTCTACTTTTTGCTATGATCATTTGAAGTTGAAGTCACATTTCAGGCAATTAGGCAAGGATGTGTTATTTGTCGTTGAATAACACATATCAATGTGTTCCTTCAATAGTAAGCTTAACTAAGAAAAATATATAACCTTAAAAAAACCATCTACAAGTTAAGTACTAAATTATGTACAATTTGGAAGTGCTAACATTGTACTAATTTCATCGGGTCCTCTTACTCAACAGTGAAGTGATCTAGCCCCTTCTCCCTTTTATTAGCAGCTTTTTTTCTTTATTCAATTAGAGAAGGGTTATTTGAGGTTATTTCTCTTTAGCTTCAAATAATTTTTTTAACTCCTTTATTAAATAAGTGATATATATATATATATATATATATATATATATATATATATATATATATATATATTATTTTGTTCGTAACAACGACGTTCGAGTGTTATGTCGTTTTGGTACAATATTTTAATTTCTTGTTTCGTTGCGGTATTCGTTTGATTCAGGTTGATAAATAAGTCTCGATTAAGTACTGATTCAATCAATAATTTTTGCGTCATCAACGTTACGGCTTTAGTGACATAGGAATACTTTAATTTTATCATATATTTAGGCTTTGTCACAATTAAATATATTTTGTTGTTTTATACTATTAATATAAGTGTTGTGCGTTTATTGACAAATTTATTACATGTATTTTTAACAATTTTAAATTATATTTTTTTCGATTGATATAATTTTTATCAATTTAAATGAATAAATATATTATTTAAAAAAAAATACATTGTGTTAGTTGAGTTTACTTTGAAAAAGAATACAAAATGCCATATTTGTCAACAATTTAAGTGACACATATATTATTCGATTGTTGGGCCAAAACTTTGGCATGATTATAGATAAACGTGGAGTGTTCCCCTCTCTCTCTCTTGCTAATTTTTTGTGCGGCTAATATTCTCAATTTTGATGGGATGTCTAATGTAAGACCCTTAAATTTAAAATTAAATTATGGATTAAATATTAAGTGTATTTTGAGGAATAATTGTAAAATATTTAATATATGTATATTTTGTGTAAAAATATATAAATATTTATTTTGGAGGTTGAATTAAAATTATTGGATGAAGGATAAACTAAATTTAATTACGAGTAATTAAATTATCGGACAGTTAATTAAGATGTTATCTGCTAATTGCGACGAGACTGGTTAAATGCTGGAGGGTCAAACAATATTATAATATTGATGTGTTGGGTGAGGTGGCACCTACGTGTCTATATATAGATGGGAGAGAGCATAACAGAAGGAACACAAACACATTTCCTCCTCCCTTACTGCATGAAAGAAACAGTACCCTTCTTCTTCCTCTTCCCATTCTGTTTCCCGTTCATAGAAAAAAAAAAGAGTTGCTCAAAAGTGAGATTACTTGGAAATCCAAGCACCAAACCACCAAGTATCAAGAACAAAAGTTGTTCCTCTCCTCGTTACGGAGCTAGAGAACTAACTTTGGTAGCGGCAAACGCAAACGGAAACTTCGCCGACTTTTGTCGCGGAAACGTGAACGGGAGCAGAAACGTAACAGAGGTAAAGGGCACCTTCCACTTTCTAGTTTGCATTTTAGGGCTGTAAATGCATGTTTGATGTGTGATCATATTTGAGTTTTTGTTTTGAAAAATGAAATTGTTGTGCATGTTGTCATAAAATGCAAAAAATGCATTCTGTTGATGTTTTAATAATTTGTGATGTTTGTTGTTTTGGTTATTACCTCAATGCTGTTTTGTGTGTGTGGGGAAGCTGAAAAATGCCTTGCATGTTGTTTTGAGGATGATCCAAATGCATGAGTGGTTTGTGCTGTACTGTTTTGGTGGTTAACTTTCTGTTTTGATGAATAAAGAAAACTGTGTTGTTGTTCTTGTGTTGGTGATTCTGTTTCTGTTATGTTGAAACAATCTGGTGTTGATGATGATTTCAAAAGAAAAGGTTTTAAAATGGTGGAAGTTTTTTCTGGAAAGTCTGTTGTTGGTGAAAAATGTTTTGAGTTTTGTGGTTAGAGAAAAACAGTGAGGTTATTCTGGGGGTGATGATTCTGCTCACTAATTGTGTTGTTAAAAATCTGTTGTTGATTGTGTTGATGGTGATTTTTAAAGGAGAAGGATTTAAATGGGTGAAGGTGTTTCTGGAAAGTCTATTGATGATGAAAAATGTTTTGAGTTTTGTGGTTTCAAAAGAATGGTGATTTTGTTTTGGTGTTGTGTTGGTTTTTCAAAGAAAAGAATTTGAAAACGTGTTAAAGTTTTCTGTCAAATTTCACTGAATTCGAAGGTGTATTCGAATACGGCATAAGTGTATTCGAATACAGCCTGCAAAGCTTCTGTTTTATTCAAATTTTTGAACTTGTATTCGAATACGGGCCTCTGTATTCGAATACAAATACGAGATTTTTTCTTCTGACTTAGCATCTGTATTCAGCTACGACCCTGTCATATTTGAATACAAGATTGAAATTTTGCCACTGTATTCGCATATGTATTCGAATACAACCCCCTTATATTCGAATACAGAATGCTGATTTTTCACTATTTTAGTTTCTGTATTCGAATACAAGGGAACTATATTCGAATACAGATTCGTGTTTTCCAGAAATTCAAGTTTTAGACACTGTCATATGAACTTTAAGAGTTGGGGAAACATTGGAAAGGTTTGTGATAAATTAAAATGGAGATTTTGAGATAGTTTTGAAGTGGTGATGATGAAGTTCTTGAGATCTTTATTGATGTTGAGAAAAAATGTTGATTTTGCATTGTGTTAGCTTCTGTATTCGAATACAAGGAAGTTGTATTCGAATACAGAGTGTAGATTTTGCACTGTTTTAGCTTCTGTATTCGAATACAAGGAAGTTGTATTCGAATACATATTCGTGTTTTTCAGAAAACTCAGTTTTAAACATGTGTTTATGAACTTTAAGAATTGGGGAAACATTGGGAAGACTTGTGATGAATTAAAATGGATTTTTTGAGATAGTGTGAAGTGGTAATGATGAGGTGCTTGAATATTTTTGTTGATGTGATGATAATGAAATTATTTGGGTTGCGGTGATTTTGGGGAAATGATGGAAATGCTGAATTTTGCTGATGTCTGCATACTGTTTTCAGTGAAGAGAAAACATTGCATGTTCATGCATTGCATAGTCAGGTGGTGACTGCGATGAGCCACAGAGTAATGCGTAAAACATGCTGGTCTGTGAGCAACTGCACGAGTGCTGGTCTGTGAGCGACTGCACGAGTGCTGGTCTGTGAGCGACTGCATTGGTACTGGTCTGTGAGCGAATGTACCTTGATATGCGCAAAACGTGCTGGTCTGTTGAGCGACTGCACGAGTGCTGGTCTGAGAGCGACTGCACTGGTACTGGTCTGTGAGCGACTGTACCTTGGTATACGTGAAACGTGCTGGTCTGTTGTGCGACTGCACGAGTACTGGTCTTTGAGCGACTGCACGAGTGCTGGTCTTTGAGCGACTGCACTGGTGCTGATATGTGAGCGATTGCACCATGGTCATGTTGGCCATTAAAGTCAAACATATATAAATCGTGTTGGTCTGTGAGCGACTGCACGTGTGCTGGTCCGTGAGCGACTGCACATTGGTAATTCCAAGAAGTTGAGTACATGAGCATATACATATTGCATCAGGGTGGCTGACCGGTAAATTATGATTGGATATGATGTTGATGGGTGAAAATCGATGTGTGTAAGTACCTTATGAAATCTTGAATTTATGATGAATTGGTGTGATTGATGAATTGATATTTGTACTTACAACTTGATTTTTATATTAAATTGGTTGTTGTTTGAAAAGACATACATGTCATGAAATTTCTAAATGAGCATCCTTATCTATCATTATTGTTATATGACATGCCATGAATATGCTTGTTATTATTGACATAAATGCTATGTGGTATTTGTTAATTCCAGTCGGTGACCCTTTACTATTATTGTGGAAAATTAAGCTTTGCCCTCAGATGATACTCAAACCCGTCCCACGGTTACACTAACGACAGAGATGTCGTTAGTTTCCCCTGATCTTCACGTACGGAGTATTCGTGGACAACGTAGAGGGACAGACAACTGGGGTGAAGACGAGACTTGTGGAGGAGGCGGTGGAAATTACTTGCTACTGTAGCTTAGTGCATGATCAGACTAGACTTTTTGTATAGGGCCTAGTGTTGAGGGCTGCATTTACTTATTTTGGGATTATTGTATATTTTCTTTCCGCAACTGATAATATTTTGGTTTGGGATAATTGTATATTTTCCGCACTCTAATAAATATTTTGGTGGGTCCAGGATACAGCTTTTGGATGTATTTTATTTTGGTATATTTTGAAGATTAAATTCCCAAAAATATCTTGATTTCAAACACGGTGTAATTAATTAAATACTTTTGTCATTTTGGATCACGACAAATTATTTTAAGAAATGACTCAATCTTATTTTCATTCTTTCGAATTAAATTCCGAAAATTCATTTATTAATTTTGGTTGAAAAAAAAATACATTCGCGTTGGTATTAGAGCATTTGGTTAAAGTTTTGGGTTAAAGTTCTAGTTAAAGTTCTTGAGGCCGTTAAAGTCAAACATATTTAAAATGTGCTGGTCTGTTGAGCGACTGCACCTTGGTAATTCTAAGAAATTGTATACATGAGCATATACATATTGCATTGGGGGATTGACCGGTGGGTCACGTTTTGGTTATATGATGATGATTGGAAAGTGATGTGTGTAAGTACGTTGTAAAATCTGAATTTTCTGATGAATGTTTGTGATTGCTGAGATGGTAGTTGTACTTACAATATGTTTTCCATATTAATTGGTTGCTGTTTGAAAAAGCTTATATGTCATGAAATTTCAAATGAGCATCCTTAATTTTCATCATTGTCATATGTTATACCATGGGTGTATTTGTCGTGTGATATAAATGCTATGTGCTTATTTGTTAATTTCGGTCGGTGACCCTTTACTATTATATGTGGAATTTGGTCTTTACCCTCAGATGCCCCCCAAACCCATGACACCTCCGAGACGACGGAAACTTCGCTCGACTTCATTGATCGTTCTGTGCCTACTGCTTAGGTATATGACCCCATCTCAAGCAGGGCTACGTACACGAGGAGATTGAAGATGACCTGTAGGACCAATGGAGTGGTGCACTACGTGGAGCACAGCTATGCGAGGATTGACTTTCCTGTGCCTTCTCGTTTGGTATTGGAAGCGCACATAACTTTTGATGATGCGGAGGAGCCACCTAGAGGGGTTGAGATGGAGGCCACCGTAGGAGTGGTGACTCCTAATCCGGTGATTGGTGGGGATGTACGTGATTCTGAGGCGGAAGAGAAGAACGAAGAGCCGAAGCTAGTAGCTGCTGATATTCCGGGTCCGTCTAGGATATCCGATGATTGTTATGAGATTCCGGCACCGCCGAAGCGACCGAGACTGTGCATTGATCTGACTTCGGAGGAGACTGATCCCTCTCTGTATGATGAGGAGGAGGAGGTTACATCGAGGCGAGCGGCAGAGTCATATGAGACTTGTTTGGGATGCGGAGGAAATCCGTGCTACTGTAGCTTTAGTGCATGATCGGTTAGATTTGATGTATAGGATTTTGAGTGGGAAAATGTAATTTGTTTTATTTTGGAAATTATTGTACTACTTTTCCACTAACTTATTCCGCACTCTGATATTTTCTTTTGGAATGATATGACATTGTTATCTTTTGAAAATGTCTTAATGTTAATTATTAAATTTCCAAAATTAAGTACTTAGTGATATTACGATGAAGTTATTTAATTACGTTCATCGATAAAATTACGACGTACCGTTTTTATGAGATGAATCAAAGGAAATTTTATTTCAATTCTTTTTTTGAATTAAATCTGGAAAATTCTTTTACTTATTTATTTAAAAAAAAATACACTCGCGTTGTGTTTTAAACTTGGGGTGTTACAATTGTGGTATCAGAGCATTTGGTTAAAGTTTTGGGTTAAAGCTCTTATTAAAGTAATTGTTTTGAGTTGTTAGCTGATCATGCATAGGAGCAAGTAGTTAAAGTGTCAAGTCTTGTGTGAGTTGTGGTGTGACTGAAGTGATGATGGTTTTGTAGGAAACAATGCCTCCACGAAAAGACGACACCGCAAGAAACAACTTCAGCCGGGAGGATAGGATGGCTGAAGCGATGAATAACATGGTTGCGTCTTTTGCTGCACAGACGGCTACAAAGACTCAACGAGATCTGGAGAAGAGAGAAAGACAGATTCGCGCTGCTAAATCTAGAGGACTAGAGGATTTTCGTCGTCATAATCCTCCAAAGTTCAAGGGTGATGAGGGTCCAGAAAGGGCGGACGAGTGGAGTCAAGAGATGGAGAAAATCTTCGAGATGATTAACTGTCGAGCAGTGGTGAAGGTCAACTATGCCACGTATCTGCTGATAGGGGATGCAGAGTACTGGTGGAGAAGTACAAGGCTACTGATGGGGTCGGCTCAAGAGGAGGTGAACTAGGAGTTGTTCAAAAAGAAGTTTTTGGACAAATACTTCCCGATGAGCACTAGGACCAAGTTGGGTGACGATTTTTTGAAATTGCACCAGGGAAACATGACGGTGGGAGAATATGCGGCTAAGTTTGAATCCCTGTCAAGACATTTCAGATTTTTCCGGGAAGAAGTTGATGAACAGTTTATGTGTCATCGCTTTCAAAATGGACTGAAGTATGAGATTCAAGACTCGGTCTTACCTTTGGGAATTCAACGTTTCCAAGTGTTAGTGGAGAAGTGTAGAGAGGTTGAAGAGATGAAGAACAGGAGGGCCAACAGAGGAGGGAACTTTAATTCAGGAGGGCCTAGTCGGATGCACTATCAAAACAATAGAGGAAAGCAAGCGGCTAAGCCGTACCACCGGCCACAGAACAACAAGAGAGGCCAGAATCGGCCGGGAAATCAGAATTTTGAACGGCAATTGGGACAAGGAGTCCGATGTTATCGATGTGGGAAAAAAGGACATATTGCTACTGCTTGTACCACAAGGGATCTTGTGTGTTTCAATTGCCAGAAACCAGGACACGTGGCGAGGGATTGTCGGGTTCCGAAGGTGGAACCAACAGTGAACGCAACTAGGGCTACCCGTCCTATTGCTAGAGGACGCGTCTATCACATGGGTGCTGAAGTTGGGAATCAAGCTCCAAATTTAATCCAGCAAGATTGCGAAATTGTAGGTAACACCCTAATTGCACTTTTTGATTCGGGGGCAACCCATTCTTTCATTGCTATGGACTGTCTGAATCGTTTGAAGTTATCTGTGTGTGCTTTGCCTTTTGATTTGGTTGTTTCCACACCTGCTAAGACTTTGACTGTAGACTCTGCATGTTTACACTGTACTGTAACGATTCAGAATAGAGATTTCTTGGTTAATTTAATCTATCTACCCCTACAATCACTCGAGATCATTCTCGGCATGGACTGGATGACGTATAATTACGTAGTCTTGGATTGCGCTCGAAAATTAGTTCTTTTCCCCGAACCTGGAGTCGTTCGGTATTTGGCTGCTAACAAACTCGAGGTGTCTCTGAGAAAAGGAACTGGAATTTCTATCATTGGCTAACGTGGAGACCAAGATGGATGTGAACATAGAAGATGTGGTGTTAGTCAAAGAATATCCGGACGTATTCCCAACAGAAATTCCAAGATTACCCCCGGTAAGAGAGGTGGAGTTCTTCATTGATTTACACCCAGGAACTGGACCTATTTCAATTGCGCTGTACCGGATGTCGCCATTGGAATTAAGCGAGCTTAAGGGCCAAATTGAAGGTTTATTGGAGAAAGGATTTATCATACCAAGTGTTTCGCCATGAGAAGCTCTGGTGTTGTTGGTTAAGAAGAAGGATGGAAGTTCACGCTTATGTGTGGATTATCGGCAACTTAACAAGGTAACTATCAAGAATCGTTATCCTATACCACGCATCGATGATTTGATGGATTAATTGAGGGGAGTCGCGGTGTTTTCAAAGATTGATTTGAAATCAGGATACCATCAGATTCGGGTAAGAGAAAGAGATATTCAAAAGACTGCTTTCAGGACCCGATATGGACATTATGAATATCTCGTTATGCCATTTGGAGTTACGAATGCACCAACGATTTTCATGGACTAGATGAATAGGATCTTTAGCCCATTCTTGGATAAATTTGTGGTGGTGTTCATCGATGATATTTTGATTTATTCAAAGGATGAAGAAGAACACGAAGAGCACCTACGCCAAGTTCTTGAAGTCTTACGCGAGAAGCAACTGTATGTCAATTTGTTGAAGTGCGAGTTTTGGCTAAAGAAAGTGAACTTCTTGGGACATGTGATAACAAAAGAAGGAATCGCTATCGATCCGGCAAAGATTGAGACAATTCTTGCTTGGAAACAGCCCCAAACTATCACATACATACGAAGTTTTGTCGGACTAGCAGGATACTATAGGAGATTTATTGAAGGATTTGCTAAGATTGTAGCTCCTTTGACACAACTCACCAGAAAGAATCAGCCGTTTGCATGGACGGAAAAGTTAGAAGAAAGTTTTCAATTGCTTAAGGAAAAGTTGACAACCTCACCAGTATTGGTATTGCCATAACCGAAGGAACCATATGAAGTTTATTGTGATGCATATCACCAAGGTTTGGGATGTGTTTTGATGCAACACAAGAAAGTTGTAGCCTACTCCTCAAGGCAGTTGAAAACTCACGAACGAAACTATCCTACTCATGATTTAGAGCGTGCTGTAGTAGTGTTTGCATTAAAGGTCTGGAGGCACTACTTATATGGATGCACGTTCACGGTGTTCAGTGACCACAAAAGTTTGAAGTATCTGTTCAATCAGAAAGAATTGAACATGCGTCAGAGGAGATGGATGGAGACTCTCAAGGATTTTGACTTTTCATTGCAGTACCACCCTGGAAAAGCCAATGTGGTGGCTGATGCATTGAGTCGGAAAAGTGTGTCAGTATCTTCAATGATAATGGCCAAACAACAAGAGTTGTGGGAAGCATTTAGAGACCTACACTTGGACGTAAAGTTCGCACCAGGAATTTTAAAGTGTGGAATGATAACAATTTCGAGTGGTTTACTTGAGGAGATTGCAAACTTGCAAGATGACGCATTGATCCAAGAAAAGAGGAATCTGATAGCGCAAGGACATACAACTGAGTTCAGCGTCGGAATAGATAATATTCTGAGATGTAATGGAAGAGTTTGTGTACCGGAAGTTGCATAGATGAGAAGAGCGATTTTGGAAGAGGCTCATAAGAGTAAGTTGAGTATTCATCCTGGAGCGACCAAGATGTACCAGGATTTAAAGACAGAATTACTGGTGGCTAGGAATGAAGAGGGACGTAGCGAAGTACGTATCGGCTTATTTAACTTGTCAGAAAGCGAAAGTGGAACATCAACGACCTGCTGGAATGTTGCAGCCTCTGGATATACCGGAATGGAAGTGGGACATCATTTCCATGGATTTTATAACAGGACTGCCCAAGACAAGGAAAAAGAATGATTCAATTTGGGTAATAGTGGATCGATTGACAAAGTCCGCACATTTCTTACTGGTAAAGACCACTTATAAGGTAGATAAGCTGACGGAGATCTACATTGCTGAGATTGTGAGATTACACGGCGTTCCATCGAGTATTGTATCGAACCGTGATCCTAAATTCACATCTCATTTTTGGGGAGCACTACATGAAGCTTTAGGAACGAAACTGAAATTGAGTTTAGCTTACCATCCACAAACAGATGGACAAACCGAGAGAACAAATCAGTCATTGGAAGATCTACTAAGAGCATGTGTGTTGGATGATAGAGGAAACTGGGATGAGGTGTTGCCATTGATTGAGTTTACTTACAACAATAGTTTTCACGCAAGTATTGGAATGGCGCCCTATGAGGCTTTATATGGACGTAAGTGTCAGACGCCTTTATGCTGGTATAAGGACAGAGAAGGTATGATTGTTGGACCTGAGATGGTGGAACAGACCACAGAGAAAATCAAGAGGATACAAGAGAAAATGAAGATTTTGCAAGATCGTCAGAAGAGTAATGTGGACAAGCGTCCAAGACCTTTGGAATTCGAGCAGGGTGGTCATGTATTTCTAAGGGTCACGCCTACAACTGGTGTTGGCAGAGCTATTAAGTCGAAGAAGTTGACTCCGAAATTTATTGTACCATATCAGATTACTGCACGTATTGGACCATTGGCCTATCGGATTGCTTTACCTCCCATACTGTCCAATATTCACGACGTATTTCATGTGTCGCAGTTAAGGAAATACATTGCAGACCCGTCACATGTGATCGAACCAGATACAATTCAGCTGAAGGATAACCTGTCATTTGAAGTATTCCCTGTAAGGATTGAAGATAGGAACATTAAACAGTTGAGGAACAAGGAAGTCCCACTAGTCAAAGTTATTTGGAATTCGACTACTGGAGACGCGACATGGGAACTGGAGAGTAAGATGAGGGAACAATATCCTCAGTTGTTTATTAACATGTAGTTTCGAGGACGAAACTAATTTAAGGGGGGTAGTAATGTAAGACCCTTAATTTTTAAATTAAAATTATGGATGAAATATTAAGTGTATTTTGGGGATATTTGTAAAATATTTAATATATGTATGTTTGAGTAAATATATATATATATATATATATATATATATATATATATATTTTTGAAGATATATTAAGATTATTGGATGAAGAGTAAATTAATTTAATTACGAGTAATTAAATTAACGGACAGTTAATTAAGGGATTATCGGCTAATTGCGACGAGACTGGTTAAGTGCTAAGGATCAAACAAGTGTCAGGTGAGGTGGCACCCACACAAGCCTATAAATAGGAGTAAGAAGGATGGGTAAAATCAGAACACCATTCCTCCTCCCTTACTGCCCATACTGCATGTAACAGTATCACCTTCTCCCTACCCTTTTCCCATTCTGAAATCTGTTTCACGTTAAAAAAAAAAAAAGGGAGTTCCTCAAAAGTGACATTACTTCGAAATCCAAGCACCAAACCAGAAAACCCCCAGTACAAAAGTTGTTCCCCTCATCATTCCGGAGCTAGAGAACCTGTTTTCGTAGCAGCAAACGCAAGCGGGTGTTTCGCCGAGTTTTGACGCAGAAACGTGAGCAATAGCAGAAACGCAACAAGGGTAAGGGCACCTTCCACTTTCTAGTTGCATTAGGGCTATAAATGCATAACTGTCATGACATTACTGATGTTTTCATCATTGTTTGAAGTAAAACTGTTTTGCAATGACATTTTGAAAGAAATGAAGAAAATACATTCTGTTGGTGTTTTTAATAATCTGTGATGTGTGCTGTTCTGGTTGTTGCTTCAAGGCTGTTTTGTTTATGTGGGAAAGTTGAAAAATGTCTTGCATGTTATTTTGAAGATGATTAAAATGCATATTTCAAAATTGTTGTGCTGGTTGTATAAAATGCGAAAAAATGCATTCTGTTGGTGTCTTACTGCTATGTGATGGTTGTTGTTTGGTTGAATGTATTATTGTTGTTCTGCTTGTGTGAGGAAGCTGAAAATGTTTTGCATGTTGTGATTGGCTGTGTAAGAATGTTGGAAGTACCTTGCATGTTGTTTTGAGAAATTATCAACAATGTGAACTTTGAAAAATGTCTGTTCTGTGTGGTTGACGTTCTGTTTTTGAGTGATTCTGGTAATGCTGATGTTTTTAAAGGAAAAGGGATTTTAAATGATGAAAGTGTTTTTCTGGAAAAATTGTTATTGATGAAAATGCCTGAGTTTTATGGTTCAAAAGAAGTGCAGAATCTGTTTGCGGTTGTGCTGGTTTTTCAAAGGATAAAGATTGAAAACGTGTTGTAGTTTTTCAGGAAAAGTTCATTGAATTCGAAGGTGTATTCGAATACAACATGAGTGTATTCGAATACAACCTGTCAAGCTTCTATTTTACTCAAGTTTTCAAACTTGTATTCGAATACGGGCCTCTGTATTCGAATACAGAGGAAAGATTTTTGCTTCTGACTTAGCATCAGTATTCGACTACGACTCTGTCGTATTCGAATACAGAAGTGAAATTTTAACACTGTATTCGCATCTGTATTCGACTACGACAGTCCCGTATTCGAATATAGGATGCTGACTTTCACAATTTTTGCTTCTGTATTCGAATACAAGGGAGTTGTATTCGAATACAGATTCGTGTTTTTCCAGAAACGCAAGTTTTAGCTTCTGTATTCGAATACAAGGAAGCTGTATTTGAATACAGATTTGTGTTTTCCAAAAAATCAAGTTTTAAACACTGTCATGTGAATCTTAAAAGTGTTGGGGAACATTGAGAAGGGTTAAAGTGATTTAAAATGGAGTTTTGAAATAGTTTTAAAGAGGAGATGATGAGATTCTGGAAACCTTTAATGATTTTGGAGAAAATACTGAGTTACACTGTTTTTGTCTTCTGTATTCGAATACAAGTATGCTGTATTCGAATACAGAGTGTTAAATTTGCAGTTTTCAGCTTCTGTATTCGAATACAAGAGAGCTGTAAGTACGTTGTAAAATCTGAATTTTATGATGAATGATTGTGATTGCTTAGATGGTAGTTGTACTTACAATATGTTTTCCATATTAATTGGTTGTTGTTTGAAAAAGCTTATATGTCATGAAATTTCAAATGAGCATCCTTAATTTTCATCATTGTCATATGTTATACCATGGGTGTATTTGTCCTGTGATATAAATGCTATGTGCTTATTTGTTAATTTCGGTCGGTGACCCTTTACTATTATATGTGGAATTTGGGCTTTGCCCTCAGATGCCCCCCAAACCCATGACACTCGTGGGTCCCGAGACGACGGAAACGTCGCTCGACTTCATTGATCGTTCTGTGCCTACTACTTAGGTATATGACCCTATCTCAAGCAGAGCTACGTACACGGGGAGATTGAAGAGGACCTGTAGGACCAATGGAGTGGTGCACTACGTGGAGCACAGCTATGCGAGGATTGACTTTCCTGTGCCTTCCTGTTTGGTATTGGAGGCGCACAGAATTTTTGATGATGCGGAGGAGCCAGCTAGAGGGGTTGAGACGGAGGCCACCGTAGGAGTGGTGACTCCTAACCCAGTGATTGGTGGGGATGTACGTGATTCTGAGGCGGAAGAGAAGAACGAAGAACCGAAGCCAGCAGCAGCTGATATTCCGGGTCCATCTAGGATATCCGATGATTGTTATGAGATTCCGGCACCGCCGAAGCGACCGAGACTGTGCATTGATCTGACTTTGGAGGAGATTGATCCCTCTCTGTATGATGATGAGGAGGAGGTTACATCGAGGCGAGCGACGGAGTTGGATGAGACTTGTTTGGGATGCGGAGGAAATCCGTGCTACTGTAGCTTTCGTGCATGATCGGTTAGATTTGATGTATAGGATTTTAAGTTGGAAAATGTAATTTGTTTTATTTTGGAAATTATTGTACTACTTTTCCACTAACTTATTCCGCACTCTGATATTTTCTTTTGGAATGATATGACATTGTTATCTTTTGAAAATGTCTTAATGTTAATTATAAAATTTCCAGAATTAAGTACTTAGTGATATTACGATAAAGTTATTTAATTACGTTCATCGATAAAATTACGACGTACTGTTTTTATGAGATGAATCAAAGGAAAATTTATTTCAATTCTTTTTTTGAATTAAATCAGGAAAATTCTTTTACTTATTTATTTAAAAAAAAAATACATTCGTGCTGTGTTTTAAACTCGGGGTGTTACTTACGTAAAGTTTGCACCAAGAATTTTAAAGTGTGGAATGATAAACATTTCGAGTGGACTACTTGAGGAGATTGCGAATTTGCAAGATGACAACTTAATCCAAGAAAAGAGGAACCTGATAGTGCAAGGAAAGACCACTGAGTTCAGGATCGGACCAGATAATATTCGTAGATGTAATGGAAGGATTTGTGTATCGGCCATTGCAGATCTGAGGAAAACAATTTTGGAAGAGGCTTATAAGAGCAAATTGAGTATTCATCCTGGAGCGACCAAGATGTACCATGACTTAAGACAGAATTACTGGTGGCCAAGAATGAAGAGGGACGTAGCGGAGTATGTATCGACTTGTTTAACTTGTCAGAAAGCGAAAGTGGAACATCAACGACCTGCTGGAATGTTGCAACCTTTGGATATACCGGAATGGAAGTGGGATAACATTTCCATGGATTTTATAACCGGATTGCCCAAAACAAGGAAAAAGAATTATTCGATTTGGGTAATAGTGGATCGATTGACAAAATCCGCACATTTCTTACTAGTGAGGACCACTTATAAAGTAGATAAGTTGACGGAAATCTACATTGCTGAGATTGTGAGATTACACGGAGTTCCATCGAGTATTGTATCGGACCGTGGTCCAAAGTTCACATCTCATTTTTGGGGAGCGCTGCATGAAGCGTTGGGAACGAAACTGAAATTGAGTTAAGCTTACCATCCACAAACATATGGACAAACCGAGAGAACAAATCAGTTCTTGGCCTTAGTATATTCGTGGTAATAACATTCAGTTCTTTTTCCTGATTGATTCTCCAATTCTCCGGAATTTGACACTGCAACTTCACAGCTTTCCCTTTCTAGTCCAAGCAAATTGCCATTTCTTCCCAATCAAATAACACCTTGCCTAACTTATGCAGCCAAACTACTCCCAAAATCATGTCCTCACCTTGTAATTCCACTATGTAAGCGTCAACAGTGGTCTCGAACCTTCCAATTTGAATGTCAAACTTCCCACACTTCTCTGTTATAGCCACACGGGAACCGTTTCCAAATTTCACGTTCGTAACCGGAATCTGTTCTACTAGAAGCTACAGAACTGCAGTCATTTGAGGAGTCACAAAATTATGACTAGCACCAGTGTCCACCATCATCGTAACTGGTATGCCTTTCACGGTACCTTCCAAATGTAGGAGAAAAGGGAACGAATTTCGAGCTCTGCCTTCCTCTTCTATTCCGAATAGCATCGTGGAGTTGCATCTTAGTGCAACGTGTTGGAACCAAGTTGTTTCTTTCAATTAAAGTTTTGATGTTAACAAATGTATTTTATGAAAATAACATATTTGACTTAGAAGAAGAATGAAAAATGTCATCAGAAGAATAGATCAGAAGATGACGTCACCAGAGGATGACGTCACCAGAAGCAGAAATCAGAAGATGATGTCACCAGAGGATATTGTTAGATGAATTGTCAGAGAAAAATGCTCAAAACAGAATCTGAGAAAAATGCTCAAAACAGAATTGGAGAAAAAGGCTCAAAACAGAATTTGAGAAAAATGCTCAAAACAGAAGCGGAGCAAAATGCTCAAAACAGATCAGTGAGCAAAAGACTCAAAACAGAATCTAAGCAAACTACTCCAGAATATTCTTAAAACAGATTAATCGAAATATACTTCAGAAGAAAAGCATCAGTGAAGTTCAAAAGTTCAACTATAAATAGAGACTTAATGCTGAAGAATAAAGCATCGAAAAACACAAGAACTCAAGCTTCAATTCAAAGTTATCTGAGAGTTCAAAAGAGAGAAACACAAATGAACAAGAGCAATATTTTCTAAGTGTTTTCGAGAGAGAAATACAGTGCAACAATCAGCTTTCCAGAAGCAATACAAGAGTGCAAGAATAAGTGTAGCAAACAGCTTTCCAGAAGCAACGTTGCAAAGTTCTAAACCTTTATTATAGTGGTGTAGATTCCTTCTTCAATCTGGGGTTGTCAGATTGGTAGGAGAAGACTTAGCTGGTTTAGTTAAGGTGTTGTTGTTCCTCAAAAGTATGGGGTTGTCAGGCTGTTTGGGAAGACTGACTTGAAGGGTCAGTGGTGTTGTAATTCAAAGGAGTTTGAATTAGTAAAAGGCCTTCTGGAGGAAGGGACTGGACGTAGCCTAGTTAACGGTGAACCAATATAAATTGCTGTGTTATTATGTTATTATTATCCGTTGCTGAATCTGATTAATTATTTATCGAATAATTCAAATCAACATTTAACAAAACAGCAAAAGAAATTAAGTTTGACAAACACAATTCAACCCCCTTCTCATGTTTGCACCTTCACAACGTCTTCCTCCCCTTCCTTCAGTTCGATAGCTAGAACTTCACCGGCATTGTCTGTCACTTCATCATCTCCCAGAATCACTAAACACAACTGTTTTTTAGCACACTGATGAAGGGGATGGAACCTCTCCCCACATCGAAAATAGAGGCCTCGTGTCTTACGATCCATTAATTCGGAATAGGGAAGATGCTTGGTTCCCCTATTTGCGATTTTTATGGTTCCCCCTTCGCTCCTCATCGCCATTTGTTCGTGTTTGGTTCTGATTAAGGTTGGATCCTTGCATGCTCAATTCCGGGTTAGGATTTGACCCAGTTTGAGTATTTCTGGATTGGGCTCCCCCACTTGGCTAAGAACTCGCATTTCCCTTGTTTGGGTCTGGAAAAAGACCCACTACGGACCCGTTTCTATTAGTAAGCCCATTACTTCCTTCTCTTCCCCCTTTCCTATTTCGCGAACGACCTCCACCTCCGCTTCCTCTGTAATTCAACACACCTCGTAACTCTGTTTATTTCATCGCCTCCACACGTGTCTTAGGGTTGAAGGTCCTTACTCGTAAACGTACCTCTGACCGGAGGCCACCCAAAAAATACCCAAGGTATTGTTCTTCGGGGAGATGCATAACCTGGGAAGAGAAATATTCGAAATCTAAAATGTACTCTTCCACATCTCCAATTTGTTGAAGATCTTTCAATTCTTCGAATGAATTATCGCTCTTTCTTCCTCCATATCTCTCAATCAGCGCTTCCTTCAACTTTAACCATGTGAGGTCATCATCTGTTTCCCATAGAAGATTAAACCAATGAATGGTTGCTCCCTCCATGCTAATTTTTGCCAAACGAACCTTCACTTCTTCAGATATTCCCTGTACCTCAAAATATGTCTCTGCTCGTGCGATCCACCTCACTGGATCGTCACCATCAAATGACGGCAGCTCCACCTTCTTCACTGCCATCTTGTATTCCGTAATTGGCTCACTGGTTGTCTGCGACACCCCAGATGTAGGCCGATTCAATAGTTTTGCAAACTCTTCCAAAATAGCATGACGAAATTCATCCAAGGTTTGGCGCACCGAACCTTCCGTCTCAGCCATTCGTATCTCCAAAGCCTCAATTTTGTCAGACATTTTCGGTGGCATTCGGTTTCGCTAGCTTCTATCTCTATCCGGCAGGTCGGACCAATGATAGAGCTCAGAATTTTAATGGAAGAAAAAGTATATTATTTCTTAAAATTCAGAGTAGTATCTCTTACAATGACGAGATTGGGAAATGATGTCAAAAGAAAAACTAAACCAGAGTTCTAAGAACTCCTAAACCATAGCAGAATTACTCCTAACCATAGAAAGAATTCCCCTATTTTGTTCTTAAAATATTTTATGTGTATTTCCCCTCTTCCCATTCCCTCATTCTTATAACATAAAACATAAAATAAGAGACATTATTAATTTGCTTTTATTCCCTCCATTCATCCTTCTTGAAACTGAATGTCTTTCCACGTCCCCTTCCCTCATTCCTTTAATGGCATATTATTAGAATAAGAGACGTTATTAACTAGCTTTTATTCTCTGCATTCATCATACTAGAAACTAAATGTGTGTGACTTGGGTGAATAGGGTCCACTCTTTGGACCCTCATTCCTCTTAATTTGCATTGTTCTATCAGAATCTCATTTTCTATTAAATGGAATAAGTTTTTTTTCCAGTAAAAAAATAATTTAAATATTATTGAAGTTTGATTTAATGAGAAATAACTATTGTTCTATTCATAATAAATAAAAATTAAGTTAACTAAAATGAGTTTATATTAATGAGTACATGTATTGTGTAACCAACAAGGATAAGGTCTATCATAAGAGAATAGTCTCTCACACATGATGAATCACAGTTCGAGTTTTGACGAATAAAAGTGTCAACATTTAAGGACGATAATGTCTCCAATAAAAATATTTTTAATAGACGGAACATATGAGAAAAATGACATCTTATATATTATAAGATATTTACAAATTTAAAAAATGTTCAAAATTAAAATATTGTGTATAAATTTGGGAATGAGAGTATTTAAATTTTGAATAAATTGATTGGCAAAATAAATAGGGCAATTTAATAACATTATCATTTTGTATGTTAACTTTATATATCTGTCAAGCAAGGATGCATGTCAAGACTCGGGTGATATTTATTCAATTTCTAAATAAATTTTGTATCAATAAAAAATGAAATAAATTTTAACATATAAAAAGATAATATATATTTTTTCTATGTGGCTGAATTAAATTGAATAAACAACTAAAATAAGTATAAATTCGTCTAGAAAAAATTAATAATATAAATTAGTTACATGAAAGCAACCACATTAGGTGATGACCACAAAGAAATACATTTATATTAAAATTACTATAGCAATAAATTTAAAAATATTTAAAAGATTATAATATTAGCGAGAAGTATACACTTTAGTTATTCTTGACAAGAAATCAATAATATGTAGTTCTTCATTAACATTTAATTAATTATTTACTTTAAAATTTTAACTCAAACCTTATATTATGAATTTATGAGAAATTATTCATTAGTGAGCGAGTTAGTTAGTGAGTCAATGAAATTTGGTTTTGTTTTGAATTTAATGCTGAGACAATTTTTTCAACTTATTCAATTATATATTGAGGACATAATTGATGTTGTGGTAGATGAAAATTGTGACTATCAAATTATTTCATCATTACTTGACTATAGTAATGCATCGTTCATTAATATTTAGATAGTAAGATCAGTTCACATGTTAGTCCATATGATACATTATTTCCAAGATGTATAAAAGAAGTGAGGGAATATTTGACTGATAACAACTTTGAGATTTCAACCTATAACAACTTGGAAGGCTACTTTGAGTGTATTTGTTTGTTTTGATTTATATTTAATCTACAATATTATACGTGTATAAATATTTAAAATATTTGAGTTTTGCACACACAACTATCTTTGTAAACAAATAGATTTAATAATGTCATGTTCTCAATGTGTCGTGGCAATATTGCACCCCACGTGAATATGTATTCGCAAATCCTCTAAATTGTATCCCGTAATATATTTTTAAAAAGTCAATAAAAGTTCAAATATTTCTAAGTACATATTTGAAAGTACTTTAAACATATCCGAATTTTTATAGAAGAAGATTAAGAAAAAATTGGACACGTCAATACATATCAATAAGTATTTAAGGGTCCGATTAATACCTAGGATATGATAGAGACAAAATATGATATAAAGATATGATATAATATGATAGTGATGAGATAAACATTATTATTAGTTTTTGATACACACGTAATAACCAACATGATAACAATATTTTATTTTGTCATGTATTTTGAAACACATCTCATCAATATAATATATATTAGATTTAATTAACAAAATTATCATCGTAAATAATTACATATTAATTTTTTTAAAAAAAAATTAACTTATTATATTTTAAATATTATAAATTAACAAAAAGATACTAAAAAATGAAATAAGTAATGAAATAATTTTATATTTAAAACTATCAATTGATACTACTAAAACAAATAATTTAATTTTTAAAAAAAATTATGAGTAAATAAATAATTCTATTTTATTTATTAGAATAAAAAAAAGATATGATATATATTATATGTAAATGAATAATTTTCATATTTTTATAATTTTGAATACTAATTTATTAAAATCACAAACATCTTTAAATTAATTATTAATATTTCATTTTTAAGTTTAAGATCAAATTCAATTAATTATTTTTATATTTATATTTAATTAGATTTACATATTTATATTTTAGATTGTATTTTATAAATTGTTTTTATATTTATATTTTATAAGAGTAATTGAATAAATTACTATTCTTATTATATCCTGCTGATTTATAACATATCTCATATCCAAGATAAAAATTTCAACTTGATATCTCTTGTCATGTCCTTCAAACAAGCGCTAAGTGTATCAATATCCAAGTCGCATCGAACATGAATACTTCTCCCATTTTGAAGTATGCGCATAGTCATAGACAAATAAATCAGATTGCTCATAGATTAGTTATTTTGGACTTGTGTTAATGATTTTTAACATGATTATCCAAACTCAAGCTTGACATTTGGAAAGGATTTTGTTGCAAGTAATTGGGATTAGAGTTATCAATTTCAAAAACTCACTAATTATTGGTCTGAGTTTATCTATTAGTTTATATATTGGAGGAGACAAAAAAATGTCATAGTTAAAAAGGTCTAAAAAATGAAAGTCCACTAAACTAAAAAGTCAATTAAATTTTGTGGGCTTAGTGGGGCATGTGGGCCCATTTTTCACATTCTTTTTTTAAAAAAAATTTGACAATTTTTTTAATTATTTTTTGAGAAATAAATATTTTCCATTTTTTTTGATTTTTTTTGGTAAAAAACGATTTTTAAATGATTTTTATTTATTTCTCGAAATTTTTTTGATTCGGGAAAAATTCGAACAAAATTTTGTTTTTGATTTTTCTCAGAATTTTTCGATAAATTAATTATTTAAAAATTTTTCAAGAAAAAAATCTCAACTAACAAAACATTAAGCCTATGAGTCCCCTTATTTAAACCACAAAAAATAATAAAATAATGAGCCAAAACTTTAAAAAAATTATTTCAATAAAAGTCTAATATTAAAGGCTCAGTATAGATTTTTTTACGAGGACTATGGACTTTAAAACTTTATTGAAAGCACTAATTGGGATCCTCAATTAGTAAAACATAATTAAATTTTGGAGATATTTCTCTGAAAATTACAACATAAGCATTTCACTGCATCCTACCTATTACACTATTTTCATCTAATTGATTACTTAAATGTCATCAGATTGATTTACACTATTTTGGAGATATTGGTTGTTGGTCTTTCTTTTATCACTAATTCAAAAAACTTTTTCCCTAATCTTAAAAATGATTTTTCTAGTGTTAAGTTTTTTTACGATAAAACAACTATATTAGAATTTTGTGTTCATTTTTTTCAATTGATATTAAACGAGCATGGTTCAAAACAATCTTTTAATTTCCTTAAATTATATTGCAATAGTTGAAAGAAAACAAATAATTAAAACAATAAGATGTATTATTGATATCAATCAAAGTGATGACAAAAACTAAATAGTAAGTCTTGATTGATCACAACAGAAAGACCAACCAAAATCATGTCCTAGTGAGTGTAATCAACCTTGCTAACAGAAAATGAGAAGTTATAGAGAAGAAGTGTGAGTATCAGCTTGAGTTCTGTCATAACAAAGTTTTGGTCTATAGGAATCTTGTTATCAAATGTCCAAGAAATTGAAAAGAGCCTGGAAAGTAGATATTTTTGCATATGTCAATAATTATTTGGTTCATGTTATGCTTCACCTTGAAAATACCATTTCCTCCACTGCCATTGTCACTTTTAGAACATTATAGTAATACTTGTAGTCGATCTTTTGGTTTTGTACTTCACAATTGTGGATGATTTTCTTTATCAACATGTCCACCTCTTTCTTCAACCTCCATATCTCTTTGCTGGCGAGAAACAAGAATACACAAATATAACATTAATTAAGCATGCAGAGTGTTAATCACAATTTCATAAAATATTATTTTAAATCACAATCTCTCGTTGGTTGAACATCAAAAGAGTTTTATCAAATCAAATTACGTGATTCAAATAAATTTCAACCAATTAAAAAAAATATATTTAAAAATTGTATTTGAATTTGTGATACCAACATTTCTTATATAACACATAATATAGTATAATAAAAAGTAATTTTTTTATGATCATTTTAGGCAACTTGTTAAGAAAACAGAAAGAAAATAAAAAAAGTTTTAAGTAGAAAAAATTACTTTTTAAATTTTCAAAACGTTCAATGCACAAATTTCCAAATTATATTTTCTTTTAAGAGTCATGAACTGTGTGCTTGTTAGTATATTTTTTTTAATAAGTTAGGAAGATAGTGATATAACCTTAGGTTTAGAAATCCAAAAAGAATATGAGTCGATGAAAATGCAGCTTGCATAGCGTCCAATTTCGCAAAAATTTATTTTACTTGTTCATAATAGCTGCCAAAACAAGCTTTTCCCATGTTCTGATCATTTCTACGGTAGATTCTTCCATAAGATTCATCATGTTCTACTCAAATTAAACTATGACTTGGTATCGGATTAGGAACGAATGTAGATTAACAATATGATTTTCCAACCCCTATCATATATCATGGATATAATTTAACAATTGCATCTCATTCATTTTTATATATTTCATGATCTGCTTTTAGTGAATTTGCCACTTGAAATATATTTTGTATATCCTTCCCCTTCTTATATATATATTTTGTATATTTTTTTCATATAATAGTATACAAATATTTAAAAAAACAGATATTATTACATATATATTTTTTCCACAGGTTTCCGCCATCGAAGATAATACTTCTTTCGTTCTATAATAATTGAGTTGTTTTATAATTTCACGTATTAAAAAATTTGTATAAAAAAAAGAGAGAAAATAATATTTTTATTAAATTATTTTTCATAAGTATCAATGTATTATCAATATCATAGCATAGTAAAATATATTACATTAAAAATGATACAAGTATAATTAATTAAAGGGAACAATTTAAAAAAAGTGAAATTGAAGGGGTCATGTTGAGACAATTATATTGGGACAAAAGACTAACTATCTATTAAATATATTATTTATATTTTATGTAACTAGGATATTTTTCATCTATATCCCTTTTTTTATTTTTTAAATTTCAATATTTCTCTATTTTGAAACTAATATATGAAAATATACTTTATTTTTTACTTTTAGAAGATCGCAAACCGGAGATTCGATTATGTATTGTTTTTTTTTTCACAAATAAAAAATTTTAAATTAATAAATAAGATATAATAAACCTTCGAGAGGTCGCAAGTCAGATTATATATTGTTTATTTTTTTTAACAAATGAAAAAAAATAAATTAATAAATAAAATATAATAAAAATAAAAAATAAATTATATTAATAAAATCAAATAAAATATATCAAATTTAATGGGGTAGACTTGTCAAGGAAAAGAGTTGTCTATAATATTTTAACAACTCTCTAGTCTATTGTAAATAAATTTACAACTATCTTCTATTTTGCAACCAACTCTCTCTTAATTTGCTGTAAAATACCTAGATAAAATTAGAAACTCTCTCTTATTTTACAGTTGATTATCTCCCATTTTACGGTTAATTTTATTTATTAAAATACAAATTAGTATATATTCACTGTTAATTTTATTTATTAAAATATAAATTAGCATATATATGATTGTGTAAACAATGTAACACGTTAAAAAAAATTTAGCATAGTCATGTTCTTTGTGTATATGATATACTCAAATTTTTTTTTATAGAAAAAATGGAGATATATTTATTTATATTATAAATAAAATAAACGTTAAGAATAAAAAATGCACAAGTATAGTTAGTGAATTATATCGGATAACAGATATAATATAATTCGTGAATTGTATTATTAACATCTATTTTATTTTTAAATTAAAATAGATAAATATTAAATAATATATATTTTGTTTTGATTTATTTAAATTAAATTATAGAAAACTAACTAACTACTTCGTCAGCTTTCGTGAACAATATTTTGTATTATTATCGAGTAACCAATATAATTTGTGCATTTTATTCTTAAAATCTATTTTATTTATAAATATAAATAAATGTATCTTCTTATTTTTTTGAAATTTTTGAATGTGTTACATTGTTTAAATAACCATATAGATGTTTATTTATATTTTAATAAATAAAATTCATTGCAAAATAGGAAGCATTCAGTTGCAAAATAGGAGATAGTTGTTAATTTATTTGCAACAGAATGTTAGGAGGGAGTTGTTACACTATCATAACTTATTGTTTTCTTTGGTTTATGGTATACTCAAATTTGGTTTCTTTTCGAAAAAAAAAGATACATTTATTTACAATATTGTAAATAAAAATGTATGACGATATCGATTATTCGATCATAATTCAAAATACTATCTGAATGTTAACTCTACTAAATATCTATAATTTCATTTTACTAATTTTAATTAATTTTATATTATTATTAATAATTAATATTTTAATTTTTTTATTATATCAATTAATAAATAAAAAAAAATGTGTGTAAAAAGTTGCATCCTCTGCGATCAAATTTGCCCAATTGTTTTTTGTTTCACACGTTTGCATCCCACATTTTGAATTTTATTTTAAAAAACGTGGATATATATGAAAAACTCTGCCCAAAAATAAAGTTTGATTTTTTACGAGAAAAATCATTGAAAAATTGCTCCATGTATGGGTCTTTGCTCCAAAGAGATTTATATAAAAGGAGATCCAAATAAATGAAAAAACTCCTCCCAAAAATCAAGTTTAATTTTTTACAAGAAAAATAAACGAAAGATGGATCCATTGCTTGCCTTTGCTCCAAATAGATTTGTATAAAAGGAGATTTAAAGAAATCAAATAATATTGATTTTGTATAGTTTTTTTAATCTTAGAAGATAAGATAAATATTATATAATTAATTCATATATTTACAAAATGTTAAATTCAAACTTAAAAATAAAATATAACCTGACAATATTGATTTATCAATTAAAATAAAATAAGATTTAAGATGATTTTACCAACCTTAATATGTTGGGCTAATACCAAAAAAGTAAATAGAGACATACATTGGGCGGAAGAGATTAGTATGTTTACCATGGGCAAGTCAATAACCATGGGCAACGGTATAAATCTATGTTATCACTATTAAAATATTATTTATAATGAAGCATCATGTATGGTCCAAAATACAAGAGATATAAGTAGTATAATACTTGATTAAATTGTTGGAATTCGTACTTCCAGAAAAACTCTTGCATCATTACTTTTCAAAAACCAAACATGCAACTCAATTACACAGCCCACAGCAGAATGTTACACAGAATCTGAACAACAATTTTCTGTTTAATTATTTCTCTACAATTACTGTATTATTATTGCTTCAGATTAATCTTAGCGGATATCGATATATAAATAAAAATTTGAAAACAAAATAAAACTACTCTGCTTGAAATTAAACAATTAGTTTAAAAGACGTACACTTTAATTGAAAAAAAAAAAGATGTGTTGTTAGTGTAATGGTGTACACATTCTTAATTATTAAAAACATTATTTCTATTTTTTTTAAATTAATTAATTTAAAAATGTAAATATTCTCTTGAAAGTAAATTTATATCATATAATTATACATAAATATAAATAAATAGTATTTTTTGTAACTCTTTATTCTCAATACAAAATACTCCATCCATCCTATAATATTTTAACACTTGTCTCTATGTAATCTACCAACATAAAATAACCAAATTTATATTATTCTATCAATATAAAATAACTAAATTTATATTATTTTTATTTAAATGGTTGGATATTCCTAAACAAACTACTTGCAGTAAAAGCACACTTGTGCATTCCATTACAACTCTAAAATATAACATATGTAAGTGAGAAAGTATAGCATATGTAAATGGAATGGTGAGAGAAGTAAATATAAGCTATATAATCATACATACACGTTGGTGGTATAAAACTAAGAATATGATTCATGTATTGAATTGTTTAAAAGTGGATAAATTTTCACTTATGTGTCTTAGTCATTGTGATAATTTATGAACTCTTAAGGTGTTTATGTAACATCATACATTCAAAATTTTTTTTCTTCTTCTTTAGTTCATTTATTTTGTTGTTATATATATGAATTTGTTTTATTATTATAAGTTGATTTAGTTGATTATATTTTGACTATTTTCGTATGTATTGTGCTCAAATAGTTAATTTTAATTGAATTTTAGAAAAAAGTTATATTAAAAGTAATTTAAAGATCATATGATTATTTAAAATAATCACAAACTTTTTATTTTAATTTTAACAGTTCATTATTGATCTATAATTAAGATTTATTTATTTATTGTTTTTTTGTTATAAAAATCCTCATACTTGAAATAAATCTTCAAAAATATATTTTCAAATATACAAAATTATTTTTAAATCGTATAGTTTTTTTAAAAATCATTTTATATGGTATAGTAGAAGCATGTATCACACCGTTTGTCATCCTTCTATTAATAATTAATTTTTGTGGAATCTTTTAAGAAAAAGATAGGTACGACTTATGAGGAAAAATTATACGTCATAATGGTAGCATATTCGAATATTCACGTCTCTCTCTTGTTTTTTTTTTTTCCTGAAAATATTCATATTTCTCTATATCTCCAATTTTTAAGTAAACAATATATTTTCTATAAACTCATTATTACTTCACGAATCTCTATGTCTTAATTTTATTTTGAAAAAACTGCATATATATATATATTGTTTTAGTTAAACAAAATTAGTGAAATAAAAATATTATTTTAATGTTAAATTAATAATAAAAACTAGAAAAATAAATAAATTAACTAAAAGTGTAACATTTATATTTTAAACAAATACATCAAATTATTTTAAAGCATTCAAGATAGCCTAAAACAATTGTTGTAATAGATTAATTAATGTTCACTATATTAAATTCATTTATAATTACTTATTGTCTCAAATAATTACAAAAATATAATAACATATCAAAATCATTAATTTTGGTTGGCTAAATTGGAGCATAGTCTAATAAAATAATTAAATGTTTAACCATGATTAAAAAGGAAAATTATATACCCATAAAAAAAAAAGGGAAAATTGTAAGTTAACCATTTTCATTTCCCTCATTTTCTTCTCGTGACTCTTCTTAAATATCTCCCAGGATTCACCGTTCTCGTAGGTTCCAACCTTTTATATATTTTTAAAAATGAAATAAAAAAAATGAAAATATCGACGCTAATAACAAAAGCAAAAAAAACTGTATTTATAACCAACAACCAAACACAACACAACACAATTCAAAGGTGAAGGGTTTGGTCGTGTTAGGTTACCACTGTGACATTTGTGTAGTTAGTTGCGGCTGAAACAGAAATTGTTAGGTATGTCTGAGATTTCCATTCTCTACAAAAACTACTTCACTTCTCTGCATCAATCTCATCCTTTGATTTATTTATTTTATCAAATCATCATATATTTAAGATTAATACTTCTACTAATCAATTTTTATTAATTTTAATTCTTAGATTTGTATTTGAAAACTGCTTAAGATCCAAATTAAGTTGTTTAATTTAACAATAATAATATACATACATAGTTTCATTTGATAATATTACATGTGATGTTTATAGAAGAATATGTGATGATGAATTTTGTTGTTGATTAGTTTGTGAAGATTGGTTTTTTTGTTTTGTTATTGAATCAGAATCTATTATAGAAAAGAAAAACAAAGATGGGTAGTTCTGGATTCTCGTGGAAATTACCAGATCATCCTAAGCTTCCAAAGGGAAAGCCAATTGCTGTTATTGTTTTGGATGGTTGGGGTGAGGCTAAGGAAAATGAATACAACTGTATTCACATAGCTGAAACACCCACAATGGATTCCCTTAAAAAGGTATAAACTTTACATACCAATTTATATTTTGTTGAATTGAACTTGTTTGGATGGAATCTGTGCTTTTAGATCCGTTGACGTTTTTGAGTTTTTTTTCTTCATGAAAATGAATGGTGGTATTTTTTTGGTATATTGTAGGGTGCACCTGAACATTGGAGGTTGGTTAGGGCTCATGGTAAAGCAGTAGGTCTTCCAACAGAAGATGACATGGGCAACAGTGAAGTTGGTCACAATGCACTCGGTGCCGGTCGGATATTTGCTCAAGGGTAAATTGAAATGGCTTCTAATCTCAATCTATTTGGTTTGGCCCCATATGTATGCTGCTATAAACAGATTCAATACTAGTTTGTAGTAGTGAAGTAGACAAGTAGTAATCATATACTAATTATATTATATTTATATAAATAGTTAGTTGTTCATGCCTAGTTTAGTTTTAGGATGCAATACAATAATCAACAACATCTAAAAAAGGAATGTGTTTTGATTTATTCACTCGTGTCTTGGTTAGGACTTGGTTTTTGGTGCTTTTTGAATTATGTAAAGCGTTTCTTGATTTATCATAGCAGAAAATGTGAACCAATATTGTTTCTTGTCAGCATCTGGATTTGATGTGCCTATTCTCTTATATGTTGGTTCCGCACATAACAGTTCTTGCTACATCTTGTTTTGTGATACACCTTTTTTCTTGAATTATCCTAAAGGCTATCAGTAGGTATAAATTTGCACCTTGCTCACGCCTAGTTTAGTTTTAGGATTCAACACAATAATCAACAACATCTTTGTTGCTTTGCCTTACTGTGTATGTCATTTTTCCCAAGGACTTGCATTCTTATGTTTAGGTGGATGATGTTTTGTATCTTGATTTCAATAAATTTCTTTTGTGGTATTAGGATTTGTTGTTGCACACTTGCCATATATTGAAATGTTTCACTGATTCTTCTCTATTGACTATGCTATATGATCTATTGCTTTTGTTGGTTTAAATATATTCCTAGTACGTGATGATTGGGATGTAATGGTTTGTTTTTGTTTATTGTAGTGCAAAGCTTGTTGACCTTGCTTTAGAATCTGGAAAAATTTTCGACGGAGAAGGTTTCAATTACATAAAGGAAAGTTTTGAAACTGGCACAGTGCATCTCATTGGATTACTGAGTGATGGTGGAGTTCACTCCAGACTTGATCAAGTGCAGGTGATTTTCTTGGTTGGGACTTTTGTGTCTCTTCACGTTTGCAAAATTTATGCTTTCTAACCAACTATGTGTGTACAGTTGTTGCTTAAAGGGCTTAGTGAGCGAGGTGTTAAAAGAGTCCGTCTCCATATCCTCACAGATGGTCGTGATGTTTTGGATGGCTCAAGTGTAGGTTTTGTGGAAACCCTTGAAAATGATCTTGCAAATTTGCGCGAGAAAGGTGTCGATGCAAGGATAGCATCAGGTGGAGGTCGCATGTATGTCACAATGGACCGTTATGAGGTATTGTATTTCAATGCCTGGAAATAACTTTCCATTACTCCTATAGGGATCCCCCGTTTCTTTTAAAATGTAAACAAATTCTGCACTTCCTCTTTTGCCTTTTGGTTTATTTTTATACTAGACATTTTTAATTTATCAGAAAAAGGATAATTGGGCAAACAGCACTAAATATTTGACAAAAGTTTAAAGGTAGTTCACGATATGGTACCTGATTACATTCGAAAGTTGTGTTCTACATTAACTTGAATATTCGATTGTTTCACACTTTTACTTTGAATTTAGCTTAGTATTTTATGTTCTCATACTTGTACTTAACCTGCATCGTTGAAACTTGTTAGTTTCTTTCTTTCACTGATTTTTGTGTAGCTATTAGTCTTATACAGACGCTAATTTTATCTTGTTTTTTTTTTTAAATCCAATTCTTTGTTGTAATGCCATATTTGCTCTAAAGTTTGATAAATGAAAGACAATAATTTTTTTCCTGAGAATCATGAAAGTTTAATCGGTGGAACTGCCACATAATCTCATTTATTTATCTTAGCTATGATATGAGATTTCCCTTTTGTGGTTAACTTTGTATTCAAACTCTTATTGTTTTATACAGGAAATAAATTTGGTTGACTTTAAATATTTTTATATGTGGATATGTTAGATATGACTATGGATGATATAAATGATTTCAAAACAACTTGCAGAATGACTGGAGTGTTGTGAAACGAGGATGGGATGCTCAAGTTCTTGGTGAAGCACCTTATAAGTTTACAAATGCTGTTGAAGCTGTCAAGAAACTGAGGGCAGAACCAAAGGCCAATGACCAGTATCTGCCTCCTTTTGTTATCGTTGATGAGAGTGGGAAATCTGTTGGTCCGATAGTTGATGGTGATGCTGTTGTTACATTCAACTTCCGGGCTGATCGTATGACTATGCTTGCTAAGGCTCTTGAAAATGAAAATTTTGACAAGTTTGATAGAGTACGCTTCCCTAAAATCCGATATGCGGGCATGCTTGAATATGATGGTGAATTGAAGCTTCCACGTCATTACCTTGTTTCTCCACCAGAGATCGATAGGACTTCTGGTGAATATTTAGTGCATAATGGTGTTCGCACTTTTGCTTGCAGGTGAGTTAATCTCTGTTAGTTTTCTCTTGATATCGTAATAATTACATCCAAATCCTTGATTTTGCTACATATCAATCTATTCTTGATGGTGAACTTTTTGAACTATGCAATGCAATAGAATTGTTAAGTTATCATGTTTGTCTTGTGTTGGCTCATGAATTTCTTCTTCGACAGTGAAACTGTTAAATTCGGTCATGTCACATTCTTTTGGAATGGGAACCGGTCTGGGTATTTTAATGCGGAATTGGAAGAGTATGTTGAGATTCCAAGTGACTCTGGGATTACATTCAATGAACAACCAAAAATGAAGGCATTGGAGATTGCTGAGAAGACAAGGGATGCAATTCTTAGCCGAAAATTTGATCAGGTAATTAATTGGATTATTATCAGGTGATTTTGAGATTCATGGTCTTATTAATTAAACTTTGAGTTACTATCTTATTTTGTCTGTTGTGAAGGTACGTATCAACCTACCAAATGGTGACATGGTGGGGCATACCGGTGACATTGAAGCAACAATTGTGGCTTGTAAAGCAGCTGATGAAGCTGTGAAGGTAATGACTGTTATTTTCAAATTTGTTGTCTATATTTTTCCACTTTTTATAATTACAAATATCTAGCTTTTCTGGTTAATTCATATCAAATAGCTTGGTCGCTTGGGACCGTTTACTTTGTGAAAACATTATCTTTTTTCATCTTTTAATATTTGTGTTCATTTTACTTTGATAAGAGACTCTTGAAGATAAAAATTGTTATGGAGAGAAGATGAAATGCTAGTTAATGTAGATGCATTTCTGAAAATAATGAAAACAGATTTTGACATTTCATTGTTTCTAGAAAGGTAGATAATTGTTTACTTCAAAAGTCTCTTATAATTTATTAATAAAAGTTAAATTTACACAATTTTTTTAGAAATGAAAACAGGAAATATTTTCACAAAGTAAACGGTCCTTTATATTTCTTCTACCTATATAGGTGAAAAACCAAATTGTCTTTTTGTTGGCTGGTCATGCTTAGATCCTTTAAAAATAGTTCAAGCCTTTCATTATATGTGCTATTGCTTATTAAGCAACTGTATTAAAACTGTGTATTTACATATGTAATTGCAGATGGTTCTTGATGCAGTTGAGCAAGTGGGTGGAATTTATGTTGTCACTGCTGACCATGGAAATGCAGAAGATATGGTCAAGAGGGATAAATCTGGAAAACCTCAGCTAGACAAGAATGGACAAGTCCAGATTCTCACTTCTCATACTCTTGAGCCAGTAAGTTTTACTTCAATTATTATCTATCGAGGAGACCTCAAGTCCCACATTGGCTAATACACGGCCTAAACAGAACTTATTAAACTTTGACAATTCTCACTTTTGCAAGTCAGTTTTGTGGATTTAAGTTAGATGCATAATCTAAGATGGGACAAGAAGTCTACATATTAGAGGTGTTATTTGGCCAACGTAATATCCACGCACCAAATGCAGTAGACCCTAACCGCGAGAGAGTGTTGGTATTGTGAGGTTGAGTTAGGTCTAAAACATAAGATTATCTGCTTCCAATAGGTTATGGTGCTAATTAAGATTACTTGCATTATCATTATAGATAAGAAGCTCGAATTTGGTTTTAAAAAAATCTTGTACTTTTTTGTTTGTTTGTTAAGGTGCCAATTGCCATTGGAGGTCCTGGATTGGCGCCTGGAGTCAGATTCCGCACCGATCTTCCTGATGGTGGGCTGGCTAATGTAGCTGCAACTGTGATGAATCTTCATGGATTTGAGGCTCCAAGTGACTATGAGCCATCTCTCATAGAAGTAGTTGATTAATGAGGAACCAAAAATAGATGAGTTACAATTTTCAGCAATTTTCAAATAATTTGAACTTCACATTCGTCTCCACACATGTTTGTGGACTTTTGTTCTTTTGAAATGGCTGTATCAGTCTGCGGTTGACAGAACATTATACTAAAATTAATTAAACTTTTTGAATTCAGTTCTTTTACATGAACCATTAATTATTGTGTCGAATAAGTAAAATAATCAGGTTTAGTGGTAATTGGCGTTTTCAACCCGTGAGG
This sequence comes from Cicer cuneatum, assembly GCA_037974295.1. Lineage (NCBI taxonomy): Eukaryota > Viridiplantae > Streptophyta > Magnoliopsida > Fabales > Fabaceae > Cicer > Cicer cuneatum. The sequence goes on from JBBPBO010001986.1 coordinate 7,346,866, forward strand.
TCATTTTGTTGTCTGTAGTCACTTTTTGTTGCCTGTGCGATCTTGACTTGTGAATCTAATTAGACAAGGTCATATTCCTCCGATTTTACCCAATCAGATATCTAATAGTAGGAGTACAAACTTAGAATACTATTCTTAAAATATTAAATTGCATCTAATTCAAATCCAATACTATTTCAGTCATGTTTGTTAACTGTGATTGCACGCAAGAATGGTATACCCTTTTTTATTATGAGGAAACTTATATTATAACTTGTTCGAGTTCTAAATGGAAGCCTCGCAAAAAAATACACACGTAACAATATATCTGCAATGGAATTTTATAACCAAAGAGATGGTTGTCGCCCATCATAAATCAATTGAGCTGGATTATACAGCATGCTTCACTGCATGAATTTATGATTCGTAAGAGTGCATGCAATCCTGATCTGTAACTTTCACTCTGGACAAATCCAAAAGTTCTTATTAGCATGAGCTTTGAATTGATACCTTTTTATATTTATTTGTTTTTTTTAATTGTTTATATTCTTGTTCTTATCACATTTGAATTTCTGTATGGAATATAGTGTCTCCATTGAAATTCCTTTATATTTTCAAATTGTAAATGATGTTTCCATCTCCATTGAAGTTCCCTTATATTTTCAAATGTAAATAATGGTTCCTCACTTATTACATTTTCAAATGAACAACACAATTTTTTTTAAAAAAAAATTATACCTTGGCCTTCAAAAGTTTAAAATTGCAGAAGCCAGGAATCTTGTATCTATTGTCTCCCACCTTTTTAAGCACGAGCAGGAAGTGTGTTGTGGCTTCTAGGTAAAGAGAATGTGATGAAAATGGGGGATATAAGGTTTGGTTTAATGGCTGGGGTGGAAAATGTAAAGAGTGAAGTGATAAGGGAGGTTCAGGGCTCTATCTCCACCCTCGTAATATTCCTGACTACTAAAATTGGCTGTTTTAAAAAAAGATATGATTAAAATGATTCTCCTGTTTTCTATTACATACTTACGTCAGTCTAATTGCTTCATTTAGTTAATAAGGACTAATAGTTATAATTGACAAAAAAAATATACATCACATAAGAATATGAATTTTAACGGTTCAATAAGGTATTACACAAAAAGTGTTCATTGTATAATAGTTATACACACACTTCTCATACTGGTATATACAGATAGAAAAATATTTTCCTTTTTAACAAAAGGAGCATCCTTCATAGGTTTTAGGTTTTAACATGGAGTCTAACTGATTCTTACAAAATTAACTTGTTAAGTGAGAGGTGTCATTCTTTACAAACTACTATATAGCTTTATCTCTTATCTATGTGAAACTTGAGTTTTTCTCAATAAACCTTCCATGTCATGCTAAAAATTTGTTTTCTACTCAAGGGACTGGGGGCTAGTTATAAACCATATACCATTGCGAATTTTATCAAACCTTAATTAATAGATCTTCATGTAAAGGTTTTGCATTCATTGCACACAAAACAGAAAGACAACAGTTAAAATGTTTTTGAAGAAAAAGCCTAACCAATCTTGGCTATACTGTTTTCAAGCATACTTTTGAGCTCCTCTAAATGATCCTCAAGAACATCTATTTCGTGTTGGTGATTCTCATCAAGCAAATTTTTGGCCCTTGTAATTGCATCATTGATCTTCTTGTTCTCTCGTGTGGAGAGCTTCAAGTAAATACTGTTTCTTTAAAGCAGTTTCAATTTTGTAAACACAGTCATCCAATGCATTCTTTACTTTCGCCGTCTGTAGGAATTTCTTATCTTCGGCATGGTAATCCTCAGCTTCTTGAATCAAAATTTGAATTTCATCTGCTGATAACCTTTCTCTGTAATTGGTTATTATAATCTCATTCTTATTACCAGTAGATACTTCCTCAGCAGAAACTGTCAAAATACCATTTTCATCGATAGAAAAACATACTTTAAACGGATAACCACGAGGCGCAGGGGGCAACCCGGATAAAGTAAAAGAACCAAGTAGATTGTTATCACTGGCTCTAGTTCTCTCACCCTCACAAACCGCAATCAAGACAGAGGATTGGTTATCAACTACTGTAACAAAACTCTTTGCCTTCTTGACAGGTATAGTAGTATTCTTAGGAATCACTACGCCCATGCAATCATGTAGTAGCTTCCAGCCTAAAGACAATGGTGTAACATCGATCAAAACCAAGTTTGGAACATTCTTCACGTCTTCTCTCAACAGAGCAGCCTGCACAGCGGCACCAAAAGCAACAGCTTCATCGGGGTTGATGCTCTTGCAAAGATCTTTTCCCTTAAAGAAGTCCTGCAATAGCTGTTGCACTTTGGGAATCCGAGAAGAGCCACCTACAAGGACAACATCATCTACACTATTCTTGTCCATTTTAGAGTCAGTAAGGCAACTCTCAACAGTCTCCATGCATTCATTGAAAAGGTCCAAATTGATTTCCTCAAACTTCGCACGAGTGATTGATGAAAAGAAGTCAATTCCCTTAAATAAAGCATCTACCTCAATAGTGGTGTCAAAAGAAAAAGATAGCATCCTTTTCGCCTTCTCGCATGCAGTTCTCAACCTCCTCAAGGCTCTTGGGTTTCCACTAATGTCCACTTCTTTCTTTCGTTTGAACTCCTTTACAAAGTAGTACACCATTCGATTATCAAAGTCCTCTCCACCAAGGTGAGTGTTCCCAGCAGTAGCCTTTACTTGGAAGACCTTATCCTTAATTGTAACAAGAGACACATCAAAAGTCCCACCACCTAGGTCAAACACGAAAATATTTCGTTCTCCAATGCAGTTAGTTCTCTTGTCAAGGCCATAAGCAATAGCTGCAGCTGTAGGCTCACTCATTATCCGCATAACATTAAGGCCAGCAATAGCACCAGCATCTATGGTGGCTTTTCTCTGAGAATCATTGAAATAAGCTGGCACAGTAATGACTGCATTCTTAACTGGTGATTCCAAATACGCCTCTGCAATCTCCCGCATCTTTGCGAGGACTATTGATGAAATTTCCTCCACACACAGTTGCTTCTCTTGACCCTTGTACTTAACAACAACCATGGGTTTGTTGTTTACATCAGAAACAACTTTGAATGGCCACAAGTTCATATCTTTTTGAACAACATCATCACTAAACTTCCTACCAATTAACCTCTTAGCATCTGAAAAATAATATTAATAATTATTTCTTAGAGTAACAGTCAAAAACAATCATCCTTGAGAAAAAACACATAAACTTACTTGATCTCTAAAAAATAAAAGTAATTAAGCCCTAAAAAATTTCAAATGTTGTCAAAATAGTACATGATTAGGACTAAAATGCCTTTACAAGTTATCTAAAAATAATTACTCCCTCAAATTATATATCACTTTGACAATTTCACACAAATTATAAGTTATTTTTTAAAAGTATCCCTCATTAATGGTATGGGAAAGAGAAATTAATAAAATTGGAAGAAAAGAGATTAATAAATAGTAAGGGTGTGTGATAGAAAAAGAAACATTATTGTTTCATTGATATCATAAAATATGACATATAATTTGGGATGGAGAGAGTAATTTAACCAATCAAATAGGTAAAAGCAAATTGAAATTATTTATCTGTCAAGACCAAATAGGTGATATTATATTTATGACTCATAGTTAAGTGGTAAGTGGACAAATAGTTGAAGCAGTAACAATTAGCATATAAATTTGGCCCAAATATCAATTGGGTTACATAGCAATACAGTAATAATAGTGAATATATAAAGAAGTAGATAAATGGATAATAGAAATAACCAAAGATAGTGTTTTGTGGGTTAGTAGCAGCTTGATTCTTAGCTGCATCACCAATCAACCTCTGATAGTCATTGAAAGCAACAAAAGAAGGTGTTGTTTTGTTGCCTTGATCATTGTGAATAATCTCCACTCTGTTGTGTTGTTCCTGCCACACTGCAACGCACGAGTACGTTGTGAAGCGTCTAAACATCGCTATGTTTATTGTATATGGAGAATACGCGAGCGAGCATGCGCGATTTTTAATTGACATTTTTCGAGGGAAGCTAATTATTGATTTATTTATTTTTTTTAGAATTTCGACCTGTCCCATAATCCGTATATTTGATATTACTTTGCTATTATTATCGTGAATAAAATTTTAAAAATAATTTCACACAGTTGAAAATATATAGAATGTTTTACGATATTTAATTGCAACTAATTCATATATTAAATTTTAGATTTAATTTCAGTTTTAGTTATTTTATTTTTACATATTCACGAAATTGATTTTCTTATTTTAAAAATCAATAATTTTGGTTTCTCTCTCTGATTTTTTAACTAAAAAGTAATTGCGTAAGATATTTTAAATAACGTGACATATGATCCGATAATGTAGAATGATTAATACCTATGAATTTTTTTCATATTTTTAATTTAGTTAATAACATATGAATAATTAATGCATGGTTCTATATCATATAATTGTATGTTATGTCATTAAAAATATATCAAATTTTTATTTTTTTAGTTCTAAAATATTATGGAGGAATCAAACTGTTGAATTTTAAAATAGAGGGATCAATTATGTAAATTGATTATAATAGAGTGACAAAAACTGTAATTAAACTTAAATTTTACGATAAAGAATATTAGCCTCTTATATTGTTTTCAAGTTTCCTTTTAATTGCTTAATTAATTTTCAATCTATTTTTGTCTCTTAATTATGGTTCTGTCAACCACTTTTCTTCCATTAGCTTTATTCAAAAAATGTTAAGTGTGTCATATGTGTCGCTTGACATACTAAATAAGTTGTTTGAGTACCTACTTTTTGTTGTTAAAAACTGACACTTGCATACCTTGATTTATTTGATAATGGTGTTCAAATTATTTTTTACTCTACGTCTTTACTCTTTGTTTACTTTATCACTATGATTATGCAATTGTCATTCATGATTTGTTTTGTTTATTGGTTTTGGTTTCAAAGCATCTACTCTTTAGACTTGTAATTTGTCTCTTTGATAAGTAGAAGGAGAAGAGAAGAGAAAAGAAGAAGGGAAATTGAATCTCAAACTCTAATTTAGATTTTTATACGGGTGACTCAGATAATCTAATTAAGAGATCAAAGTGACACATAATACATTTAACGTGTTTTCTGAATAAAACTAATGGAAATGACAAAAAGTGACTGACAAAACTTTAATTAAGGAACCAAAATAAAACAAAAATTAATTAATGAACTAAAATAAAATCTAAGAAAAAGACAAGAGACCAAAAGAGTAAAACTCTTGTTATAAAAATTTATAAAAATCTAATTTAAAAGAATTAGAGTACACACAAAAATCATTTTTTATTTTTTCTTCTTCTCCAAATAAGGATTTACCATCGTTTTTCGGTGACGTCTAGCTTGATTTTGTAATTCTATATGAACACGGTGGTGCTAAAAATCAAAACTGGTTATAAAAGGTGATCTAGCATAATGACAAAATATATATTTTGTAAAAGTTAATAATATTTTTCTTTGTAAAAATTAATATTTTTCTTTGATCAAAATAGATATATATATATATATATAATATCTATTTTGATCAAAAAAAATATTATTAACTCTTACAAAATACATAACTATAACAACTAAACAAATTCAAAAAATATAAGAACTTCCACAAATTACAATTGCCTTCTTCGATTAAGATTTCATATTCTAAAAATTTTATAAGATTTTTTCATTCTCAACGGTATCAAATATCAAATATGTCACTTTCTCTTCATATCTAGGTAGTCAATTGCGGCAGTTCGGTGTGGGCCGTGCTGGAGTGGTGCAAATCAAGGTCGTGGCCGTTCTAGACACATTCACATGTTTCAACTCGCGTTTTCTCACGTAACAAAAACGTGAAATATTTTTGTGCATGAAAAAACAAGATTTTTGTTCAATTTTAAAACGTTATGGGTATTTTTTTGGTATTTTTGCTCTTAATCCAAATTCCACACTCTCTCCTCCGTATTCATACTTTTTCTTCCTATTCCTTCAACCATATTTTGTTGTCTTCTATTTCTTCGCTAGATACGAGAGCTTCTTCGACACCACCACGCCGCGCCACCGTCCAACTACAATAATCACCCAAGTTTTCTTCCCTCCTCCTAATTTTATCTACTTTCTTACCTCATTTATTTCTCTGTTTTTTCTTTTTTTTTCTTCTTATTTCCTTCCTTCATCCTTCTTTTTCTTTAGTTTTTCTTTTATTTTCTTACTTTCTTCCTTCTTTCTCTGTTCTTTTCTACTTCCTTTCTTTCTTTATTTTTTTTGCTTGTTCTGCAAATAGCCATGGCAACACAATGAGATATTGTAAATGATGGAGAGGAGGAGGAAAACGAAAAATATATTTAAGTTGATGGGGAAAAGGAGGAGGAAGAAGACTATGTTGAAGATGATGATGATCTTTGATCCCTATAACATGCATTTTAGTTTTAATATTTTATGATTTTATTACTCTACATTGAAGAAGATGATGATATTTGATATTTAAATATATATTTTGATTAAGACTTGAAGTTTTTTTCTTACTATTTATGAATGTTTATGACTTTGAGACATTGTTTAAGTTTGCATGTTTATATAATATTATTTATGAAATTTGTCCAAAAAATAGAGGTAATTCCGATATTCCACAACCCGATATCCCAATTTTCGGGTTGGTTGTGACGCACCACTAAATATGTCACTGTATATATGAAAAGTGTGATTTTAACTTTTGTCAGTACGTTAAAAAGAGTGAGTGAGTGTGGGTCTTTAGTGGGCCTAGAACTAAATAGTTTTATAGGGGCTTAAAAATTATACTATTGTCAAACAAATAGTTTTTTGTTTTCATGTGAGGGCAAACGCCCCATTACTCCTATATTAGATCTCCCTTTGCCAACACTTATTAAGAAAATAAAAGTAAAGTGTGTGAACAAGATCAAAATTTAAAATTATAAGGAGTTAAATGCATCACTTTTAATTTTAAATTTCCACTTTTAGTATCTTAACAAGTACCTTGGAACATTTGTTAGAATTTATCGTATTATAATAATACACTAACTTTTGCAATTGGTATGTGGCACATTCATGAGGAAAAACTATGGTCATCGATAGGGGTGAGAATAGGTCAAATCTTGTTAGACTTTGAAAGATCTGAGCGACCTATGATGAATTTTTAGGTTTGAGTCTAACCTACGACCTACCATAGGTTTCTTTTCAGTCTGACCTTACATTTTTAAAAATTTGGTCTGACTTGAAAATCTATTTAAAGACGTATTTCACATTAAAGCATTCGAATAGTACATTTTACATTTTAAAGAAATAAAGATTAAGTTACTAACAAATAACAATGTTAATATATATATATATATATATATATATATATATATATATATATATATGCCGGTCTATCGGGCCTAATAGATTTTTTATAAGTCTGAATCTGACCTATTTAAATTAATAGGCTTTAAAAAATATTTTAGTCTAGTATTTTTATTAAACATATCAGACCAGACCTGACTTTAAATAGGTCCATGACGGATGACCTTGAAGTAGCTAGAATATCACTAAAAGGAGGGGTTGAATAGAGATATTTGTGGTTTTAAAAATTCTTTTGAGTTTTAAAGCTTTATCCTCTTCGAGAGGATGAATATCAGATGTTGTAAATTTAAAGCGTAGATGTTTAGTTTATTACCAAATGATAAAAAGATAGAAAGAAGATAATGACACACACAAATTTATACTGGTTTACCCAATGAAGGCTACGTCTAGTCCTCACACACTTGTGAGATTTCACTAAGTATCAAAAATGATTAACCTCTCACTGAGGTTGGTTACAATTTATGTATTCTAGAGCTTCACCAAGCTTACAATCTTTTCTCTCAGATTTCAACTTCTCTCAAGTGTATCTCACTTGGAAATTACAAGATGATATGATGTAGTTTTGGTTGTTTCTCTTTGTTCACACTTTCTAGAAAGATATTTCAGAGATCTAGTGTAAGATTATAGAAAGTATGATGAGAGGATAAAAATGCTCTTGACAGCCTTAGACTTTTTCTTTTTATGCTTAGTTTTGTGTTGAATGAAGAAGAGCAACCTTCATTATATAGAGATAATGAAACTTTTTCTTCAAGAAAGTTGTCTTTTATGACCGTTATCTCAAGTTGTAATGGTCCTTGAAGTTTGTCTTGAATTGCAAAAATGTCATTGAGTATGTCCTCATTGAGCCTTGTACTTAGGAGGTTGATTTTCACGAAGCTGTCTTTGAGGTTAGACCTTTCTAGAAGCTTGACAACTGGAAAGTGCTTTTTCCCCTTTTTCTTTTCCAAGATATGTAATCTTACTTTACGTGACAAGTGCAACCTTTTGTACTTTGGTACTTTTAGTCATTTCCAATGTAGGAGGACGAAGAGGTAGTCATTCATCCTTTAGCGTTCATCCTCTGGCGTGTAACTTCTTTCTTATGACTTTGTTTCTTTATGCTTTTTGTCCCGAATTTTATCTTGTCTTATTTTTTGACTTGGATCAATGTTTCAGTGATAAAGTATATTGTCTTCCATAAAGATTCATCCTCTTATCGTCCATCCTCTGATAGGAGGATAGAACTTCTATAAATTAGGACATGACTTGTACTTTTGCCTTTTGAGATTCAAACATATGGGTTAGCAAAATATAGTTGTTGGAGGCTTTTCTAAGTTTCCTTGGACTTGTCTTTATTTGCAAAGCTGCCATTTAGCCTTTATCCTTAAGTTTGAGTTGTAGGAGGATGAAGCTTTCATTTGTGATGTGACTTGTGCTTTTTGACTTTTCCTTTTCCCAACAACTGTAGTGTATTGCTTTATCAATCAAGGACATTGTTTTTTCGTGCTTTTGTACTTTTACCTATTTCCCATGTGAGAAGATGAAATAAATTACATGAATTCATCCTTTTTTTCTACTTTGTTCATCCTCTTTTCTATTTCGTTTATCCTCTAACATAGAGGTCATGAATGTTGGAACCAAGTTGGTTCTTGCAATTAAAGTTTTGATGTTAACAAATGTATTTTATGAAAATCGTATTTTGACTTAGAAGAAGAATGAAAAATTAGAAGATGTCATCAGAAGATGACGTCATCAGAAGCATAAATCAGAAGATGACGTCACCAGAAGCAGAAATCAGATGATGACGTCAGCAAAAGATATCACCAGAAGATACAAATCAGAAGCAGGAGATGTCATCAGAAAATGATGTCACTAGAAGATAAAAATACATCCAGAGGATACATTCAGAGGATACCAAAGAAAAAATCCAGAGGATATCATCAGAGGATATCACCATGGGATATCATCCGAGGATCCCGCCAGAGGATAATTTCAGAGGATCTCATTAGAAGCAAAAATCAGAAGCTACATCATTAGAAGCTAAAAGTATGCTCAAAACAGAATATGAGAAAAATGCTCAAAACCGAATTGGAGTAAAAGACTCAAGAAACAAAATCTATCTAAAAGTATGCTCAAAATAGAATCTGAGCAAAATGCTCAAAAACAGAATTGGAGTAAAATACTCAAGAAACAGAATCTAGCTAAAAGTATGCGCAAAACAGAATCAGAGCAAAAGACTCCAGAAACAGAATCTGAGCAAAATACTCCAAAATATTCTCAAAACAGAATTAATCGAAATACACTCCAGAAGTAAAGCGTTAGATCAAAGTGAAGCCCTAATTTCAACTATAAATAGAGGCTTAATGATGAAGAATAAAGTATCGAAAAATAGAAGAACTCGAGCAAAAATTCATAAGTATTCAGAGAATTCAAAGGAGAGAAACACTTGCTTAAAAAATAAATATTTTCTAAGTGTTCTTTTCTTAGAGTGTGAAGGTGATCGTCATCATAAATTTTTCAGAAGCAAACACTCTAGTTCACTTTAAGATTATCGTGAGTATCGACTTTTCAGAAGTAGTTACTCAGTTCTAATTTCGATCCCTTATATAAAATCCTATAGTGTTGAAGTTTCTTCTAAAATCTGGGGTTGTCAGGTTGTTAGAAAAAGACTTAGCTTGTAGGTTTAAGGTTGTGAAGTTCCTCAAAAGTCTGGGGTTGTCAGACTGTTTGAGAAGACTTGGCTGATATAGTCAAGGTGTTGTTGTTCCTCAAAAGTCTGGGGTTGTCAAGCTGTTTGGGAAGACTGGCTTGAAGGGTCAGTGGTGTTGTAATTCAAAGGAGTTTGAATTAGTGAAAAAGGCCTTCTGAAGGAAGAGACTGAACGTAGCCTAGTTAACGATGAACCAGGATAAATTGTTGTGTTCTTATGTTATGATTATCCGCTACTAAATCTGATTATTTATTCATCAAATAATTTGTATCAATTCAACATAACAGCAAAAGAATTCAAGTTTTGCAAACACAATTCAACTCCCCTTCTTGTTTTTGCACCTTCAATGAAGTCATCGTTAAATTTTAGCATTGCTTGTCTTTTGACATAGATTCATCTTTTAATTTATGACGTACATTCATCCTCTCTTCATTATTGTTTGTCCTCTGTCTTAGAGGTTAAATTTCATCCTCCACTTATTTATCCTCTAACGTAGAGGATATGTTAAAATGTGTAAAATACACTTCATTTGATCAAGGAGGTGAGGAACCTGTTTTCTAAATTTAATACACTCAAGAGCATATGTTAGATAACAAACACAATCATAATCTTTGAAATAATTTTGTTATCATTAAAACCTTTGAAAGAGATTTTGTCTCAACAGACCTAACATATTCTCATATCTAGTGATCGGTGAAATAGGTTTATGTGGCATATTTGAAAACACTTTTATATTCGTCCTTAATTATAAGCATCAATTAAACAAAAAAAAAATCCTTAAATATAAGTTTTTATACAAACTACTAGATTTATTTATTTAAATCTATTATTATTAATACTACTAATTTATCTTTTATATTGGCAGTTAACATTAAATATATCTATTCATAATAGACAATTTAGTAAAAACTACACATAAAATATACACATCAATTACACCCCATTTTTCTTAATATGGAAAACATCCAATGAATGCTTATAAAAAGGGATAGAGGGAGTAGTATAATATCAACTTAGTGCATTTTTTATAGTCAGAACTCCAATGGTAAAATATCAGTTAATTAGTTTTAATATTAATTTTGTCTCTATTTATAGGATTCTATTGACTAAATCGCGAATATTAAGAAAGTTAATTAGTTTATGTTTTTTCTATGTGTTTATTGTAGATTGCAAAAAAAAAAATACATAATTAGAGGTATGTTAGTAGAAAAATAATCAATGCAATTGAAAATTTGAAAGGAGTCTTATAAAAGTGAGACAAGAAAAAATCTCAGAAGAGTCTTATACATAGAGACAAAGGTAGTAAGTGTTAGGATATCACTAATTAGAGAATAGTAAAATATACTTATTAAGTATAAATAAGTATAATTTGACCAATTTTGCTACCTACACCTCCTATTTTGCTACCCACACCCCTTAAACTTTTCAAACAATGAAATACCCAAAATGTCCTTACTTATTTGCCTCATTATTTAAACACTAATTTGTATCTTTTCTATCTTCATCTTCAACCTCATATTCATATTCATCTTCTTTTTTTTCACACTTTTCATCCATTTTCATCTTCTTCCTTTAGATTCATCAAGCACCAAGATTTTCAACAACATAAATCATCATCATCATCTTTGATATAGTTGGCTACTCGAAGTATACCATCAACGCTTCCGTGACCAGCTATGGGAGATGGCTGCGAGGACATTTTTACTATTTTTGGTTGGTTGCACCATTTAAAGCGACAAGATAACCTTCACAGTTAATGTTGCCTACCTAGAGTGCTTCCGAAACTTCAACTCATTTGGGGGATATGCATGGGGTATTGCTGTTACTTATATGACAATCTATGTCAAACCAGTATGCATCACACTAGAACGGTTTCTAGGTATCTGAAAACTTTTACATGTAAACTCAATGGTTGTGGCCTTGGGTCTATGAACATTTCCTGACTTTATGTTTAGATTGTTATAGACATTCTCTTAGATATGTTGAGGACAAGCCTAGATCACTTCAATGGAATCCTAAGAGAGGGATAAGGACTTGGTTCTTCCATTTAGGAAAACCCTTGATGAGATCGATGTTTATCAGATATGTTGGGGTTCACTATTGCATCAATACAGTCATGTCCAAACCATTTCTGGTTCACTATTAGAAATAGTAGGTCAGACGACCACTCTAGAAGAAATGAACATAATGTTTACATAGTACGATGTGCATGTAGTTGATGTTGATGCGGTTGTACATTAACTTGCAGACAACATGGACGATTATATGGAGTGGTTTCACATGATTTCTCATTCTTTCAAACTCGTCAATGAGTTAATTGTGATGTTGCGTACTCAGATGGGTGGTGATAGAGATTGAACAAATGTAGTACCATATCTTAGGAAACATAGAGGGGCTTAGGTTATTTTAGAAATATTTTGGATATGTAAAATATTTTGGATTTGTTTAACAATATTTGGATAATACTGATTGTATAATATTTTGGGAATACTGATTGTCCTTGGATGTAACTGATTTTATGAATATTGATTGTATGATTGTATAATATTTTGGATTTGTTTAAGCATCATATTTGTATATTCTAGGTTCCATCTATTGGAGGGAACAGATAACTAATTACAGTTAGTTAGTTAAATATTTAGTTGGTATTGGTTCTGGGTTGAATTCATAACAACATTAAATATCAATCATTCAATTTACAATAGGTTCAATTCTAGTGCGTGGAAATGTCCGCAACCAATCTTGCATGCGACCATTGTAAGTAAACTCATATTGTCGTGCTTCTTCTGTACAATATTTTTAAACTCATATGAAAATCTGGCTTCAAGTAAACATGTTAAAATCAATAATTTATTAAACTATAAAAAGAAGTTGATATAATCAAATTAAATATCACAATTAGTACTAACACAAAATGATAATTCTTAACAAATGCAATGACAATCATACAATAATCTGACATAGATGTTGGTGGTTGACTTCTAAGTGGAAAAAATGTTTGTGATTGGTTAAGTGACAATGAGATGAAAACCAAGTTAAACGTTGTAACAATCACATGTCCCATTTCTAGAAGTGATATCCAATTATCCATAGTTGCAACTTGTTCAACATATATACTTTGTATAAGTTTTTGAACATAAATTTCTCCACCAAATATTCTCTCGTAATGAGACCTGAAATCTTGAAGTTCTGCCACACATTGTTGACTAATGAATGTCCAATAGTTCTTTCCAATTCCAAGTAAACCTATAACTGCACGATATTCACAATTATCATAGTCACCAACGTCAATAATGTCATCTAAGAATTTATGAATTTCAATAGGCAACCAATCCTTGGAGGGAAGAACTCTAGGTTGTTGAACCTTGTTGACTGATGATCGAGGTGTGAGTTTTTTGACTGATGGTCGAGATTTTTGTACCTTACTAACATTTTTGCCATTGCATCGAACACTTGGATCCACATACTCCCAGCAAGATGGATCATGCTTGGTGTATTTATCTCTATTTGATAGCTTACTTTTGTCTTTTTTTGGTACACCCATTGTTTTAACCTTATTAACAGGTGAACATATCAACGTAGTGGATGAATAAACGATCTCTCATAATTTTTCTTTAAATGCAATTTTGTCAAGTACATCAAGTTCATCAAACTTTTTCACTATGACATCTATTTCATGTTTCACAAATAACTCCAAAGGTTTACCTGGTCCATTATCATGAAAAATTAATTTACTCCACCAAACATGAAAATCGTCTAATGGAATGAGGCGTGAGATCATACTATACCTGACTATTTCACATGCACATGGTAGACCATGTGTTGTCCTAATAGTGCAACGACACTCAGAGTTATCAATACCTACATATTTTACGCGATCATACTCAACTGCAATATGATCTATTGCATTTTTAGACAGAACACCACACAAATAGGCATACAATATGTTATTGTGTCGATGCACTTCTTGAATGTTTTTTTTTCCAAATGATGCTATTATTTCATTGTGTTGTAATACAATCATGCTAGAAATAGTTTCTCAAACACTGCATATATCATATTGTCTTATAATATCCTTTTCAAACTCCAATGAGTAGACTCAACTCTTTGCGTTGTCGTGTTCCAAAATTGCATAACTCTATGTGTCCACGCCTCAACAAATCTTTCTTTGTGAGGAATCAACCATTGCTCGTATATATAATCATAAAAAATAGAACAATTACTACAAATTCCTTTAAACAGATCCAACTTTATGTAATATTGTGCCTTATCATAATTGTAAACAAGACCCTTCCATGCCTCCATTACGTGCATTTGCTTTTTTAAAAACACAGTCATTTTGCATTTGGCTTTGACATTCTTGCATATATGAAACAAGCACAATAAATTGAATGCTTTTTGGAAAAACATATTGAATTGCGTTCATCAAAGCAATGTCTCTATCAGTAACGAAGACTTGAACTTCACCAATTGTAATATGTTATTTCAACATTTGTACTGCCCACGCAAAGTTATCAGCACACTCAGATTTTTATATGAAAATCTCACGCAAAATATCATTTTAATAGAAATAACACCAATTATCTCACGTAACGACATTCGATACCTGCAAATATTGTATGTGCTATCCATAATCAATACTATGTGGCAATTTCAGATACCTGACAACGACAGTTTCATTTTTTTAGCTCATCTAAATAAATCATCTCACGTATCAAGCATCATGCTGATGGTAAACACATCAGTCAAATCCACCATACCAGGTTCAACATTGTCATTGATAGCGTCGTCAATTTCAGACTCAACACCATCATTCATTGCGTCAAAATTAGGTTTCAAACCATTATACATTTCGTTAAAATCAAGTTCCAAACCATCACACATTTCATCAAAATCAGAGTCGAAATCATCATACATTTCATCACTATTGTCTTCCCCTTACTCCATTTATCTGCATCCAATAAGAACATATCAAAAATTAAGAAATATTGTTTACGTAATTTCAATTAACGTACCATATGTGAACTAAATTCACGCAAACTACGTGAACTGAATTCACGCAGCCGTAGGTGAATTGAATTCACGTAGGTATTGCCTTTGAACATTTCCTCTAAATTGTGATCACGTATGTGAACGTTTTCTCAGTAGTTCACCTACGTGAACTAAATTGACGTACGTTTCGCGAAATGAATTCACGCAAACTACGTGAACTCAATCCACATAAGTGTATGTGAACTGTATTCACATAGTGCCTATAAATCCTTAAACTCCATTGCATATTTGAACTCAATTCACATAGGTGTATGTGAACTATATTCACGTGCCGCTTGTAGTTTCTTAAATTGCATCATGTATATGAAAATAGATCACGCAATGATACATGATTTAAGTTTGCATACGATGTATTATTTACAACGTCCGTAAACTGAGTTCGCGTAAAATACCCAGATTTTGAAAGAAAAAAAATACGAACTTGAACGCAGATAAGTAAATATACTTTGTTGATGACTTTAACGTGAATATAAAAAATATAGACTTATGAGGTGTAAGTTATGAGTGAGTATTGTGAGTTATGAATGAGTATGAGTCATTATGTGAGTTATAAATGAGTTATGATGTGTGAGTTATAAGGTTAATGATGGTAATGAAGAGAGAAAGATACAAATTATGGGTTAAAGAATGAGACAAATAAGGAAGGACATTTTGAATATTTTGTTTTTATGAAAAATGTAAGGGGTGTGGATATCAAAATTGGAGGTGTGAGTAGCAAAATTGTAATTTGACATATACCATCTAATTGGAACTAATATTTAGAGTCTAAGTAGAAATGTAAGTTTTTTTTATATATGAATGGCTTAGAGTAATGGCACCATTCTATCCATCACCTCGTTTACCTTTTCCATCCTCTTCAACCACGGAGAAGATGATAGTATCAACATAAATTGTTAAAGGAAAAACAAACAGAACCGAAGGGATGATGATTTCTATAGTATGAGAGGGTTCATCATGTTAAAAGTTTAAAATAGATGCATTGGCACATAATGCAAAGCCTGTATGAGAAAAGGGCTATTTTGATCTTTAGATCATTTTATCACCTCATGACAGCTCCATCAATACTACTATTTCATTGACACATTACATATCAAAACATCACTGTTGAAACTAAACCCTTCAAAAATTCAGTATTTAACCACATACATTGATGCAAGTGAAATTTGACTCACATCTTTTAAGCAAAGTCTCGAATTCATGAAAAGACGTATTTAGGTTCCCTAGTGATGATTAGTCATCATCAAAGCCAGCAAATACATCATTAACATAAAAAGATATTTTCCATTATACAACGACACAAACTCCAGCACATACATTAACAATAAAATGGCAGCAATTTTTAAGTTCCGCAAAACAAATTATATAAAAAGGAAGTGCAAATCAATTTAAAAATGAACATCAGATTTATAGTGAGCGTTATAGTAATGATACAGATGAAGGATAAAAACTCATGTAATTTACCTTTCTGCCACCATATTCCACATAGTCCCCTCAGAATTCCAAGATAAAGTAAGTAATAATACAATATGTCTCATCTAAACCCAAAATACTATGCAGTGTCTGCACTATACAAAAAACTATCTACAAAGCCAAACCTCTAAACACCTAAAAGAGTAAAAGAAAATCATCCATAAAAGTTTTCCCTGATTAAATTCACTCTATAACTGGATAATAATCTCATGAAAAATAATGCCTACAGTATTAAAGCAAAAAAGCCCTTTTTCTTTTCATTAGTTGGACCATACATGAAGAAAACCATGTCTGTTACCGGTATAGATCTCATTCCGCTCTTCATCATAATAGAGTGCAGTTATATCCTCCAACACCTCTGCAACTGAGTTCCTTATTAGCGACGAACGAGTGTGCTTGCCGCTGAAACTATTACTGCACTCTTCATCCACCTTTTTGCTACAATTTGCAGCATTGATTTTCGCCACACTTTTTCCGGTCAAGATGTTGCTGATATTGATGGAACCGGCTGCGCCAAGAAGAAAATTATGACAATGTGTTCAAATCAATTTAACAAATTAAAAGCTATTTATGATTACTGGATTCAGATATCAAAGAATAACTAATTACCATTGCCTTCCATCCATTGATCTTCAGGTTCAGCCTTGCAGTAAGAGATAATCAGGTCCTGATCACTTGTTATGTATATGTTGTTTGTGTTACAGTCTGGATGCCACAACACGTGATCCTCGAATGACGTAACTAGTTCTCCACGAAAGTTCCAAACTGAAATTGTTCGATTTCTGAATGTAAGGAATAATTGGTTCTCGTACAGAAAGATAAACGCCGACGGAGTCATGAACTCAGATCTACTTACTTCCATCATCTCAGAACTTCGAACCTATGAGAAAATATTACACAAACAGACTTGAATATCATTTTGAAAGATAGGCGTTAAAAGAAGATAACAAAAAAGGGATAAATTAGTAGTTTTAATAATTATAACACAAAACCTGATTCTCCCCAAATTGGAGGGGGAAAATCAGGGAAAGTGATGGAATAAGATTAAATATATTCCACAGGGTTCCATTATATTCTATCCTTTTTTACTAATCCAAACAATGAAACGCCGCCTCATTCCATTCCCTTACATTTCATCTCTTTCCACCAATCCAAAACATAGCCTAAGGTACTGGTTAATCAAGAAAAGAAAATTATCTATTGAAAAGTACAATATTTAAAATGCTATGCTATTCAAAAAGTACTTTCCATACTTATACTCCCTTAATTAATGCCCTTAGGGCAGCGATAAACATTTCTCTAAAAGAGAAGACAAAAGAAATTACAGATATAAAACTAATTTTGAAGGAAAAGGTAAAATGAAGCCTCACATCAAGAATTTGAAGGTTCTCATTTTCCTGCTTGACTAGAAGCTTTTCATTGAATTGCTCAATGAAGTCCACCTTCTTATTCCGATGAAGTAGATGATTGAATGATTTGAGAACTGTGCCATCCTCAATGGATATAATCTTGAGTGGAATATGACTACTTGCTCTACTGAAGATTAGTAGCATAATGCCAGGACTGTAACAAAAGATGAAGTAATAAACAAATAAATAAACACATAAATAAACACGTGTTTTGGAAGAGCTCAAGTAACAAAAGAAGAAAGTAATCAAAATATTGAGAAGATTACAAACATATTTGAAAGCCAAGAGATCAAATCCTTTAATCTAGAAAGTTTTCCAAGAGAATAAAATCAAGGAGATCAACCCAATCTCCAATTCAGAGGATTCCCTATCATTTAAGTTACGAAATTAAAATTGAAATCCTAAAAAGTTGAGCTTGAACACTATAAATTGAGGACAGGAGAATTGTATTAGAAAGATAAATGATAAAAAAAATTGAGCAAAACCTAATATAAAATATGAAAATCATATCCAATGGTCCTCCAAAAGTTAACATGAGAACTATTGCCTATCTTCAGGAAAGTGATGACTTAATGATGGTATAACCATGCGAGATAAATTTCAATCAACTAAATGAGAAGTTGGGGTTTCTGTATAGAAGCAGAAAGACAATACAAAAAAGAGAAAGTACCTGATTTTGATTTCTTGAACATTCTTATCTGAAATCGAGTATAGCAAGGTGTAGTTTTTAAGATCAAAGATCTTGTATATACTGTTACCATTGGATAGAAGTGGGTAAGCTTAAAATAACCGATGAAAATACACATGGTAGAAGTGGAATAGAAATAGGAAGAGCAAAGGAAAGTACCTATCTTGTGCAGAGTAAGTTAGGACCTTTGCATTAACATCATCAAATTCAACAAATCCAGGCCATTTTAGAGATTCAGCAAGGAAAAGGGGAAATCCAGCATCTGGCTTGGCCCTCCTTATGTATCTATGAACAGAAATGAATGAATATGTAAGCAAAATATGTTGTACATAATCAAAGGGAAAATTTGAAAGCACAACCACAAAATGCACGCACTCAATCCTTGTAGATCTGCATTTCAAAGAGCTGAAATTCTCAGAAGCATAAACAGACACCGTAATAAGTGAGTCATTGTTCTTATTATAGAAAAGGCTGCGGATGACTTCGTCGGGGCTGACATTCAGATAGCAAACCCTCTCATTTGTTTCTGCATGGAATTTGTACATTAAAAACCAGAAACTCATGACTTCTATAAAATACACCAATGATTAAGTGTTCGTTTGGAACACGAGATTTCAACTGTTGGTGGTGAACTAAATCTAAAACAAATGGGCAATGATAAATGAAAATTCATACACAAGACAAAAGTCAAGATTGTGCATACAAATTTGACTTGATAATGACTAATAAACGAGTAATAAGAAATGGCAATTCATACATGAGAAATCATCATAGGTCATGGATTTTATACAAACACGACAAAGATGATATAATTAACATATTGGGAATGGAAAATGGGGTAATGAGCGTTGACAATTCATACTCAAAATTTGAATATCATAGTTTCTATACAAAATGCAATGACTATTATTATGGGCAATGGACACCGACAGACAGAAATTCCCTACAAGGAAAAGCATGCAGTCAAGGGATCTCATGAAAGATCAAATGACCCATACTGTGACTTCACCGAATTGGCTCGTTACTATTTCGACTTCACCAAATCCGACTTTACAATACATATAAGAATACAAACTGTGTCTAACAATCAAGATCCACAATGCACGACTGCAGAGAATCCAAATCCGATAACAAAAACTATCATACCTAAAAAACTACAATGAAAAACCATGCCTTTTATACAAAATATCACAATGACTAATATACATGGTAATGATGACTAATGAGTAATGGCAACTCAAACATACAAAAAACAGACCTAGTTTTTCTACAAATACTAAGATCACTAATACAAAAGTAATAATCAATAGCAATTCATCAAAAGCCCTAGTTTTTGCAGAAATATCAAGATTATTACTAAGACAAAACTAATAATCAATCACAATTCATACATACAAAAAAAGTAAAGGTTTTTATACAAATAAAACAACTAGTCATTGATATAAGAACAATAGGTAGTAACAATTAATTCATAAAAAGAAAAGATTTGAATAGAAGACAAGAAAAGTAACCTCTACTAAAAGCAGCACAAAGACCAGAATGAGTAAGAGCAAAGACAAGATTTTTAGCAGCAACGATCTCAACAACCTTAGTCCTTTTCAACAAAAAGGGCAAAAGGGGTGAAGGAGAAGAAGAAGGGTGTTTAGGATCATGAGTATCGTATTGATGAGTGAAACGCATGTTTTGGAATCTGTGTGGAGAAGTAGAAGAGGCGAAAGAACGATGAGGTTTAGGAGAAATCTCGCGGGATTGAAGCTTCTTGATGATGCTATTGGTGTTGGCTTTGGTGGCGGCATTGTTAGTAGAACCTCTTTTGGTTGCTACTATGCGCCGACCACACCAACCACCGCGCCTCCTTTCATCCATTAAACTCATCACTTCTTCCACCAAATCATCGCTTCTGTTGCGTTTTTTTATCAAATCAAATTCTTTCTCACAATGTATCTATTTATATTTCGAGTTTCTATAGTCACCGTTTCCATGTGTTTTCTGTTTCATTAAAATTAAAATACAAAATATCACCTATAAACCAATTTTACATTTACAAAAATATTTTATTTTATAATCTATTATAATTTTCACCGTTAAATTATTTATCCTGTCTATATCCAGTAAACCTTAATTAGAATTAAAAATATTTGTTCGTAAGATATAGTCTAGTCGGCAAATGTGGACTAGAATCTTTTTATTTTTCACCTTTTTCATTTCTTCTATGATTATAGTTTTAATATATAAATATTTAGTTAATGTCACTATTTATAGAAATTTGTGTCTTTTATTTTATTTTAATACCAAAAAACTACTCTAATTATCTATTTCTTTTGAAAAAGTTTTAATTCGACAAATACTAATATTATAAGATAAACATGATGTCTCGAGTTTGAATTCGACACATTTTAAATAAGTGTGTAAATTTCAAATGATATTTATTATTGATCTTATTGATTAAAAACAATTAAAAAAAATTAATTTTAAAAAAAAATACATTTTTTTAAATTTACATATTTGTTATCACGATACTCTTGTCATTTTTTTAATTTAAATTGGTAGAATAAATTAAAGATAAACCAAATTCAATACTACTAAAATGCTAAATAATAAATTTTAAAACAATTTTACAACACTTTAAATTAGTAACATAAAATAAAAAATAATTTTAAATTCAACAAAATCAAAGTCATCGTAATATTCATTTTAGTTTTATCTTGATCTTATACATAATTTTCTATCTAACTCGTGCTAAGTGCATGAAAAAAAATTATATTCTTAAATTTTACAAAATTATTTCTAAGCTATGATAAATGTCGATATGAACTCATAAAATCATTTTTAAACGGTAAAAATTAAGTCGCCACTTTAATAGATAAATATCAATTTATATTTTTTTTATATAATTGATTTATATCATTTAAAGTGAAACACACACATATATCTATATATATATATATATATATCCTATAAATTAATATGTATATCGTAAATTAATTATTAGTAAATACCATAAATCATGTAAATAGATGACAATTAATATACGTGTGATGCTCCTTAATATAATTAGTATCATAAATAAATATTAAATAGTTTGGGCCATGTTTATAAGCGGAATTGAGATTTCCAAGATTCTTATCAAACTAAAGTTGGTTACTCCGACACCATCCTCGTTAAAATTGCATCGTATGATTTTACAAGTTATGGTAATCGTCTCTATATGAACTTATAAAGTCATTCTTTAAACAGTAAAAATCAAATCACAAAAAACCACCATGACATCTACAATCGATGATATTTATGAAGCAAACATCAGATATTTATAAAAAAAGAAGTTTCTTTTTTTTTTTTTAATATTGCGTTCATCCTTGCTTAGTGCGATTCACCGTTTGCAAACCAAATTACAAACCTGCAATGTGTTTGCAAACCAAATTACAAACCTGCAATGTAAATGCAGGTGTTATGGTGGCGATGGAGTAAATATTTAGTTATTAAATTAAATAACTATATCTATCCTGTCCTTATACCTATATCTATTATGCGGAATTTTACTTTATCTATTGCGGATTTTTTTTTTGCAAGTACCTACTGAATTTGAATCTAATTGTCATCCTACGTTTAACTTTTTTTATCAAATATTGAAAACATCTTTAAATTCTATTATAGAAATAAACAGTAATTATTATTTTAGAAAGATCAAGGATGAATCGCATAATTGATAACAATAGATATTTTATTTTGAGCAAAATAAATCTAAGCCGTTTTCAAATCATATGGTTGTTATTGATTGTTATAGTTTATTTTGAATCTCTATATATAGGCGGCACATTATGAGTATGACTTTACATTTATAGTTCATAGGACTAGGATTGGGAGAAAACTGCAAGCGGCATCCTTCTTTTGAAGAATCCAAGAGTAACTCACTATTTTCTTTAAAGCAAATTTGACATTAATTTATGATTGAATCCTGATGTTGAATTATGAACATGGTTTCTTATGTTTAAACTCAATCACATTGACAAGTTCAGCAAGAGCTCCCATAGCTGCAGTCCCACCTCTTTGTAGTAAAGAAAGTGCTAGTTCATGTTCATTCCATCTACTTAATCCACGTGCTAATTTCCTCAAAGTGTCTATCTTCACTTCTTGAACCCATGTAGGTGCAAGACTAACCATTAATCCTACTAAACAACAGACATAAGTTTTCCATGTAATAGGATTGCAACTGAGTGAGATTTTCCTCTCCATGACTTCTGCCAAGAAGTCCAAATGGACTCCGATTATACGATTCCTTCTAGAGAGTTTTGATGAAGGTAAATTGGTCCCAACACCCCATATAATTGATCCTGACAGTGTTAACAGATACGCTATAGCATAACCCTCAAGTATATACGACACAACACTATCATTTTTGCGCTTCAAATCCCTTGACGACAGCAGCCAGGTAGGAATAGTCTCCTTGTACAATTCCTGGACCAGCTGTATGCCACCTGCTGCACATAGGAGACTTGCACCAAGTGTTGCCATTTCTTTCACACTTTGAGCAGCTACAGATATTGATGCTTCATTGAATTTTAAGTGGCTAGAACCAGAACTTGTTCTCCTTCCAGCTGATTCATTGGAATACTCTGTAACTAGACCTACAATCACATCGTTTAGATACTGCACGTTGTGTATATTTCGACAGGATCGAAGAAAAAGGAATCCTGGTGCAACAAAAGGACAGGCACCAGGGGCAGTAATGGAGCTACCCAACAGGCCATTCACACTACATTCAACGGTCAGGTTTGATGTTGAACCACACAATATTCCAAGAAATGAGGTGAAGCAACTTCTCACCAACTGAGCAACAGATTCATTGTTATGTCTGAACACCGAACGGGAACCTGATACGACAATGAAGTTGTGCCAGCGGCGAACTTTTTGTGCCCACAAAGAGCCAATTATAGGCATGCTAGGCCAAGGGCAACCCGATGCACAATTTTCCAAAGCAGCTCCAGTGATAGCATGCATGTACTCCAGGCTCTTGTCAAGTTTAAAAGTAATGGATAAACTGACAAGAGCAGCCATGGGTAATGGAAGCATTACTGGCGAACCTCCTACCAGCAACAAAGACGTAACTAGTAAGCAATGCATATGTAATAACTATCACTGGATTGTTTAATCTAAAGTATCCTGATTAATGATTAGAAAAGATAAGAAAACAGTAAAATTTGCTGATTTCTTTCAGTAATGATAGTGCTAAATCCATACCCTCGAGCAAATTGTCTTTGACAGAGAATTACATGGAGAGAATATTTGATGATTTTTCATACCCCGATGGACAATTTTCTATTATCTCCCTCAGACACAACCCCATATACCTACTTACTTACATGCATCAACACATGCACACATGGAGTGTTGTTCAAGTGAGAAAGTCAACTAGACACAAGAAGTGCGAGGACTGGATACCGGTATAAATGTACAGGACATACAAAACAATATGAACATTCTAAAAAGGAAAAAAAAATCTTTGTTAAAAGTATTTAATTAGAATGTTGATGAAACATAAATTTGTAATCTGAATCATTGCAGGTTCCTTAGAAAGAGGGGGAAAGACCAATTTATTCTGGTCACTGCAACAATTTCTGGCAATCTTTGTGTAATTTTGTCTGTGCATGAGCCTAACTCTGTATTTTCCACCTATATGCCCAAGAATGTATGATGTGCTTTTAATTTGGTAGGACTGCTAATGGAAACTGGTAAACATTGAACAAGTATATTGTAATAATGAATCAGCAAAGTACCAGAAGAACAGTTTGGAACTTCAACACCAACATGAGTCAATATAGCTTTTATTTCTGATTCCACTGACTGAAGAACTGCTGCTGGACTAGGCCAATCTGTTCCATTCATTGGAACTAGTTTCCATACACCACGAGTAATTTCTGAAGAAAAGTAATCAATAATGGCAGCAAGTGACGCTGGAAGAAAATCAACAAGGTCTCTCAGACCTGCAAGTGAAATGGCACACGAGTTACAATGATAAGATGAGGTAGCACCGAAAACACAGGCACCTTCTGTCCAGTAACTTATGTCTGACTGCAACAACTAACTTCTACTTATTAGCTGCATTATAAAAATTGATTAAGAAAAGTATAAGTGTACCCAAATCACCCTAATTTGATGTGAACTCTATTCTTCATTGTATTATAATTAAAAGCCAATAATAGTTACTTTAATGAAATGTAATATGATTTAGTACACGGGATTCAACAAATGGGACAAAATTTTAAGATATCCAAAAAAGAACATGGACAAAAAATAATTGGAACCGGCAAGTTTATTTCATGTCCATGATTTATCCATTAAAACGAAGGAGAATAGGCGAGAGAAAATTGATGGAAACAAAGAAAACTCGAATCTTTGATTCATAGATTAGTAAAGCTAGCATCTAGCAAACCTGTTGTCAAATCTCGTGAGGAAAGCCTCCCATGAACACAAGCAGTTAAGATTGCTTCCAGGACAATAGGAAGAGCTTCCAGTACTTCCCATGCAGGGAGCATAGGTCTTTGAAGAGCGTCTTCACCAGAATTTATGAGGGAGCTACACACATTACTGCTAGGTGATGAAGAATTACTTGACGAAACCCCACCTTTAGTCATCATCTTCTGGTAAATCATGCTTAAGATTACACTAGCAGTTTGATGAATGGAATTTCCAGTAGAAATACCAGACAGGGTTGAAGCAACACAAGATTTGTATTGACAATACAAGGCCTGTAATTTTGGAAATGAATCTATATATACAGGTTTAAATGATGCAGAATCAAAGAGATTTTGGTTGCTTTTTAGCTTATCTTGGGAAGACATGACCCAGTTATTGTGCAATGACAAAAGATACTCCAAACCTCCAACTGCAATTCCTCCTTCAGTGATGCACTGGTCAATAGGGGGTCTACAGAACTTCCATAAACGTATGAGGAAAAGAAATGCTAAAGAAAAAGCCATGTATACTGATGTTGAAGGCTCATCGCCTGTGCTATTTGGTGTTGGTGTAATTGAGCCAAATGCTTCACAAAGTGGTAATAAAGAAGCAGCAACTGTGGGGACCTACACAAATAACTCTTGTTAAAAAAAATTGATATCAAACTTAGTGCATCCACAACAGCAACTAGAAGGAATCATTTAAACTTTCAAAATCTTTCTGTAATTATCTTTTCCATCATTATTTATAAAGTTATGTTTTACATGGCCAAAAATTACTAAAACTCGGTTTTAGTCCACCCTCTGTATAAGGTGAAGTGTTTTCTTCATCCAACTTTTGAAATATGTCATTTGTGGTTCCTGAAATTCGGTTTTAGTCCCCCTTTGATGTCTTCCATAGGGACCACGAACAACATATTTCAAAAACACGGGAACCACGAGCGACATTATTTCAAAAGTAGGGGGCAAACATACGCCAAATTTCAATAGGGGAACTACAACCGAGTTTTTGAAATTGTTTGGGGACAAAAAATATATTTAACTAATTTTTATCTCTACAAAAATTATTAGCAGGCTGTTTAGAGAACAAGTTGAATTTGGGATAGGTCTAACACCTCAAATGCTAGCTCAAGGTGTGAGAATTGCCCAACCTTATAAGGATAAATTTGGACAAATCTCCAATCGATGCAGGATCTCAAAACACCCCTTTAGAATAGACAATGAGAGGGTGGGCAAATGTGAGTGTCAGATCTCAACACACCCCATCATGCTTGATACTAAACTAGACATCTGAAGCATAAAAAAATGTGCTAGAACTCAATTTTAATAGAAGAAAAAGATATATTATTTCTTAAAATTCAGAGTAGTATTTCTTACAATGAAAAGGATGCAGAACGAAAAACTAAACCAAAGTTCTAAGAACTCCTAAATCAGAGCAAAATTGCTCCTAACTAGAGAAAAAATTCTCCTAATTATTTCTTAAAGTATTTTCTGAATACTTTCCCTTCTTCCAATTCCCTCATTCTTATAACATAAAATAAGAGACGTTATTAACTAACTTTTATTCCCTCCATTCATCCTTCTTGAAACTGAATGCCTTTCCTACTTCTCCTTCCCTCATTCCTTTAATGGAATATTAGTAGAATAAGAGACGTTATTGACTAGTTTTTATTCTCTCCATTCATCATTCTAGAAACTAAATGTGTGTGAGGTGTGTGACTTGGGTGAGTGGGGTCCACTCTTTGAGCCCTCATTCCTCTTAATTTGCAGTGTTCTATCAAAATGCAGGTGGCCCAATAAAAGATTTATGCTAGGCTTTATATAATCTTAGAATTTGAGTTAGTCCTAACTTGGCCCCAAAAGCTAGCTCGAGGGGTGAAGATTGCCTAAGCTTTACAAGAACTAATTTGGCCATATCAGCCGATATGGGATCTCAGCACACATGCTCACACCCAAGACTGGACGTCTAGAGCATGGACATATAACTGTCAACTATCATGTGAAAACAAAAGTTTTCCATCCTCAAATATTCATATAGCCATCAAATATCTAATAAATTGTTAAAGTGATTCACTTACAACACCATGTAGAGAAAGTATATGAACTGTATCAACACAGGAAGCTCCATGGAGGACAGCACTTAGCATGGACGTATTATCAACCAAGGAGCCCCAAATTCCAGAATGACTATGAGGTACAGAAGAAGCCAGAAGTTTGATTACATAGTGGACCACATGTTCCTACGAAGGAGACAAAAGTTTACATCAGAAACAACAAATGATGAGGAACACAATATTCATAAATACAATACCAAGAGCTGGAGTATTCACACATTAATCCATAATCCAGTATAACTAATGATAAAACAATTATTTAATTGCTGTAGAACTAACACATATGATCGACACATGATGCTTAGCCCCAAGTGTCATCATTGCAAAGAACAGAAGCATGATAAAAATTTATTCCTAGTTTAGGTGTGAGGAGGATGGGGAGCCACGGCGCAATGATTGAAGTTGCTGCAGTGTGACTAGAAGGCCATGGATTTGAGTCGTGGAGTCGGTCTTGTACAAATTCAGAATAGCGTTACCTTCAATAGCCCTGCAATGAATCCAACCCTTCCTTGCACATCACCATAACGAGAGCTTTATAGCTAATAGGTAGATAGCTAATCCAAACTAACTCTAACTCCCTTAATTAACATACCTAATAGGTAGATAGCCAAAACACCCTGTATAATGATAATGGCAATTCTCCCCTCTGGAGCTAACTTTTGGCGTTGAAGCACCAATCCATTCTCCATCTGATATTTATATTATTATATTATTCCAAATATGCAAACCTAAACTTTGTTGGTTACAATTCTGTCCATTAAGGGATACAGTTTTTTAATCATAAAGATATTCTCTTACCATTATAATATCTTTCTTTATTGTAATTAATTGAGTTAATTATAATTTAATTAGTTTTCTCATTTAGTTGTACTCCCTAGGCTATTTTTACCATTTGTATTTGTACAAAATCAATAAGAAACACGACATTTTCACATGGTATCAGAACTACAGTTCTAATCCGATAAAAAAAAAAATTAGGGTTTTCTCATGGAAAAAAAACAGAGCAGTTCAAGCAGCCTAGATGCTAACCCTAAGGCAGCAGCGACTGGAAACACCACTAGTCATCATGAAACAATTATAATTACTAGCTACAAACTCAATGGGCAGAACTACACACAGTGGTCTAGATCTGTCCGCATCTTCCTCCAAGCAAAAGGAAAGGCAGACTACATCACTGGCGAGGCTAAGCAGCCGAATAATACTGATCCAAGCCATGAAAAATGGAAACTTGAAAACAGTCTTGTTATGACATGGTTGCTCAACTCCATGACTAATGAATCTGGTGAAAATTTCATGCATTATGACACTGCTGCAGAAATATGGAAGGCAGCCAAGGAGACCTACTCAAATGTGGACAACACCTCAGCCATATTTGAGATCAAAAGTCTCTTACACAATCTTCGACAAGGAGATTCTTCGGTCACCGAGTACTATCATACACTCACAAAATTACTGGCAGCAACTTGACATCTATGCAAACATAGAGTGGAAGTGCATAGATGATGACAAAATCTACAAGAAACTGGTCGAGAAGGACAGAAACTTTCAGTTCCTATTGGGACTGAATAAAAATTTGGATGAAGTGAGAGGGAGGATTCTTGGAACTAAGCCTCTCCCTAGTATCCGTGAAGCATTTGCAGAAGTGAGAAGGGAAGAAAGCAAAAGGAAAATCATGTTAAGAAGTCAGAGTGCAAGTTCAAACATTGAAGGCTCTGCACTTGCAGTAAGAGGTCTACCAAAGAGAGGTAGAGGATGGTGCGATCACTGCAAGCGACCTGGACATACGAAGGAAACTTGTTGGGTGCTTCATGGGAAACCCACGGATCTAAAACCACGATTCAAGGACGCGCGCAGATATGCTGCTGCTGCTGATGAAAGTAAATCCAAAAACATTGCAGAGGCCAGTCTTTTCAACAAAGAACAAATAGAAATGTTGCAGAAATTGATGCAACAGGCGCTGCAAAACACTAGTACCTCTTCTTCCATTGCTACTTTTGCCCAAAAAGGTAATTTTTCTGCTGCCTTTCATGTAAATCACCAGAAAACAAACTCTTGGATTGTTGATTCTGGTGCCTCGGATCACATGACTGGGGACATCAATGTATTTAGTAAATACACTCCATGTCAAGATGAATCTTTTGTCCGGATAGCAGATGGTACCACCTCCAAGGTAGCTGGTAAAGGTTCGGTGGTTATCCCCAAAGATATTACTCTTGATTCAGTTTTACATGTTCCTAAACTAGATTGCAGTCTATTGTCTATCTGTAAATTAACCAAAAACTTAGGATGTGTTGCTAAGTTCTTACCACATTTGTGTGAATTTCAGGATATGAATTCGGGGAAGATGATTGGCAATGCTGAGGAAAGTGCAGGCCTTTACTTCCTTAAAATTGAAGACCAAAATAAGAGATCCTACAAGGCTGCTCTCATGTGTTCATCAAAGAATGATAATGATGTAATGTTATGGCATTATCGCCTAGGACACCCAAATTTTATGTATTTGAAAAAAATGTTTTCAACTTTATTTAATAAAGATTCTGGTTCTTTCAAATGTGAAGTGTGCGAATTAGGCAAACATACCAAATCCCATTATTCCATACAACCTTATAAGCCGTCTAAACCTTTCGCACTCATTCATAGTGATGTGTGGGGACCTTCAAGAGTAAGCAATGTTAGTAGATCAAGGTGGTTTATTACCTTTATTGACGACCATACAAGAGTCACTTGGGTGTTCCTCATGAAAGAAAAATCAGAAGTTGGGAGTATATTTGAGAACTTCCATAAAATGGTCCAAACTCAATTTCAAAGCAATATTCAAGTACTAAGAACTGATAATGGAGGGGAGTACTTCCACCACACCCTTGGTAGTTACCTTAACAAAAATGGCATTATACACCAAACATCATGCTCATACTCTCCACAACAGAATGGGACAGCAGAGAGGAAAAATAGGCACCTATTGGAAGTCACTCGAGCCCTTATGCTGTCCATGAATGTACCTAACCATTTTTGGGGAGATGCAGTCCTCTCCTCATCCTACCTAATAAATAGAATGCCCTCCAAAACGCTCAACCTAAACACACCACACCAAACCCTCTTGTCCCTTTATCCTTCGACCAAACTCCTCACAAATCTTCCACCGAAGATTTTTGGATGTACTGCCTTTGTACATGACCAAAAGCCTAACCTTAATAAGTTGGACCTGAAAGCCATCAAGTGTATCTTCTTGGGATACTCTCCTACCAAGAAAGGATACAAATGCTACTGCCCCCAAAAAAGACGAATCTATCACACTATGGATGTTACCTTTTTTGAAGACAATGCCTTTTATCCCAAAGTTGGCATTCAGAGGGAGAAAGTTACAATTGATGAACACCAACCTTAGGAAATTACAATACCAGAATCTGTCCCACATGAACCTGTCTTAACCACACCTTCAGAATCTGTCCAAATCGCTAAAAACACACCTTCAGAAGTTGGTGTTGAATCCTAAACTAGATTGCAGTCTATTGTCTATCTATAAATTAACCAAAAACTTAGGATGTGTTGCTAAGTTCTTACCACATTTGTGTGAATTTCAGGATATGAATTCGAGAAAGATGATTGGCAATGCTGAGGAAAGTGCAGGCCTTTACTTCCTTAAAATTGAAGACCAAAATAAGAGATCCTACAAGGCTACCCTTATGTGTTCATCAAAGAATGATAATGATGTAATGTTATGGAATTATCACCTAGGACACCCAAATTTTATGTATTTGAAAAAAATGTTTCCAACTTTATTTAATAAAGATTCTGGTTCTTTCAAATGTGAAATGTGCGAATTAGCCAAACACACCAAATCCCATTATTCCATACAACCTTATAAGCCGTCTAAACCTTTCGCACTCATTCATAGTGATGTGTGGGGACCTTCAAGAGTAAGCAATGTTACTGGATCAAGGTGGTTTATTACCTTTATTGACGACCATACAAGAGTCACTTGGGTGTTCCTCATGAAAGAAAAATCAGAAGTTGGGAGTATATTTGAGAACTTCCATAAAATGGTCCAAACCCAATTTCAAAGCAATATTCAAGTACTAAGAACTGATAATGGAGGGGAGTACTTCCACCACACCCTTGGTAGTTATCTTACCAAAAATGGCATTATACACCAAACATCATGCTCATACTCTCCACAACAGAATGGGACAGCAGAGAGGAAAAATAGGTACCTTTTGGAAGTCACTCGAGCCCTTATGCTGTCCATGAACGTACCTAACCATTTTTGGGGAGATGCAGTCTTCTCCTCATCCTACCTAATAAATAGAATGCCCTCCAAAACGCTCAACCTAAACACACCACACCAAACCCTCTTGTCCCTTTATCCTTCGACCAAACTCCTCACAAATCTTCCACCGAAGATTTTTGGATGTACTGCCTTTGTACATGACCAAAAGCCTAACCTTAATAAGTTGGACCCGAAAGCCATCAAGTGTATCTTCTTGGGATACTCTCCTACCAAGAAAGGATACAAATGCTACTGCCCCAAAAAAGACGAATCTATCACACTATGGATGTTACCTTTTTTGAAGACAAGGCCTTTTATCCCAAAGTTGGCATTCAGGGGGAGAAAGTTACAATTGATGAACACCAACCTTGAGAAATTACAATACCAGAATCTGTCCCACATGAACCTGCCTTAACCACCCCATCAGAATTTGTCCAAATCCTACTTGAATATGTTCCTGAATCTGTCCAAATCACTAAAAACACAGAATCTGTCCCAATAATTGTTGAACCTGAACTGGACCAGCAAACAACCACTCTTGAGGTTACCAAGCCAACAAATGGAGCATCAACAATTGGTCCAAAAGGAAAACCAAATGGAGGAAAAGAACTGCAAGTATACATAAGGAAGAAGAACAAGCAGCAAACCCTTGAGGAAGTAGAAGCATGCACTCTTCCAAAGCAGAACCAAGACTCTACCCAAAAAGGTAGCATTAACTCTTCCTCTAATTTATCTTATAATGTCACTAATGACCAAGACTTAGACTTGCCTATTGCTATGACAAAGGGAGTAAGGTCTTGTACCAAACACCCAATTGCAAACCATGTTTCTAGTGAAAAATTATCGCAGGGGTACAGAAACTTCATCAGCTCTGTGGACAGCATCGAAATTCCTCAAAACTTTCATGAAGCTATCCTAGTTCCAGAATGGAAGGCTGCTGTAATGGAAGAAATTAAGGCACTTGAAAAGAATGGCACATGGCAGCTCTCCCACCTATCAAAGGGGAAGAAGACAGTTGGATGCAAATGGATATTCTCGGTAAAATACAATGCAGATGGGAGTGTAAACAGGTACAAAGCTCAGCTAGTGGCAAAAGGATTCACCCAATCCTATGGGGTGGATTATGAAGAAACCTTTGCACCTGTAGCAAAGTTGAATTCAGTTCGTGTACTCATTTCTCTGGCAGTAAATTTGGATTGGCCACTTCATCAGTTAGATATAAAAAATGTTTTCCTAAATGGTGAACTTGAAGATGTCTACATGAGAATACCACCTGAACTTGAGACATCAGAAAATTCAGGCAAGGTATGTAAACTCAAAAGATCACTATACGGACTCAAGCAATCCCCTGGGGCTTGGTTTGATAGGCTCACACGAGTAGTTAGGATGCATGGCTTCTCCCAATGTCAAACTGACCACACAATGTTCTTAAAGCATTCAAAGGAAGGCAAGGTAACCATCCTCATTGTCTATGTGGATGACATTATTATTACAGGTGATGATTATACTGGAATTAAAGGACTGAAAATGATTCTAGTTAAGGAATTTGAAGTCAAAGATCTTGGTCGATTAAGGTATTTTCTGGGAATGGAAGTGGCACGGTCCAAACATGGAATCTATTTATCTCAAAGGAAATATATACTTGACTTACTTCAAGAAACAGGGATGTTAGGATGCAGGCCAACAGACACACCTATGGAATCCAATGTGAAAATTTGAGAGGAAAAGGAGAGTCCACCTACTGACAAAGAAAGGTATCAAAAATTAGTTGGGAAACTTATCTACCTAACCCACACACGACCAGATATTGGTTTTTCTGTTAGCATGGTTAGCCGCTAAATGAATGACCCGAGGGAGGCTCACATGAAAGCAGTTAACCGCATCCTGCAATATCTAAAAAAGGCATTAGGGAATGGGTTGCATTTCAAGAAGGATACAAGCAGGAAAATAAAAATATTCACTGATGCAGATTGGGCAAGCTCAGTGACTGATAGGAGATCAACCAGTGGGTATTGCTCCTTTGTATGGGGCAACTTAGTGACATGGAGAAGTAAGAAACAATTTGTGGTTGCTAGAAGCAATGCAGAAGCTAAACTTAGGTCCATGGCACATGGGATTTGCGAGGGGATGTGGCTGCAAAGGATGCTTGCAGAACTACATGTTTACACTGACCATGAAGTAAGCCTGTTGTGCGATAACAAAGCTGCCATAAGCATTGCTAAAAATCCTGTGCAACATGACAGAACAAAGCATGTGAAAATTGATTGACACTTCATCAAGGAAAAAGTTGACAATGAGCTAATTTCTCTCCAGCACACACCTTCAAGCCACCAAATTGCTGATATCTTGACCAAGACACTTCCTAGAGCCATCTATGAAAACTTAAGATTCAAGTTGGGCATGATTGATATCTATGATCCAACTTGAGGGGGAGTGTTGGTTACAATTCTGTTCATTAAGGGACAGCTGTACAGTTTTTTAATCATAAAGATATTCTCTTACCATTATAATATCTTTCTTTATTGTAATTAATTGAGTTAATTAAGATTATTAGCTTTCTCATTTAGTTGTACTCCCTAGGCTATTTATACCATTTGTATTTGTACAAAATCAATAAGAAACACAACATTTTCACAAACTTATGATTTTACTCTCCCCTTAGTAAGAAGATTGTTGTTTGTGCTTTAGTGTGTGACAAAAAAATGAGTACTCATAAAGAATATACATCCACAAAAACCTCAGAAGCACATTTAAGAAACTGTATTTGGAAGGACTTCCAATAGTCCAATATCTCTGGTAGGAATAGGATTTGTCACCTGAATATACCATCCACGGCCGAGGGATGCACCGCATAGAATCTTAGCAGCTGCAGGCCTTTCCAACTCTGATCCATTTAATGCAATATAGTATAACTTCTCTATCTCTGCTGGGCTAGTATGAAAGGAAAGTTGTGAATGAAGACCATCAGCACTTTAGATAACACCAAAATTGAATCACAATTTTGCATAAAAGCGAACCTTGAGGCAGGTGTCGCCGTAAGGGCATTTATAAGAGAATTGTTTAACGGTGTCCCTTCCATAAATGTTAACCATGGAGATTTTTCTAGTGGCAATGAATCTGACAAAGACATAACAGACGTAGACACATAACCAGGCCAAAAGTACACTGACGTATCCATTAAATTTCGTGCAATGCAAGCTTCCACTATGAGATGCCTCAAATTCCCACCTAAGAGATAATTATTTTATAAGTATCATAGATATATTGAAGAAAAAAACGAGTAAGTTAAGTTGTATGCATGTGATAGTAATCCTTATTCATCATAACGGATTGAATCATGGAAGCATATATGAAGTTACCAAAATCAACCTGCTTTTGTATTGGAATTAGCATGAATGCCAGTGAAAGAATCGCCCTTTTCATTCATAGAATTATAAATGAAGCTTGCAGCTTTTCTAGCTGCCTGATTGGCTGCATCAACAACTAATGCAGGAGGGCATAAAAGGCCAGAAAACTGTCCAAGGACTTGAACAGATGACATCAGGCCACAAACTGCCAGCTTTTCATGTCGGTTTTCTGATTTCACAGGCACTGGAACAGAAGACGGATTATGCTCAGAGTCATCCCTTAGAACATCCAAAACTGCCAAAGGGACAATAGACAAAAGCATGCATAAACGGGCCTCAAGATGGGGAATAGGACCTTCAGGAGGATCACGCTCCTGCAATACACCATAAGAGGGGAGATCTTAGTTAATTGGTTAATACTGCCATTAGAACAAAAAATTAATATGGATCAATCTCAACTCGCTGCACAAGCCGGAGGGCTGAAAGCCAAAGTGCTAGAAAAGTTTCGTGCCAGCTAGCCTGGTTAATTATTTGTAGTGTCTTGATTCCTTCTGCAAATAGGTCATGAATATTAGGAAAGACCTGAATCCTTATATAACTTTCTAAAAATAAACCGCTAATGACTAATAAATAATTGCAGCACACGAAGACAAATCCAATGAAACTCATCTCAGAAATTTACCTTTAAGCACATCAATAGCTGATTTGATAGGAATTTGCCTAGAATCCATAGCATTCTCCATGTAAATGTCAAAAGGAATCCAACAAGATCTGTAGTTGCACCTCAACAATGTTGTACATGATCCAAGCATCCTAACCATCTGATGCTTATTTAGGCAGTAATCAAAATGAGAAACTCCACGAATCTTTGCAGAAACTTTTGTAAGAACATGATTTACTAATTTTAATTCTGAGGATGCTAATTCAAGGGATTCAAGAAATTGAAGCCTCTGCAGGAGGCAATTGAAATTTTCAGGCCTATCAAACATGGTGAAACACAAAATGGGGAAAACAGGTCGTCAATTTCCCAACACAACTCATAGATAGCAAGATATATGAACAATAAAATTAGATTCATGTAAACATCAACACATAAAGAACTAAAAATTTGTTATCAACAAATGTGCTTATAGACAAGAGAAGCCAAGATTACTGGGCTTTCTGGCATATGCATAGGTGCTGCTAAATAAACTTTCCCAAACAATTTGATAGTTGAACCATTCTATTCTGCATCTGTAAGTAGTTTCACAACTTGAAACTACTGTTTTGATGCATGATGGTGGGTATTGTTCCAGTAAACCACCTTGAAATAACCAGATAAGAACTCTGGCATATACCGACAAACAAATAAAGCAGACCCTTTTTTAAGACATACTAGAACTTGAATGGAGAGTATTGTTTAACATGAATGGTCAATTGATGAATCCAACAAATAATTTCCGGTCAGAAAAATTCTAGAAGAAAATCCTGCAGGATTGTTAACGATTTTGAATCCTTGATTTTATACATCATCTTCTTCTGGTTAGATGATTTCTTGATTGATCAACTAAAAACAGTACTTTTGGTGGAACTATTCATGAAGCATCCGTTCCACTAGAGAATATCGCAGATTTGAGAACTCAAAGCAATGGTTTCCCTAGACTAACTGCCAAATGCCTACATGAGTAACAGGACCATGGTCCCCGATCTAAATTATGCATGGAAGAAGTAGGCTTCCACACAATCTTGTAACTCCAAGCATGAATGAATGAGATAAGCTTTCAACAAATTCTTCTGTGTTTTGCCATGGACAATCAAAACGCACTAGGCTTGGACAACAATTGACCCTAGACATAAAATGTCAAAAGGAATATGGAATGATTTTCATTTGATATAATTTATCATATAAGCTGGTCCCCTTTCTTAAGACCGGTAATTTGCACTCATATAAGTTAATTTTAGTATTCACAACTTCAAAGACCAGGAAATTGCTTCTAAGATGCTTTCTCTAACATACCGCCACATGTTCAATGCAAGAATTCTTTTACATTATGGTATACAGTTGAGAATCAAAATAGAGATGGCTTATAGTAGAAAAACAGTATACGACATCAATGGTGAAACTCGACGTTATCAATTTTCGGAGCTCAACGGAATAGGCTAAAAGATTATTTTTCAGCATCATGGTTATTTAGATGTTAGATATGACTACAGATACTAATAGCAATGGATTGAGATGCAATTAACTCTAAAATACCAAACTAAACATAAAGGCCAAAAATATAAAATGTTGAGACATTACATGTTTAAGAGAACAGACTGCAGAAGAATCATTGCTTTTCTGGTTTCACTTAGTCTTTCCAATACCTCTAAGGCTGTGATGGAATTTCTCTTCCTTATCTGTTCATGATAATCACCTTTTTTAAAATTGTGCGTCACATTATGATCAATTACCATATACTGATCGCCTGTTGGGACTAAACAGGATCTTTCATTAAAGGTCACTTGTATTCCCCAGTCATTTAATGTGCTATCAATCAAAGCAATGAAAATGCTAAAAAAGAACAGCACAAATACATGCCCTAGCTCCACATCATGAATTTTGAATGTTTCAGAAAAGTGAAAGACAGAATCAACAGACTTAATTATCCTGCAAAACAAAACAAAAACGGTTTAAGAATTATATGCTGTTGATCAATGTATACTCAGGACGTATCACGTAAATTAAGTAAAATACAAACTAGGATAAGAAACAAGAAAGTACAACCAAATAGAAGTAATAATAATGCAGTACACATTATCACATGGATTTTCAACTTCAAACTTGTATAGAGATAAACACAAAAAGTAAAATGTATTCTTATGTCAACTACCGTGCAAGTAGCCAATCACCAATGCATTTGGGTAAGAGTTTTAACTTTTGACCGGCCAAGTTACCAAATTTCAAACAAAAAGTCATAGTATTATTTGCTAAAAGAAGAAATTAATTTAGGGAAAAAAAGTGCACGGGATTTGGAGGATAAAGGATAACCCATTGCAAAGAAAATAAAAGGTAAAATAATAAATAGCAATGAAAAAGAGAATACATTGATTGGGTTTGAGCAGCTTGATGAAAGCTTTATTGAATGTGACACCTTTAGATTAACTTATGAACAATTCATTTATACTTATCTACTAACATAAACACTTGTTAAAATTGTTTGAGACTGCTTATGAGGATAACTTTTAACATCTCTATAAGCCATTTTCAGCTTATTCCAATAAACTATTTAATATAGCTTACAAAAACACATTACAGTTTATATAAAAACAGTTTAGTCACATGCCCATTCTGATATTTGAAAAAGAGAAAACATCATTCGAGTTTGTGTAAAGTTAAGAAACTGACTTTATTAAGCCCTTATTGAATAAGGCAACATTTCGATTGGCTAATGAACAACTCATTTAGATTTATCTACCGACAAAAGTACTTAAATAAAATATTTAGAGATTGCTTATGAAAATAAAAGCTTATTACATATCCATAAACTATTTTCAGCTTATTCCAATAAATTCTTCAATAATACTTACAAAAACATCTTACAGTATATAATGAAAAGAGTTTAATCGCATATCTTCTTCAATTATAGAAATTGTTTACACTCGAACACTTTCATTCAATAAATGCCTAATTATCTTGTTCACAATAAACACTTACCATAAGTTATTGCTATAAGTTGTTTCAAACTATGAAGCAATCATAGAGACACAATCACACCAACACAAAGAACGGACACTATTCTAACACATAAACATTGATAATAGATTAAGTGCATGTTTGGTTCCACTTTTGGAGGAGCCAAAATCAATTTTGGAGGTCTAAAACTAATTTTGGCATGTTTGGATGTTATCAAGTAGAATTGATTTTGCCTCTAAAATTGATTCTAACCATTTTTTATGGGAGAATTGATTCTAACTTGAATATAAGATTTGTAGTTTTTACGTGATTTTTTCACTAAAATTTATTATTCAAATCACCTTTTCTTGAATACATCTAAACATAAATTACCGTAGAAGTACATTCAACTCATTTATAACTAAAACTAATTTTACAAAATCAATTTTAGGTACATCGCTGAACCAGCAAAAATGTGGATGTATTTGTACATCTACTTTTTTTTTAATATATATATATATATATATATATATATATATATATATATATATATATATATATATATATATATTGGGACAGAAGAAGTATAAATGATTGAACGTAAAGTAACCACATATATTGGTGTCCGAAGTGTCGATGCTAATGCTAGATAGGTTTTAAAAGACAATGTCATAAAATAAGTTTCCATAATAATCATAAATAAACTCTTCAGTAACATTAATTATCAAATTAAGCTAATAAGTGAAGAAACATAGTTAATTTAGGGTTTACTTACTTGTTACTGCACTTGATCGAAGCGATAGGGTGAAAATTAAAAGCATGTTGAGCAAGAAGTGGAAGGAAAAGAGCGTAAGCATGCGGATGAGAATATCGACGAGGAAAAACCTTAGAAGATAGAAGAGAAAGTAATTGAAGAGGAAAAATTAGACGAGAAGAAAGAGCGTGGTGAAGAAACTTCCACATCGAAGGATGATCCTTTTCATTTTCTGAACACATTTGAGAAACCAAAAGGTGAGCGAACTCGGGACTGGGTAACTCAACGCCAACCGAGTTAAGATATTGAATCAATTCCGTTACCCATACCGTTGGTGTTTCGTTGTTGCGTTGCTGCCATAGCTTCAATTTGTTTGTAACCGTTTCGTTTACTTGTTCGTTCCACTCTAACGACTCCATTCTGGAAGGTTCTAAGTTAGTTACTGTTGATTCATTTAGAATTATGAAATGAGAGTGAATGAAATATTGTAGATGATAGTAATGAAAAAGAAGAGTGGTAGTTAGATTGAGATAGGGTGTGTTTGGCTGTGTTTGAGTGGAATTAATTGATAGTGGTAAGTTGGTGGAGCAATCGCGCAAACAAACAAACACTTGCGCTACTCGCCGCTTATTGTCCCAACGGAATTTTGGGTATTTGGTGGGTACGTTTTTTAGTGATGAACACACCTCATGTCGTAACTTTTCAGGTCAAAAGTGAGTCATTCCAATTCATTCTTACAATATATTCCATGTGTGGATGTGGAACCAGTTTTTTATTCAAAGAATATATAGTTTGTGTTACAAATGGATACTAAAAGTATTTTTGGAAGAGCAATTTATTGTTTTTAATTCTTTCTTTAATTTTTAAATTTTATGCATTTTTATTTCTTTTGAAATTAATTTGTCTTAATGAAATTGTCTACAGATTCTAATTAAAAAATTTATTTAATGAAAAAGTTAAGTGTATTAATTTTTAATGTGATGAAGGGAATGCAAGAAAGAGAGCGATAGTAGTTGGAGAGGATCCATATCTAATAGTTTATAAAATCTATTGTATTGTGAATCGTTAGAGTATATGGTAGATTTTTAATATTCATATATTCTATAACTCCCAAAGTTAAACTTATTCACTTCATTGTTATTATTATTCACTTTCAATGTTAGTGCACCTAATACACTTGTACCAGGATGTTACAGGATTTGTATCCTATAAATAAGATCATATAGTCTTATAGGAATGCACTTTGAATAACATAATGCAATCAACACTATATTCTCCTTATCTCTTGCTGTTTCACATTAGTTCTTCTATATTTTACTATTTTATGATTTTGTTTTGGTTTATTTAGTAACACGTAATCAATAAAATTCTCTACCACAACTAATGATGAATTTTGTTCTTGGAAGCTATATTGCAAGAAAACTTATTCTTCTTCTTCTCATTATCTTTGGACTAATTTAACTCATGATCTTACATACTATATTTTTTCTCACAATTTTGTTTATTCACGTCGGTCTTTAATATTTCTTTCATTTATGTTATAGCTTTTATTTTAATATGTTAGTCTTTCATATTTCTTACATAGAAATTTTGTTAAGAATTTTTAGTTAACAAAATTATCATGTTTGTATATTTTTTATAAATTAAACAAGAATTTAATATTCAAACATCTCAAAATATTGCGCATATAATAATTGTTGTCGATTATTATTTATGAAGATCATTTGTGATTGATTCTTGAAAAACTTAAAATCTAATATTAAAGTATCTATACAGAATTATTCAAAGAATGAATTTTTTTCTCTCTCTATTTATATAGGTCAGTTGTGATATTTTATGGTTAATTTTTTTTTACATAATTATTTGTAATATAATTTTTGAAAAACTAATACAGAATTACTATTAAACCATTCACGTATGATCGTTGAAAGAATGAAGTCTCTTGAAGATTGTTTACAAAAGAAAAAGTTAGCGTGTTTTTGTTTCTATTTTTAGCCAGCATTACCTGGTTGCTGTTACAGTGCTACAAATTACAAACATAGCATTTATGTTTTAAGCCATGATAATAATACAGCTTATTCCATTGAAAAACAACCTATAAGAAAAGGATATATACTATAATATAATATTCCAGCTCAAATGCTGTTTTGTGAGACTACAATAAATAAACAAACACGGCTTTTAACGACGGTAGTCTTTATTCATTATTACATTGCTTAATAACCCAATAATAGCCCTTCTTCAAACATTTGACAAACCGCACCTTTTCAAGGTGCTTAAGGGTTTGTTAAAAAATTTCTTCATTTCTTTATGATTACTGCATTTTGATGGATTCATTTTAACCTTAATTTGATTCATTATCCTCTTCAACTCAGCCTATAGCTTCAATTCACAGGTGCATATTATATATATATATATATATATATATATATATATATATATATATATATATATATATATTTATATATATATATGTTACGTTTTTGTCAAGTTCTTGTTATAATTTATTATTTTGTTCCTCTCCTTTCAACATTGTTTCAATTTGCCATGTATTTTTTGTTTTCCGTTTTTTGATTTGGAATTTGCATTTTTTATGAAATTAGTCATTCTGTTCAT
This sequence comes from Cicer cuneatum, assembly GCA_037974295.1. NCBI lineage: Eukaryota > Viridiplantae > Streptophyta > Magnoliopsida > Fabales > Fabaceae > Cicer > Cicer cuneatum. Next base: position 7,388,732 of record JBBPBO010001986.1, read on the forward strand.
AGCCATGTTATGTTAATTTTGAATTTTGTACCAAATTGAATTTGGTCAAGCAATATTTTGTTCTTTGCATGTGATCATGTTTGGAAATGGGCACTTAGAAGAATTAATTGGTATCTTTATCGTATTTCATCAAACTTTGCTTGCTTTTATAGGTAAGTATATAATTAATAACTTGTAACGTGCTAGAGGCTCTTATGTGAGCTAGGCATTTCGTGTTATTATCATCAAAAAAATGTGGGGACTAGTCTCAGATAAATTTATATTATCATTAGCAATAAATAACTTCATTGAATCATTGGAAATGGTAGGTAAATTTTGAAAAATTTCAAATTCTTAGCAATTGATCATACATAAATAAATCAAGGATGTATATATTTTTTTCATGAATCACTTTCTGATATCCATAAAAAATCTAAGCTTTCTTTCAAGTCAAAATAAGTTTGGATTGCATACTTTATTTTTTTTAAGTCAAGCTTACACGCTAATACCCTCTTAATGAAATAATAATATAAAAAACAGAATATTATACTTATGTCATTTAATTTTTTAACTTAGTACCGCTATGTTTACTCTCAGATAAACTTTTGTAAGAAAAAAGTTGTCAACAGTAGCTTTTGAATTTTGGCTCGATAGTATAGATAAATAATCCTGAAGCATTATAGTTATTTATTCTTAATGAATATTCAATTAGAAAAACAAATCAATATATATAACAAAAAAAAAATTGATATTGATATATTTTCATGATGTAGATCCATATAGTAAGATAAAAGGCATGATGAAAGAAGAACATGGCAAAGGGTGGAAATTGTGTCTAGCTGTAACATGTGGAATTTTGATCACAATTGTGTTGATAGCAGTGATCTTAGCATTTACAGTGTTCAAACCACAACAACTGGTTAGCAGGGTCGACTCGACCGAAATTCAAGACATGGACATGGGTTTCAATGTGTTTAGAATGAGTTTAAAAATGAATGTTACATTGAAGGTGGATGTATCAGTTAAGAATCCAAATAAGTTTGGATTGAAATACTATGATGGATTTGCTCTACTACACTATAGAGGACAACAAATTGGTGAAGCTCCTATCCCTAATGGAGAGATATCACCTGAGGAAACTAAGGGTGTGAATGTGACACTCACTCTTATGGCTGATCGTTTACTCTCTAATTCACAGATTTTTTCAGATGCTACTTTAGGCAAATTGCCACTCAACACTTTTATGAGCATTGCGGGTGAAGTCAACATTTTAAGCCTTATCAAATTTCATGTCAGTTCCTCCTCAACTTGTGATTTCAATATCAATATTACCAATAAAACAATTGAGAACAATGTGTGCCATTACAAGACAAAGATTTGATCATACTTTCTCAGGTGTTGGATTTCTATGTTAGGTGAAGAAGGGAGACTTAAAAAAGAAAGAAGAGAATTTGTGTTGTCCTTCAAAATCATTCAATATTCATTTTTACTAGTTTTCTCTATTTGGAGGATTTTAAGGATCCAAATAATAGGAAACTTATTTGTTAACCTCTCATTTTGAAAAATCTTTCATTCTACACTTATTTTCTTTTAACTTATTTTCCCTAACATATTTATACTTATGACTTAAACTAATTTTCACTTGTCATAAAGTTATATTTACCATAGTTGTTTGTTATAACGCACGGATATATTGCACATCAATAACTTAGGTTAGACTCAGATGGTATAGTAATAATAATATAATTATATATGCAAAATTTTATATTATGTATAATCGTAAGAATGTAGTTTAATGATAGACATTTACATATATTTTAAATATCATTAATCATGCTTCTCAATAAAAGCGATGTTGGACAAAGTATATACAAAATTTTAACTTGTATACAATTTTGTATTGAATATACTCTTGGATATTAATAGTGGATTGAAAGAATGTTAAATTGATATTTGTTTTCTAACACAAAAAGTAAATTTTCTCATTTCAATTAATTTTTTTTTCTATACATAAGAAGAGTCAAGTATCGAATTCCCACTCATTTATATAAAATATTTGAGCCTCTTGCTACTCACACCAAACACATATTAGTATAATCTCAATTTAACTCAGAGTTAAAAAGGGTATAAAAGAAATTTGAGGTAGCTAATTGAAAGTGATAGAAGAATTTGGAGTTAAACATACAATTTACTTTATCTATTGATATTGTATCATTCCATTTTTGTTTTAAAACTATTTATAATATAGAAATTCAAGATTATTTTTTTAGTGAGAAATACAAGATGTAATTAATGCTTTTTTTTCCCCTGTGAGAAATACATAGATATATAAATAATTACAAGCAAGAATACTCTCCATCTCTTTGGAGAAATAAACAGTCCATTTTCTATATTATTGTTGGCATGTTTCCAACTTCGAAGTCAATGTTTTCACATTTAATAGTGTAAACATTGTATATAGTGCACTAATACAAGAAAACAGCTTATTTGGTCTATAAATATGTTAGGCATTTTCACAATAATATACTCATTATATGTGTTATGTTAGTCATTTTTTAATCTTTAAATATATTATCATATTAATTAGTTTAATTTTAAAATGTATTTTCCGTTAATAAATTTGCTAATATAAAAGACTCTTAAATATCTTTTAATAATTTTGATACATTCTAAGAAGGAAAATGACGGTTTAATGATTTGTATAACTAGATGGAATATGCATAGTGCGTGCCAATAAATGCATTCTTTTGACTATATGTCGAATGCACATACACATGGATTTGAAAGAAGCGTGTATGTGTAATGGCAGTTAGTTAGAAGAACACGGAATGGCTAGCCGCGCCTTTACTTTGGGCCTGCATGGTATACATTTTAGGAGTATCAACAAAAGTGGTTATAACAATAAATTTGTTAAAAAATATATTATTTTTACGTATTTAAATCAATAATTATTAATATCGTTAGAGAAAAAAAAATTTATACATATATTTTCTTTTTTAAAAAAACTAATCATTATATTCAACATTTAAAAAAATACAATTTTTGTTTCCGTCGCATCTCGAAAATGCGATCATATTTTGTAGCAACATAATTCTATTTATTTAGCAATTTTCTCTTATTTTTCTTTGATCCAATAAATAAAAAATAGTAATAATAAAAATAAAATATTGTTAATTTAATAAAAAAATTTATAATAAAAAAATTAAAATAAAATAAAATTATATTAATAAAATCAAACAAAATACATTTAATAGAAAAAATAATATTTTTATTATTTTTTATTTATTAAATTAATAATTATTTTTTTGTTAAATTAAAAAATAAAAATGTTAAAACGTAGTAGATAGTTGCATCCTGAGATGCTACCTCCTATCGGATAAAAAAAGTTAATCCTTCAAGTAGTCGCATCTCCTAGTGAAAAAAGTAGAGTATTTTGGTATATATTTTTCAATGCGGAATATAATGGTTAGTTTTTTAAAAAAAGAGGATATATATATATATATATATTAATTAATTAGGAAATATTTTTATAAAAAGGTTATTAATATATGTTGAATTTTTTTTTAATTAAATTTTTTGAAGAACTTTATATCAAGGAATAAATAAAAGGTGAAAAAGAGTTTTATAACGAGTGAGAGAGAGTAATAGTAATTCAATTGGACCCTCACAACAACCAACTACCTATAGAAAATATTTAATTAATATTATGGTTGGCACAATGTCACTCTTATAAATGTAGCCACTCCATCAAACCTCATTTCACTACCTTATGGTAGCATTTCCATTTCACATTTCTCAATTTCACTTATCAAAAAAAAAAAAAAAAGCCATGAAGGATACACAAAACAAGCAAGAGCAAGAACAAGTGTTGATGAATATTCCACCAAAAAAAGGAAGACATAGATGTATAACTTCCATATGCATATTTATATTACTTTTAATAATTTTAGTCACAGTTTGTGTTGTTCTTGCCTTAACACTTTTCAAGCCAAAACAACCAATAACAAAGATTTCTTCAGCTACTTTACAAGGTATATCACCTCGTGTAACATTTCCTTCAATTGACATACAAATCAATGTTACTCTTGACATCAAGATTCAAGTCGAGAATCGAAACCGCGCAAGCTTCAAACACGAAGATGGAACTAGTTTTTTGATGTATAAAGGTGTTGAAGTTGGAGAAACAGATATTTTTCCTGGTTTGATTCCTGCAAGAAGTTCTAGTATACTTCCTTGTAGGCTTACCCTTCAAGCTGATAAATTAGCATCTAATGTGACAGGTTTTATAGGGGATTTGATGAGTGGTCAACTCTCTTTGGAAACGGTTACTAAGATTCCTGGAAGAGTTACTTTTCTTGGATTCATCAAGAAGCATATTGTTGCTGAGTCTAATTGTCAATTTGCTATTGGTTTTCCTGATTTGGAGATTAAAAGCCAAATTTGCAAGAATAAGGCTAAGTTGTGAATCATGGAGGTTTTAGATTTATGGATTTGGATTTGGTGCATTTATTAAGTCATGCACTTTTTAATCTTAAGTATCTGATCTCATATTAACGGTTGAGACTCTTTAAAGCTGATTTTATTATCCTGAAATTTGATATATCTAACTTCAGATTAACGGCTGAGATCATATATTGCGTATAAAAGCATGATTTTTTTTTTTAGGATAGGTAATCTAGATATATAGATTTATAGGTTATATGGTCACTTTACACTTTGTTGATATAAATATTAGTGTTACATGTATTTATTTATATATTTGTATGCTTGTGATTATTAGAAGTTGGTTGTGATTTTGAAAATTTTGGGAACTCTATTTTGAGAAGTACTTAGTAGCTATATATTGGGCATATTTTGACTTTGTGACTATTAAAAGTTGAAACATGTTATGTGATACATGAATATTGAGGATCATGAATCTTGACTTTATTTTTGTATCTATTTTATGTTGATTTTTATATCTTCTGTTTTCAATTTTTGATAATGAGATATGTTGAATTAAATTAAGTATTTCGTTTTGAGTTAGCTTTATTTCACATTAAAACAAGATGAAATTTAAGTTAATAGTATAGTGGAAAATGAATTCTCTAGTATAAGCACGTGATACAGTTATAGATTTCAACCTGTCGATCTAAATTAATGTTCAAGATCATTTAAATTTAATTTATTGATTTTGATTTGAAGTTCTAGATCTCGAATGAATGGCCGAGATTTAATATTGCATTAAATTGTGTGGTATTTCAACTGCAGCAAACCCAAAAGCAAGCAAGGCATGAGAATTGTGAGTTTTGGTCGCTTTTTCAATAATCTTCATTTATTTTTTTATCTTTTAGTCTTGCATAATGACACTGATCAACTACATGGTGAAAGAGAATTAATCCACCACACTTGAATACAATATGAAAGTGATAGAGAAACAACTTTTTCTTTGTTTGCCTCTTAATTTTTATGCAACTAAAATCCAGAACAAAGCCTGAAAAACTGGTCTATAGAAAGTGGTCATATTTTAATCTTTTTGCAACTATATGATTTATTGCGGTGTAGTGCTTTCATTCGAAATGAAAGTGTTAATTGAATCCAAATACTTAATATGTTTATCCTTGTTAGGACCAATTATCTGCCATTGATTCCTAGTTTCATAAGCAATTACTAATGAAGTATCAATGAAGTTACAAAGCTACAAAATTAGAGAGACCCATAACATAAAAAACATCCAAATTAATATCTCAAAAATGAAGTTTACCAAAATTCCCCTCTATTTGCTTTGAAACAATGCTTTTGAAATATTCTCTTGTACAATAAAACAAGTTTTGGTATAAAAATATATTCTCCAGCATCAAAATTCACAAAATTCCCCATGTCCAGCCACATCAAATGAGGGACCAAAGTTAAGTCGTCAAGCTAGATATATTTCTCCTCCTTGATTCCTCAAGATGTATTTACTATGGAGTACACATCCCAAGTTTTCCGCACCAATATGTCATTATCCACAAATGCAATGTTATTGTCATTACATTTAGAATCAATGCAATAGATAGAATTCATATTCATTCGTATATGTTTGTAAAATGATCATAAATGTCATTTTAATTAATAATTCAACTGTTTTTCATTTTTTTTTCTATTAAAAAAATGTCAAAGCATATGTTAAGCTTCTCTATGGGCAAAGCTAGAGTGAGATGTAATACACACCATGTGATAATTCATTATAAGTAGGAAAGAGGAGATAATTTAGGATTCCTTTTAACTTATAGAATAATATAATTGTATAGAAGTATGTGTGTATGAATAGTCTTTTTCTAACACATTATTTTATTAGGCAATATTATGAATTTCACTCAAAGAAATGTGACAATTGAAAGCAATGTTCCTAGCATTCATTTTGTAGGATTGTTAGGGACAAAAAAAAAATGGCATTGGTTGAGAGTGAAAGTTAGTTGGACACACATTTTACTTGTTGTGTCTAACTGAATGAGTTTTTTCCGCGTTACTCTCAATCTTGCAGCAATGTTAACACAAAATAAATAAATTACTCATAGGTTCGGTGTTTTTAAGCGTCATTTTCTATAATTTTTTTTATAAAAAATAATTATTTGTCGTTTTAAAATTTAAATTAGTATATTGTATTGATAAAAATATTTAAACTATTTTTTAAATGGCCAAAATTAATAATTATTTGCTAATTTTGTTGAAAGAGAAAGTCAAATTTATCATCTCTTTATTACTTCAACTTTCTCTAACCTATGAATATTTGTTAGGTCGAACAAATGAGATTATAAATAATTAAGTTGTTAAAAGGAAATTACAAATTATTAAAAATAATTAAAAAAATTATTACATATAAGTAACCTTAAAACGACAATTAAAAAGAAATTATATGATAACTATTATAAAAATCACTTATGACTAATTTGACCGGTTAGATGGTTAGTTAATAAGAAAATAAACGATGACCAATCAACTATTTTATATAATAATTGTTGATCGAAAAGTAAGTTTCATGCAGTTTACGTCTTGTATATTTGTTATAGAGTGATGACTAATTTAGTCAGTAAAATTTGTAGGATTAGATAATTTGATATACGACAATAATTGGATTTTAATTTGATCCATTTTTGAAATTAAAAATCTTCAACCATATTAGCTTTAGCTTATCTAAGACAACCAACAATTAAATTGACTACATCAAAAGGATTAACTTAATTGAATATATTTTAAATATTAGTAAATTATTTTAAAATTTCATTAATTTTAAGGGTGAATTGATAGTCTCCTACATATCACTACTAAATTTTTTATGGTTAGACTCTTCCACTTGTGATTGGAGACTGGTGGGTTATTTTTTGTCACCACCAAGTTGGCATGTGCACCTTTTGGAAAAAGAAAGAAAAAGAAAAATATTGAGATCTCTTAATTCTAGATCTCTACCATTCAATTCACTATTTCGAAGACTAAAGCATATTTAATATTACGTGGATTTATAAGAATTACAATGAGTGAGCTACCATAATTTAGAGCCGGTCTAAGACTTAAACGGCTAATACAAAATTTTAGATCTTTCAAAAAAAAATTATTATTTTTAAGTATATTTAATCTTAAAAAATATTATCTACAACAAATAAAATGTCTCATAAGTGTTAAAAAGATATACAAAGTGATCTTTAATTATAACATTTTACTTCTCAAAAAATAAAAAGGTAAAATATAAATAAAATTAGAGTTTAATTGATATTATCAAATTTACACTGTACATCACAATTATTCATTGAAATTATTTTAAATATAGATTTGATAAAAGTCAAATATATTTAATGATTTAACGATTGTGATTGACTGATAATTTAAAAAAAAATTATGCTAATAATATATGTAAATTAAATCTACAAAATTATTGTTATTAACATATAAATAAACCTCAAAAAGTGTTACGTGGATCCAACCCTAATTTTTTTTAAACGGAGTGAACGACTATAATTCTACAAACACACCATAATATTAAACATTAACTAAATTTCTTTCGACTTAAGCAATTAAGAAGCTACCGTTAAATAAAATTATGCAATTTAATGGACGATCATGGCATGAATAAGTCCTTGATGCATGTTCCATAAGTCAATGAGCCATGTTCTTAACATACCTCAAGTTTTTAACTTTATCTAGAAAAAAAATAGACAATTCCAAGTCAACGGTGACCAACGAGAACCACTATTAATGTTAACCATTTGTTTTAATTAAAAGAAACTCAACTCAAACGATTGGGAAGAGTCACTTATGGTGTGCCCCCAAACACGCGCTGTCCCTTATAATATAGCATAGCATAGCACAAACACAATACACACATTACACAAAATCAAATTAAGAACCATCAAACATTGTTATATTGGTATAACATATTTATAGGTTTATTAGGATTTTTCCAGTTTTGTTTTCGAATATACACAAATCTATCTATCAATCCAACAACACAATACCCACTTCTTTCTAATTCCTAAAGTTTCTTCGACCCCTTCTTCGCTGCACGCACGCGCTTCTAATTCACGCGCTTCTAATTCACGCGCTAGGGGTAATGGGGCAACAGAAAATAAACCTGACAGCACCATCATCGTCGTTTAGGCTTCGATGTCGGAGTCTCAACTCGCTCCGTCTCCGAAGAATATTTGACATGTTCGACAAAAACGGTGATTCTATGATAACAGTAGAGGAAATTAGCCAAGCGCTGACCATGTTGGGATTGGAAGCAGAGTTCAAAGAGCTTGAAACCATGATCAAGTAAGTTGATTGAGAAAATTAATACTATTCAATTTACAATTTAAACTAAACTAAATGAGAAATTATAAGATTTTAAAATAATACTACTTTAGTCAAAATTTTGTTAATTTTAATTAATATTTTTGTTTATTAATTAATATGGATTTAAAATGATATTGTTTAGAGTTCGATTGTTTGAGTATTTCAATCTTGATTTCAACTAAGTTTCAGCCATGTAAAACACTTGAACCATTAGTTAGATGTCTCTCTTGCATGTTTTTAAATTACAGTCTTCGATCACAATTGCAGCCGCCACATGGCAATTGCAATATTACAAAGTTTAAAGTTTATATAATGATATTGCAGCTGTAATTTAAACCGCATCGACTATATTTATTTGTATTTTTCTGCAAGGTAAAAATTTGCAAAGTCACTTAAATTTAAAACTATGTTCTCTTGAATTTGTCTCCTACAAATTAATTAAACACTTTTTTATTAGTTATAATAATCAGACGGTTAAATAAGTTTAGTCCCTATAAATTTATAAATTTCAAGTATTTCACTTTTAAATTTATAAAAAAACAAAACAAAAATTGCACTTTTTAATCTCTTTAAATATTACCATTTTCAATTTTAATCTTTACTATAAAGACTAACATTAAAAACAATTACTTTTATAAAGTAGAAAGTCTAGAAAAAATTTATAAGACTAAAAATAAAATATAACCATTTTATAAAATTTAAAACTAATAAAAAAAATATTAACAAGTGTCCTTAAAGAAGGCAGATGTTAAGAATTCAAACTTAGAAGAAAAAAATTAAAAATTGTATAATTCATAATTTAAAATCGTGAAAATATAAAATTTTCAAACTTAAAAATTATTTTTTTAATTTTTAAAAAGTATAACAAAACACACTTCTTAATTTAAAATTGTGAAAATATGAAATTTTCTAACTCAAAAATTATTTTTTATTTCTTAAAAAGTATAACAAAACACACGCATTTCTTTTTCATTGAAAGGTCAAACTTACAGATTGAATAATAACCATTTGTAGTTATTTTAGTTAATCTCCTTTGTCGTATTGTGGCAACGAACAGGTCGTACATAAGGCCGGGCAACGAAGGGCTAGCGTATGAGGATTTCGTAAATTTGCACGAGTCACTTGGGAACACATATTTTGGAGTTGCAGAAAACGAGGTGGAAACTCTTGACACAGATTTGTGGGAAGCATTCAAGGTGTTTGATGAAGATGGCGATGGTTTTATTTCGGCTAAGGAATTGCAAGTTGTGTTGGGGAAGCTTGGACTCGTGGAAGGGAACTTGATTGATAACGTTCAACGAATGATTGTGTCGGTTGATACCAACCGTGATGGTCGTGTTGATTTCTGTGAATTTAAGGATATGATGCGCACCACTATTGTCCCTAGTTCTTAATAATCTTGAAATACGTGTATTCAGATACTCCTTGTATTGTAGCAATGCTTTTTTCCTAGCTTTAATTTTGGATTATTTTGCGGGTATATATTAATGAATGATGGATGCTATTCCATGCTTGTTCTTAAGTAATAAAAAATGTTTAATTATCTATTCAATTTAACTAACCATGATTTTTAACATAATTAATTAAGTGTTGCATGTGTAAAGAAAAAGATATTAGTAATTTCTACTAGTTCTTTTGAGGATTTTAAATTTCTAATAACATATTGATGGCCACAACAATAAATGAGTAACTATTGTGTGGTCACAACAATAAATGTTTAAATAACAATATGACCCACATTTATGTCCCACATTTATGGAGAGAGAGAGGGAGGGAGCATGACCCACATTTATGTCATCATAGTATGTATAAAAAGTAAGTATTGTATTTGTGTCCAAAAGTGTGTTTAAATAACATTTCTCAAATGCAAATCATTTAGACTAAAATTGTTGAAACAAATTGTATAACAAAGAGTAATTGAAATTGAAAAGAAGAGAGTAAAACAGAATGTTCTAAAAAATGGAGAATGATTATTGATCTTAACCAATAATGTTCTTAGTTTACAATTTATATCAAACAATTTTAACTGTAAATGCCAAAACTGAATTACAACTTTCTTAACTACTTTTTACATTCCTAACTGAATTTTTAACAACTCCTAATATCCACTTTGAATTACATTTAACATGCCCCCTAATTCAAAATGGTTCAATTGATGTCAATCCAAGCTTATTTCTCATCTCTTGGAATTTCACTCTCTTCAAGCCTTTGGTTAGAATGTCAGCCTTTTAATGATTAGTATTGCAGTGTTCCAGCTTTATCTTGCACTTCATTACTTGATCTCTTAGGAAATGAAACATTGTTTCTATCTGTTTGCTCCTTCCATAAACACTTGAATGCTAGATCTATTGCTGATTTATTGTCTATCTTTATCTTCATTGCATCATTACTTCTCAGTCCCAGTTCTGCCAGCCATATAGCTTGGTATGCTCCCATTGATGCAGCCACATATTCAGCTTCACAAGTGGATAATGCTACTATGCTTTGCTTCCTTGAACACCATGAGATTGGTGAGTTATTGATTGTAAACACATAGCTTGTGGTACTCTTTCTATCATTCTTATCTCCACACCAATCAACATCAGTGAAGCCAACAAGTTCAACTTCATCTTCATTCAGATTTGTGGGATACAGCAGGCCAAGCTCAATGGTCTACTTGATGTATCTCAAAATTCTTTTTGCTGCCATGTAGTGTGATGTCCTAGACTTCTCCATGTATCTACTAATCAGCCCAACACTGTATGCAACATTTGACTTTGTGTTGCACAAATACCTCAAGGATCCTACAATTTTTTTGAAGGTTGTAGGATTAATCAGCTCATCAATGCCCTTCTTGGATAGTACCAGCCCTACTTCTGATGGAGTACTAGTTTCATTGCATTCTTGCACATTGAACTTTTTTAATACATCACTTGCATACTTCCTTTGATGCATAAAAATCCCATTTTTTTTTTGTTTCAAACTCAATGCCAAGGAAATATGATAGCATGCCTACATCATCCATCTCAAACTCCTTTTCCATTCTGATTTTGAACTTCTTGATTTCTACTTCATCACTGTCAGTAAGTAGTAAATCATCAACATAAAGGCATATCAATAATGCAGGTGGTGCTACTCCCTTCTTGACATAAACTCCATGCTCATTCATACACTTTTCAAACTGCTGCTCTATGAGGAATCTATCAATTCTCTTGTTCTAGGCCCTAGGAGCTTGTTTCGGGCCATATAAAGTTTTCTTCAGTATGTACACATGATCTTCTTTGCCTATTTTCACATATCCTGGTGGCTGCTTCACATACATTTCTTCTTCTAGCGATCCATTGAGAAATGCTGATTTTACATCTAGTTGATGCATGGTTCAGCCTTTGTAACTAGCCATTGATACTACCAGCCTCACTATTTCAATTCTAGCTACTGGGGCAAACACTTCATCATAGTCCAGTCCATGTCTCTGCAGGAATCCTTTTGCTACAAGTCTAGCCTTGTACTTGACAATATGTCCATCAGACTTCAACTTCAGTTTACAGACACATTTGACATCAATTGGTCTTTTGTTCTCTGGCAGTGTCATGAGCTCTCATGTCTTGTTCTTCTCTATGGATTTGAGCTCTTCATCAATTGTTGATATCCATATAGGATCACTTAAGGCTTCTTCATCACTTACTGGTTCTAATTCAGCCAACAAAACAAAATGAATTAATACTCCATCTGCATTGATGGTTGAGTCAGATATTATTTCATATGGATTCAATCTAACTGAAGGCTATCTTGCTCTTTCAATTCTTCTCACAGGTTCAGAAGTTGGCTGACTTGTTGTCCCTGCTGGCTGGCCTTCATCCAGTTCCACTACTGCTGCCCTGCTGCCTAGACTGATTGAGTTGGTTGGCCTATCTAGGCTGGCTTCACTACTCGAGCTGGCTTCACTCAACTTTCAGTCCCATCCTCTTGATTCATCCACTAATATGTCCCTGCTTATCACCATTTTGTTCTTGTTTGGATCATACATCTTGTAAGCCCCAGTCAAACACTCTCAAATGACTCACAACTGGCTTTCTTCCAGTCCAAGCTTCTTCTGGTGTCCTAGTGTCAAGTCTCTTGGTTGGACATTTGTTCAAAATGTATACAGCAGTAGATACTGCTTCTCCCCAAAACGTGTGAGGCATTTGTTTTCCCTTCATTATGCTTCTAGCCATGTTTAATATGGTTCTGTTTCTTCTTTCAACAGCCCCATTATGTTGTGGTGTATATGGTGTAGTCACTTCATGTAGCACTCCTTCTTTTTTACAAAACTCATGAGAATTGTATTCACCTCTTCCATCTGTTATGAATACTTTCAGACTATTTCCACTTTGATTTTTTGCCATTACTTTTAATTTTTTAAACACATCCAACACTTCATTTTTTCTTTTAATCAGATATATCCATACTTTCCTCGTAAAATCATCATTAAATGATACAAAGTAATTGTTACCTCATATTGACATTTCTTCAAATGGACCACACACATTAGAGAAGATTACCTCCATCATTCTTGAGGATCTGGTTGGTACTTGTGACTTGAATGAGTTACTGTGTTGTTTGGCATGGCAGCATTCTTCACATATCTCATTTGGTATCTGAATTTCAGGAATTCCCAACACCATACCACTGCCCTGCAGCATATGAAGACTCCTAAAGTTCAGGTGACCAAACCTTTGGTGCCATAACCAATTTTCACTTATGACTTCAGTAGCCAAGCACTTGTTTTCACTTATCTGGATTTCAATTTTGAAGGTTCTGTTCTTGGACAGTGATTCCTTTAAGATGAGTCTCTTTGAACTATCAAACATCTTCAATTCACCATGCTCCATCTTAATTGAATATCCCTTTTCAATCAGTTGTCCAAGGCTCAACAAATTGTTCTTCATATTTGGCACATACAACACATCACATATGAAAGATTGTTTGCCATCTCTTCTTTGAATCAAGACCTTGCCTACTCCTTCTGCAGTCACTAAACTATTGTTTGCAAATCTGATTTCTCTTTTACTCTTTCCTCAAGACTCACAAACCATCTTCTATTCCCTGTCATATGGTTTGAACAACTTGTATCAAGGTATCACTGCTCTAGACAACCATCTTCTGTGGTGCCCATCAACAAGACTGTATATGAATATGAATCTGAGTCTTTAGTTGTCATATGAGCTTCATCATCCTCTTTGTGTACCTTCGATCTACACTCATTAGCAAAGTGACCCCATTTTTTTACAATTGTAGCATTGAATCCCTTTCTTGTTAAGCTTTTTCTTGCCATTTGATTTCTTGTTGTTATTGTCACTGCTGTTTTGATTTCTTGAATTTCCAGCCCCTTCATTAGAATCATGCTTCTTGTTGACTTGAGTCTGCAATGCCTGCACTTGTGTACTAGCTGCACCTATCTCTTTTAATCTCAATTCATGAGTCTCCAATGAGCCTTGCAAGTCTTCTACCTTCAATGTTCCAAGATCCTTTAACTCCTCTATGGCCACCACTATGTGATCATATCTTTGTGTCAATGTTCTTAGGATATTTTCAATAATCACCACTTTAGTTATTGAGTCACCATTAGTTCTCATCTAATTAACAATTGTCTGCACTCGATTGAAATAATCAGCCACACTTTCATCCTCTTCCATCTGCAACAATTCATATTGCCTTCTCAACATTTAAAGTTTCACTTTCTTGGTTTTTTCACTACCCGTGTAATACTTCACCAAGATATCCCATGCCTCTTTTGATGTAGATACCTTTGAGATCCTTTCGAAATTGTTTGCATCCACACTTTGCTGGATGTAAAACAATGTATTGCAATCCCTTTTCTTGCAAACTTTGAAAGTGGCTTGTTGTCTTTCTGTATGATTCGCGCCCGACCGTTCATAACCATCTTGGACAATCTCAAAAACTTCTTGAGCTCCCAATAATGACCTCATTGATGCATACCACCTTTCCCAATTCTTCCCGTCCATAATTGGCAAATTCGATGGAAATCCTCCTCCATATATGGTTTCTTTCCTTCTCTCACACTTGTGTTTCTCAGTTTGAAATCCCCTCACACTTTAACTCGTGTTTCTCAAGATTAGAACCTTGCTCTTGATACCAATTGTTGGAACAAATTGTATAACAAAGAGGAATTGAAATTGAGAAGAAAAAAGTAAAACAAAATGTTCTGAAAAATGGAGAATGATTATTGATCTTAACCAAGAATGTTCTTGGTTTACAATTTATATCAAACAATTTTAACTGTAACTGTCAAAATTGAATTACAACTTTCTTAACTACTTTTTACATTCCTAACTGACTTTTTAACAACTTCTAATATCCACTTTGAATTACATTTAACAAAAATAAATGTCTACAAAAGATTTGTAATTTAATGTATGATTAAAGATGTGATAGTGAAAATCCACCAAGAGTTATATTTTAGAGTTTTTACAAAATCACGTTTCATCGTAATTTTGTCAAATTCATCGTTGAACCAAATATCCACCTAATATTATATGTGGATGTTAGTGGCATTTGTGACCCATAATAATAATTAAAAATATTATTTAAATTTATTTAAGTAAATCTGATAGCCTAAAAACACTTTTATCATAGTCTAGTTATATGCTCTACAAGTTTACAATTAAAGTTGTAATTTATTCCGCTAATTCTCATTGTTAATCCATGGAGAGAAAGAGAACAAAAAAAAAAAAAAACATATGACTAATATAACTATTGCTAACCAAGTGAGTGTTTATATAGATAAATAAAATATCTCATATTCCACACTTTAGCAACATGGGACTTGGTATATAAAACTTTTGAAATATTCTAAAATATACAAGAAAACTTTAACCAATCATAAAAATTGTGGGCAGTTGGATTGGCTAGGAGATAACTCATTAATATATGACTTTAACATTTTTTACAACTCAATCTGTATTTTTAAGGTGTTAATTTCTTTATCCTACCTCCTAATATTTTATTATACATAAAATATATGTTCGAATTAATTAATCTGAACGTGTAAAATATATATTCAAATTAGTTAATTTAAAAAAAAATTAGAAATTTTTTGAAAGATTTAAAGATGAAAAAAAGAAGCTTTCATATTTTTTTCAGACTATATCCATGTTTTCTACGTTTCATATTTTCTTGGTACAATAGATATTCAATCTACTTTGAGAAGGGACAACATAAATAACAATATTAGGAAGATAAATAAGCTTAATCATTGATGGTCTTCCGTCTTCAGACAAGGGGCAGATTCTTCCAAATTTTGGTTCAAAGTAGTATACAATGAGGTTTTATTGTTTGAATATTTTAAAAATAAGTTAAATAGAAGGAAATATGATGGAATCTATTTCATCATTTTATTTCATTTTCTTTTTCTCTAATTTAAAGTATATTAATAAAATCATACTTTTTAAATTCTTCATTCCACCGTCAAATAACTAAATCAATAAAATAAATATTTTACTCCAATTCACTCAAATTCTTTAATTCACTCCATCTATTTTTTATTTTTTTATTCACTTTAAAATATTCAAATAGAGTCTAAACATAGTACTTCTTGCTAGAGTACCAATATATTAAAGCCTAAACAAAGCCGATATATCAAAAATATTTAATTTAGTTTTAGTCTACTTTTGTCCTTTTGATATTATTATTATTATTATTTATTATTATTATTATTATTATTATTGTTGTTGTTGTTTTTTGAATTTCGCAGACTAGGTCACTCACAGCACTGCTCAAATTATGCAAATCAGACTATCAATTACGAAATCCTCATGATAAAACCGTTCTAGAATTACATTGACTATTAAATGTTAAAGTCAATCGCAATATGACCACTCATAAATCAAAAAAACTACGACACAAAAAACCGACATAAAAACCGTTCTTAAACAACGAAAGGTTTACGGTATAAACCGCTCTAAAACATCAGTGACATTATAACCATTCAAAAATCAAAGAAACATAAAGAAATGGGAGAAGTGGCTCGGAAAAGTTGGAAAATACATCCAACTTTGGTGTGTTTTTCATAAAAGTTTGACATTCTTAATATAGTGATATATTTTCTATCTAATGTAGGACTTCAACAAAAGTTTAACACTCTTTGTATAGTGATGAAAATTACTCAACATATAAGAATTTTCTAACATGAGACTTCAACAATTTTTAAATTGACACACTAACATACTCTATATTCCAATAATAATAATAATAATAATAATAATAATAATAATTATTATTATTATTATTATTATTATTATTATTATTATTATTATTATTATTATTTTTTGGCACCTTGAAGACCACCTTAACTTAAGGAGATATTTGCATCTTTGTGAAGCAAATATCGAAAAATCTGGAAGCTCTCTGATTCCGTGACTCTACAGTTTCACTTCATAAACTAAGGACATATGGCATATTCAATTTGCTAACAAAACTCTTATGTCCCCCCAACCTGACAAATGTGATCTTGTATCTTATTGACCGATTCTGAATTCTAAAGATGCTCCCAACATATGCTCCAAGTATACCATTAAACATATTTATTTACTATTATTCAAGTTTAGAATACTAGCTTTGATTAGAGTTTGGAATAATAATATAAATTTATACCAAAAAAATAGTAATAATAATAATATAAATCCACCTTAATTAACACAACACTCAAGAGCTAGAGTGGTTGTAGAATATAAATCAGGATTTTTTATATCTAAAAGATTCCAATAATAGATTCAAAGTGATTTTCTTTGTACATATAAATCCAACAAAAAATTGGAAAAAATAACAAAAATAATAAATTTATCTTACTCAAATAACACTAAAGTAATTATTAATTAACTTTATCTCTAATACTTAACAAAATAAGTCCAAATTATAAATTTGAGTCTTAAACCGTTCAATAATTCAAATTCCAAAAAATGTAGCTGAATGACTACATACAATTTATTTTCCTAAGAATATTTTAATCTTGTGTCCTGTATTTCTTCTTCTAATCTTAAATATAAGAAAAAGTAGGTCAATATATATATATATATATATATGAGTCGTGGAATAATATTTATACCTGTATTAATTAATTGCATAAATAATAAATATTCTTGGGACACCTTGTAAAAAAAAAATCTTGTGAGACCAATATATATCGGTCATATCTAAGCTAGTTATGCTATTTGTAGACCCTAAAAAATAAAACCGTGGAGGACAACATGACTAAAATCCAAGGCTGCAATGATGAGGATGGTCCATACATAGAAATAGAACTTGATCATGCTGTCAGCACCAAAAGTCACAATGATTATGATGACAACAAGAACAATTGTATAGATGATGATGATGAGTACAAATTGCGCATTTCAATTTCATCGACGATTTCTGTTTCCCTCCAAAAAGAGAGTATAAGTGAAGAAATTGGAGCTTCCCAGGCAACAATGTTGTCCCTGCAGCATTCTGGTGTTAGTCATACTAATGAACTTGATAGCCAAACAACAATTTTAGGGACAAGTACAACCCGTGTGATCCCTTATGACAATGTGAATGTACTATATGCTAGGTATGTATACAACCCACATGTGAAAAAACAATACTTATTATATTGGTGTTTCTAAAAATTGTTTTTGCTAAGTTAAAAATTGAAATCACAAGTCCTTTCGGACGAGTTTAATAAATAAATAAAATCTAATTAATTAGTTTTTTTTTTCTGTACACAAATTTAGTAGTTAGTTTGTTAGAAGAGATGAAAAAAAGGTATTTTTTTTATAGATAAATATTAGTAATTAGTTTGTTAGTAACAAATCAACATTTGATATATTCAAACATTTTGTTTTTTAGTGTTTATCTTATTGAAGAGCAGCAAGTGAACATTTGGACTACCAACAAGACAAATTAATCAAAACTTTGTAGAAGCTAGGATTCTTGTTGTAATCATCATATATATCGAAGAAAAATGAATTTATTAAGAATACAGATAGTTTGTGTATAAAATCATTGATTGATCATATGTTTTGTTTTAACAATATATTCAGAAAAACTTCAAATTTCGCATAAATAAGAGATATAATTATAATAATTTATAAAGAACGATCCTCTTTATTTTTTTTTAGAGATGAATTAAGCTTAATATAAAATCTAAAACAAGAATTTAATTGATACAAATTACACATGCATCGCAAAAACCCCTAATTACAAATTAGTGGAGCTCTTATTAATATTCTAATTATCAGGAAACAACCAAGCATGACAACAACAGCAAATGGAATTATGATGAAATTATTGATCAAGTGTCGAGGATTAAAAATCAGATCACTCTTTGCATCACTAATAAAACCAAGACAAGACAACCAAGCCAAGGTAAACAACTCAAGCATAAAGTCAATAACCTTTTTTCAATGTTATCAAAAGGGATTGGTCAACCCCTCAAATGGAAGTAATAGTAAGCATTGGAATATGGAGAATGATAGCATATGTGGCTCTTTGAGAAAAAGTAAAAAATTGAGTAGGGTGATGGAGATGGATTTGGGAGGTATATTCAATGGCATGAGAATGAGCAGAAGATCAAAAAGAAGAACATGTGTTTCAAATACTTCATGTAACAACTCACCAATTCATGAAGGATTTTCTAAAGAGAACTCTATTCAAGCAGCTATTGCCTATTGTAAAAGTTCATTTGGTCAAACATCTGATTTCACTTTTACAAGTTCAATGAGCTCTACTCCTTAGAGCTTGCAATTTTGGCCCGCCCCAGTGGGTATTTTAGGTTGGACTCTGTATTATAGGCCCAAAAACAAGTGGGCCATCTTGTCTCCACCCGGTTGGCCCGTTGGGCTTACTAGGCCAAAATTTTATGTACTTTTTAAAAAATAATATAGTTTAATTGTTAAAAATCTAGGTTTGGTCTAGCATGCCCGATCTAGTGTATTTTAGGTTAGGTTGGGCCATCAAAGTTGTGATCCAATAATGTTTTGGGTTGGTCTAGCCGGACTCTTGTTTTCAGCTTGGCCTGCCAGGTAAGTGAGGTGCAAACCAGACAAACATATTTAGTAAAAGGTTGTGCTAACAAGTGTATTTGTTAAGAAAAATTAAAAGTTTGGTATTGAAAACAATAATTTTAAACTTTTAAAAAGTTAAAATACAACTTCCAATACATTTTTAATATAAAATTTTTATAATTAGTTATTTAATAAGTGAAACTTCTCTTTGCAACATCTTGTCTTAATTGTGAGGAATTGAAATTCAATTTGTTCTTCGTGATGTCTCCGATCATATTAAATAGAATTTAGATGTTGAATGTGTAACATGGTCAAATAAAAAATTAAATTAAGTTCTCTTTTTATTTTACTCTCTCTAGAAAAATTAAACAAACTAATAAACCAAATTTATGACAACTAGGGGAAAGTGTACTTATTCATCATGTTTGATTTACTCTGGAGAGAAATTGACTAAGAAAAAATAAATCATAAGTGTTTGTTTGAGAGTTTGGAAGAGAGGGAAGGACTATGGAAAGAGAGGGAAGAGTGAAAGAGAGATGAATCTTCCTTTTATTTTTTAGAGAATAATTTTGTAGATAATAGAAAAAAGAGAATTCATAAATTTTTTAATTTTTAGATTAGTTTGAAAAGATAAAAATAATTTGAAGAATTAATGCATTTCCTCCAAAATACTCGTTCAATACGTGTTTCTAGTTCCCCTAATTTAGAAGGATTTTGCATTTAAAAATAAAATGAAAATCCTCGTTTAGATTGAGAAAATATCCTTAGATTTTGTATTATAAAAGATCTACAAATGAAAAATTGACATATTTATAAGAAGATTATACTCCTTCTATAGTAAAATATAGTAAAAAAATGTTTGTCCCAATCTGATTTAATTTTTCATAAAACAAATTATAGAAAAATTGTAAACTATTTGTTACCTAATTAGTAACTTATTTGACAATTTTACACATATTAAAATAATATTGTAAATGAAAGAGAGAATAACAATTTTACTTAAATATCTTTATTAAGTATTGGAGTCACTATTGTTATAAATAGAATAGCGGATGATGAATTGACAATGATAGAAGTAATATGAATAAGATGATATAATTGGAAGAAAAAAAAACTGATTAATATTGCATTAAAATTGAAATGATCATACATTTTGGAATTTTTTTTACAAATGGATCATATATTGGATGACTTTAGTGTTGGAACTAAGTTAGTTCTTTTAATTAAAGTTTTGATGTTAACAAAAGTATTTTATGAAAATTATATTTTGACTTAGAAGAAGTATGAAAAATCAGAGGATGACGTCACCATAAGATGTCATCAGAGGATGACGTCACCATAAGATGTCATCAGAGGATGACGTCACCAGAAGATATCTCTAGAAGATACCTCCAGAAGATACAAATCAGAAGCAGAATATGTCATCAGAGGATGGCGTCACCAGAAGATAAAAATGCTACCAGAAGATACGGCCAGAGGATACCTCCAGAGGATATCACCAGAGGATCCCATCAGAAGCAAGAATCAGAGGATGTCATCAAAGGCAAACATCAGAGGATATCATCAGAGGGAAGAAACAATGACATCATCAGAGGATATTATTTTTGGCCCAGATTAAAAGGAAACAGAGACCATAGGAGACTTGGTCCAGACCAGAAGGAAACATTGTCGAGACTGAAGGTGCAAACACGAGAAGGGGGGCTGAATTGTGTTTGTAATACTTGAATTCTTTTTCTGTTTTAGATTATTATTTAAAATCTGATATATAAGCAAGCAGAATTAGCAGCGAATAAAGTAAAATAATCAACACAAAGATTTATCCTGGTTCACCATTAACTAGGCTACATCCAGTTCCTTCACCTCAAACGATTTTTCCACTAACTCAAAACCTTTGAATTACAACAGCACTATTGACCCTCCAAGTCATTCTTCCCAAACAGTCTAACAATCCTAGACTTTTGAGGAACACAACACCTTGACTTCACAAATCAAGTCTTCTCCTACCAATCTGACAACCCTAGATTGCATAAGCGATTTCAACACCTTGAATCTAATTGTTAAGTCACCTGCTACTTCTTCTGACTCTTCAGATTGTAGACTCTACTTCAACAATATAGATTTGACACAAGGGAACGAAAAACAAGAGTCCTTGCTTCTGGAAAGCTGATACTCACAATTAACCTCACTGAAAACTCGAGTATTTGCCTCTGGAAGTTTATGACTCTTTTACTGATTTTCGATGGCTAAGTCTTCTGCCTTGAGCCTCCTTTTATGGATAAAAATTAGGGTTTCTTCCATGATCAAATTCAAGCTGTATTTGTCCAGATTCTCATGCAAAAATAACTTGGCCAATCGGGTTTGAGCTTTATGCTTGATCCGAACCTTTTTGCTTCAGATTTGTTCTGAAAATAACTTTGGCCAATCCTGTTCTTGTTTTATTCTGGACCGTATCTTTCTTCCCTCCAATTGCTTTTAAATTCCCTCCAAGACTTCAATTTATTTTTGTATCAAATCCCCTAAATACTTTGATCAAATTTCTATCAAAATTTAATCAAGTCTTTTTCGAATTTTAATCAAGTCTTCACTGATTTTCATCTAGATTAAAATCTGGACCGTTTGATCTTCTGATCTCGACCAACTCTGGACTTATGTAATATGATCTGTGCCAATTCTGTGATCCTCTGATCTCGGCCAACACTGGATCATATGATCTGATCTGAACTATTTTATGATCTTCTGATCTCGGCCAACACTGGGCCATGATATTTAAATTTGGACCATTGATCTGAACATTTTCCCTCTGATCTGAACCAAGTCTGGGGTCGTATACCCAAGCAGTAGGCACGGAAAGATCAATAAAGTCGAGCGACGTTTCCGTCGTCTCGGATCCCACGAGTGGCATGGGTTTGGGGGGCATCTGAGGGTAAAGCCCAAATTCCACATATAATAGTAAAGGGTCACCGAAAGAAATTAACAAATAAACACATAGCATTTATATCATAGAACAAATACACCCATGGTATAACATATGACAATGATGAAAAATAAAGATGCTCATTTTGAATTTTCATGACATGTATGCCTTTTCAAAACAGCAACCGATTAATATGAGAAACATGTTGTAAGTACAGTCAACACTTCAGCAATCACAATCATTTATCAAAAATTCAGATTCCATAAAGTACTCACACACATCATTTTCCAATCATCATCATATAACCAGAACGTGACCCACCGGTCAATCCCCCGATGCAATATGTATATGCTCATGTATACAATTCTTCCAATTACCAAGGTGCAGTCGCTCAACAGACTAGCACATTTTAATTATGTTTGACTTTAACGGCCCTCAAGACCAGGGTGCAATCGCTCAACAGATCAGGACCAGTGCAGTCGCTCAACAGACCAGCACTCGTGCAGTCGCTCAACAGACCAGCACTCATGCAGTCGCTCAATAGACCAACACATTTGACATATACTCAGGTACAATCGCTCAACAGATCAGTACCAGTGCAGTCGCTCAACAGATCAGCACTAGTGCAATCGCTCAACAGATCAGCACGTTTTTGCGCATTTCAGGGTACAATCGCTCAACAGATCAGTACCAGTGCAGTCGCTCAACAGACCAGCACTCGTGCAATCACTCAACATATCAGCACGTTTACGCATTACTCTGTGGCCCATCGTGGGTACCACTTGACTATGCAAATGCATGAATATGCAGTGTTTTCTCTTCACTGAAACAGTATGCATTATCAGGAAATTTCAACCTTTCCATCATTTTCAAAACATCTCAACACAATCAATATCATCATCATCACAACCATGATTAAACAGTCAAGCAATCATTATCACTTTACATTATCTCAAAATTCCATTCTTAATTATCATAAGCCTTTCCCCCAACTCTTAAAATTCATAAAACAGTGTTTAAAACTGAAATTTCTAGAAAATACGAATCTGTATTCGAATACAGAAGCCAAATCAGTGCAGAATCAACACTCTGTATTCGAATATAGCCTTCTTGTATGCGAATACACAGGCTGTCACAATGTAAAAATCAGTATTTTCACAACTTCAGTAGAAATCTCAAAGCTTCATCATTACCACTTCAAACTATCACAAAACTCCATATCAATTTGTCACAAAACCATCCCAAATACTCCCCAACACTTAAAGTTTATAAACAATGTTTAAAACTTTGATTTTCTGGAAAACACACATCTATATTCGAATACAGACTCCTTGTATTCGAATACAGAAGTTGAAAACTGCAATTTCAACACTCTGTATTCGAATACAGCATGCCTGTAGTCGAATACAGAAGACAGAACATGTGTAAGTTCAGCATTTCCCCAACATCACTTAAGGTTTTCAAAAACCTCATCATCTCTTCTTCAAAACTATTTCAAAAAACCCCATTTTAAATCATTTGAAACCTTTCCAATGTTTTCCAACCCTTTAAAGTTCTCATGGTAGTGTTTAAAACTTGATTTTCTAAAAAACACAAACCTGTATTCGAATACAGCTTCCATGTATTCGAATACAGAAGCTAAAACTTGAGTTTCTGGAAAAACCCGAATCTGTATTCGAATACAGCTCCCTTGTATTCGAATATAGAAGCAAAAATTGTGAAAGTTAGCATCCTGTTTTCGAATACGAGGCTGTCGTAGTCGAATACAGATGCGAATACAGTGTTAAAATTTGACTTCTGTATTCGAATACGACAGGGTCGTAGTCGAATACAGATGCTAAGTCAGAAGCAAAAATCTTTCCTCTATATTTGAATACAGAAGCCCGTATTCAAATACAAGTTTGAAAACTTGAGTAAAACAGAAACTTGGCAGGCTGTATTTGAATACACTCATGTTGTATTCGAATACACCTTCGAATTCAGTAAAAATTTCTTGAGACTTCAATACATTTTCAAACTGTTTCCTTTGAAAAATCAGCAAAACACCAAATCAGATTCAGCACTTTTTGGAACCACAAAACTCAGGCATTTTTCATCAATAACAACTTTTCCAGAAAAACACTTTCACCATTTAAAATCCCTTTTCTTTTGAAAACATCAGCAACACCAGATCATTCATCACAGTTTGGCTCAAACCATTCAAACAGAATGTGAACCACAGCAAAAGACATTTTTAACCATTTACATTCTGATCATTTCTCAAAACACATGCAAAACATTTCCAGCTTTCTCACACAAACAGAATAACATGCAAAGCATTTCAGCTTTTTCAAACCATCAGAACGACATTAACACATTCAGCCAAACAGCAAGCATCACATAGCAGCAAAACACCAACAGAATGCATTTTCGCATTTTAAAACAACTTTCAAAACAGTTTTATGAACATGCATTTTAATCATATTCAAAATAACATGTAAGACATTTTTCCACTTTCCCACATAAACAAAACAACTTTAGTGCATTCAGACCAAACAAAAATCATCACAGAACTTTTAAAACATCACAGAATGCATTTTTTTCATTTCTTTCAATCAACATGCAAAACAGTTTTCCTTCAAAACAATGATGAAAACACCAGTAATGTCATGACAGTTATGCACTTGCAGCCCTAATGCAACTAGAAAGTGGAAGGTGCCCTTACCCTTGTTGCGTTTCTGCTACTTCTCACGTTTCTCTTTTCGTTCCCGTTTACGCGTCAAAAATCGGCGAAACTCCCGCTTGCATTTGCTGCTACGAAAATAGGTTCTCTAGCTCTGGAATGATGAGGGGAACAACTTTTGTACTGGGAGTTTTCTGGTTTGGTGCTTGGATTTCCAAGTAATGACACTTTTTGAGGAACTCACTTTTTTTTTTGAACGAACTGGAAATGGAAAAACAGAATGGGAGGGAAGGGATACTGTTACATGCAGTATGGGCAGTGGGGGAGGAGGAATGGTGTTCTGATTTCACCCATCCTTCTCACTCATATATATAGGCTTGTGTGGGTGCTACCTGACCCGACACTTGTCTGATCCTCAGCACTTAACCAGTCTCGTCGCAATTAGCCGATAATCCCTTAATTAACTGTCCGTTAATTTAATTACTCGTAATTAAATTAATTTATCCTTCATCCAATAATTTTAATTCATCTTCCAAAATATATATTTATATATATATATATATATTTACTGAAAACATATATATATTTAATATTTTACTAATATCCCCAAAATACACTTAATATTTCATGCCTAATTTTAATTCAAAAATTAAGGGTCTGATATTACTACCCCCCTTAAATTAGTTTCGTCCTCTAAACTACATGTTAATAAACAACTGAGGATATTGTTCCCTCATCTTACTCTCCAGTTCCCAAGTCGCGTCTCCAGTAGTCGAATTCCAAATCACTTTGACTAGTGGGAGTTCCTTGTTCCTCAACTGTTTAATCTTCTTGTCTTCAATCCTTACAGGGAATACTTCAAATGACAGGTTATCCTTCAGCTGAATTGTATCTGGTTCGATCACATGTGACGGGTCCGCAATGTATTTCCTTAACTACGACACATGAAATACATCGTGAATATTGGACAGTATAGGAGGTAAAGCGATCCGATAAGCCAATAGTCCAATACGTGCAGTGATCTGGTATGGTCCAATAAATTTCAGAGTCAACTTTCTTGACTTAATAGCTCTGCCAACTCCCATTGTAGGCGTGACCCTTAGAAATACATGCTCACCCTGCTCGAATTCTAGAGGTCTGCAACGCTTGTCCGCATAACTCTTCTGACGATCTTGTGAAATCTTCATTTTCTCTTGTATTCTCTTGATTTTCTCTGTAGTCTGTTCCACCATCTCCGGTCCAACAATCATACTTTCTCCGTCCTTATACCAACATAAAAGCGTCTGACACTTGCGTCCATACAAAGCCTTATAGGGTGCGATTCCAATACTTGCGTGGAAACTATTGTTGTAAGTGAACTCAATCAATGGCAACACCTCGTCCCAGTTTCCTCAGTCATCCAACACACATGCTCTCAATATATCTTCCAAGGACTGATTTGTTCTCTCAGTCTGTCCGTCTGTTTGTGGATGATAAGCGGAACTCAATTTCAGCTTCGTTCCTAAAGCTTCATGCAGTGCTCCCCAAAAATGAGATGTGAACTTTGGGTCACGGTCCGATACTATACTCGATGGAA
This sequence comes from Cicer cuneatum, assembly GCA_037974295.1. Taxonomy (NCBI): domain Eukaryota; kingdom Viridiplantae; phylum Streptophyta; class Magnoliopsida; order Fabales; family Fabaceae; genus Cicer; species Cicer cuneatum. Next base: position 7,415,656 of record JBBPBO010001986.1, read on the forward strand.
CGCCGCGTAACCTCACAATCTCAGCGATGTAGATTTCCGCCAGCTTATCTACTTTGTAGGTGGTCCTTACTGGTAAGAAATGTGCGGACTTTGTCAATTGATCCACTATTACCCAAATTGAATCATTCTTTTTCCTTGTCTTGGGCAGTCCTGTTATAAAATCCATGGAAATGCTGTCCCACTTCCATTCCGGTATATCCAGAGGTTGCAACATTCCAGCAGGTCGTTGATGTTCCACTTTCGCTTTCTAACAAGTCAAACAAGCCGATACGTACTCCGATAAGTACTCCGCTACATCCCTCTTCATTCCTGGCCACCAGTAATTCTCTCTTAAATCCTGGTACATCTTGGTCGCTCCAGGATGAATACTCAACTTACTCTTATGAGCCTCTTCCAAAATCGCTCTTCTCATCTCTGCAACTTCCGGTACACAAACTCTTCTATTACATCTTAGAATATTATCTGGTCCGACTCTGAACTCAGTTGTCTGTCTTTGAACTATCAGATTCGTCTTTTCTTGGATCAATGTGTCATCTTGCAAGTTCGCAATCTCCTCAAGCAAACCACTCGAAATTGTTATCATTCCACACTTTAAATTTCCTGGTGCGAACTTTACGTCCAAGTGTAGGTCTCTAAATGCTTCCCACAACTCTTGTTGTCTTGCCATTATCATTGAAGATACTGACACACTTTTCCGACTCAATGCATCAGCCACCACATTGGCTTTTCCAGGGTGGTACTGCAATGAAAAGTCAAAATCCTTGAGAGTCTCCATCCATCTCCTCTGACGCATGTTCAATTCCTTCTGATCGAACAGATACTTCAAGCTTTTATGGTCGTTGAATACCATGAACGTGCATCCATATAAGTAGTGTCTCCAGACTTTTGAATGCAAATACTACTGCAGCAAGCTCTAAATCATGAGTAGGGTAGTTTCGTTTGTGAGTTTTCAACTGCCTTGAGGCGTAGGCTACAGCTTTCTTGTGTTGCATTAAAACACATCCTAGACCTTGGTGAGATGCATCACAGTAAACTTCATATGGTTCCTCCGGCTGTGGCAAAACCAATACTGGTGAGGTTGTCAACTTTTTTTTAAGCAGCTGAAAACTTTCCTCACACTTCTCTGTCCATGCAAACGGCTGATTCTTCCTGGTGAGTTGTGTCAAAGGAGCTACAATCTAAGCAAATCCATCGATAAATCTCCTGTAGTATCCTACCAGTCCGACAAAACTCCGTATGTCTGTGATAGTCTGAGGCTGTTTCCAGGTAAGAATTGTCTCAATCTTTGCCAGATCGACAACGATTCCTTCTTTCGTTATCATATGTCCCAAGAAGTTCACTTTCTTTAGCCAAAACTCGCACTTCGACAAATTGGCATACGGTTGCTTCTCGCGTAAGACTTCAAGAACTTGGCGTAGGTGCTCTTCATGTTCTTCTTCATCCTTTGAATAAATCAAAATATCATTGATGAACACCACCACGAATTTATCCAGGAATGGGCTAAAGATCCTATTCATATAGTCCATGAAAATCGCTGGTGCGTTCGTAACTCCAAAAGGCATAACTAGATATTCATAGTGTCCGTAACGAGTCCTAAAAGCAGTCTTTTGAATATCTCCTTCTCTTACTCGAATCTGATGGTATCCCGATTTCAAATCAATCTTTGAAAACACTGTTGCTCCCCTCAATTGGTCCATCAAATCACCGATGCGTGGTAAAGGATAACGATTCTTGATAGTTACCTTGTTGAGTTGCCGATAATCCACACATAAGCGTGAACTTCCATCCTTCTTCTTCTTAACCGGAGCTCCCCACGGCGACACACTTGGTCTGATAAATCCTTTCTCCAATAAACCTTCAATTTGACCCTTAAGCTCGCTTAATTCCAATGGCGACATCCGGTACGGCGCAATTGAAATAGGTCCAGTTCCTAGGTGCAAATCAGTAAAGAACTCCACCTCTCTCACCGGGGGTAATCCTGGAATTTCTGTTGAAAATACGTCCGGGTATTCTTTGACTAACACCACATCTTCTATGCTCACATCCATCTTGGTTTCCATGTTAGCCAATGATAAAAATTCCTGAGTTCCCTCTCTTAGAGATACTTCAAGTTTGTTAGCAGCCAAATACCGAACGACTCCAGGTTCAGGAAAAAGAACTAATTTTCGAACGCAATCCAAAACTACGTAATTATACGTCATCCAATCCATGCCGAGAATGATCTCGAGTGATTATAGGGGTAGACAGATTAAATTAACCAAGATATCTCTATTCTGAATTGTTACAGTACAATGTAAACATGCAGAGTTTACGGTCAAAGTCTTAGCAGGTGTGGAAACAACCAAATCAAAAGGTAAAGCAGACACAGATAACTTCAAACGATTCACACAGTCCATAGCAATGAAAGAGTGGGTTGCCCCCGAATCAAAAAGTGCAGTTAGTGTGTTACCTGCAATCTCATAATCTTGCTGGATTAAATTTGGAGCTTGACTCCCAGCTTCAGCACCCATGTGGTAGACGCGTCCTCTAGCAATAGAACGGGTGCCCTAGTTGCATTCACTGTTGGTTCCACCTTCGGAACCCGACAATCCCTCGCCACGTGTCCCGGTTTCTGGCAATTGAAGCACATAAGATCCCATGTGGTACAAGCAGTAGCAATATGTCCTTCTTTCCCACATCGATAACACCGGACTCCTTGTCCCAATTGCTGTCCAAAATTCTGATTTCCCGGCCGATTCTGGCCCCTCTTGTTGTTTTGTGGCCGGTTATACGGCTTAGCCACTTGCTTTCCTCTACTGTTCTGATAGTGCATCCGACTAGGCCCTCCTGAATTAAAGTTCCCACCTATGTTGGCCCTCCTGTTCTTCATCTCTTCAACCTCTCTACACTTCTCCACTAAGACTTGGAAACGTTGAATTCCCAAGGGTAAAACGGAGTCTTGAATCTCATATTTCAGTCCATTTTGGAAACAATGACACATAAACTGTTCATCAACTTCTTCCCGGAAAAATCTGAAATGCCTTGATAGCGATTCAAACTTAGCCGTATATTCTCCCACCGTCATGTTTCCTTGGTGCAATTTCAGAAAATCGTCACCCAACTTGGTCCTAGTGCTCATCGGGAAGTATTTGTCCAAAAACTTCTTTTTGAACGACTCCCAGTTCACCTCCTCTTGAGCTGACCCCATCAGTAGTCTTGTGCTTCTCCACCAATACTTTGCATCCCCTATCAACAGATACGTGGCATAGTTGACTTTCACCACTGCTCGACAATTAATCATCTCGAAGATTTTCTCCATCTCTTGAATCCACTGGTCCGCTCTTTCTGGACCCTCATCACCCTTGAACTTGGGAGGATTATGACGACGAAAATCCTCTAGTCCTCTAGATTCAGCAGCGCGAATCTCTCTTTCTCTCTTCTTCAGATCTCGTTGAGTCTTTGCATCCGTCTGCGCAGCAACAGACGCATCCATGTTGTTCATCGCTTCAGCCATCCTATCCTCCCGGCTGACGTTGGTTCTTGCGGTGTCGTCTCTTCTTGGAGGCATTGTTTCCTACAAAACCATCATCACTTCAGTCACACCACAGCTTACACAAGACTTGACACTTTAACTACTTGCTCCTATGCATAATCAGCCAATAACTCAAAAAAAATAATTTAATCAGAGCTTTAACCCAAAACTTTAACCAAATGCTCTGATACCACAATTGTAACACCCCGAGTTTAAAACACAGCGTGAGTGTATTTTTTTTTCCGAACAATAAATAATTAAAATGATTTTCCAATTTATTACTTCAAAAGAATTGAAATAAAATTTCCTTTAATTCATTTCATAAAATAGTACGTCGTAGATTAATCGATGAACGTAATACAATAACTTCATCGTAATATCACTAAGTACTTAATTCTGGAAATTTAATAATAAACATTAAGACATTTTCAAAAGATAACAATGTCATATCATTCCAAAAGAAAATATCAGAGTGCGAAATAAGTTAATGGAAAAATAGTACAATAATTTCCAAAATAAAACAAATTACATTTTCCAGCTCAAAATCCTATACATCAAATCTAACCAATCATGCACTAAAGCTACAGTAGCACAAATTTCCTCCGCATCCCAAACAAGTCTCATCCGAATCCTCCGCTCGCCTCGATGTAACCTCCTCCTCCTCATCATACAGAGAGGGATCAGTCTCCTCCGAAGTCAGATCAATGCACAATCTCGGTCGCTTCGGCGGTGCCGGAATCTCATAATAATCATCGGATAACCTAGACGGACCCGGAATATCAGCTGCTACTTACTTCGGCTCTTCGTTCTTCTCTTCCGCCTCAGAATCACGTACATCCCCACCAATCACCGGGTTAGGAGTCACCACTCCTACGGTGGCCTCCGTCTCAACCCCTCTAGCTGGCTCCTCTGCATCATCAAAAATTCCGTGCGCCTCCAATACCAAACGGGAAGGCACAGGAAAGTCAATCCTCGCATAGTTGTGCTCCACATAGTGCACTACTCCATTGGTCCTACAGGTCCTCTTCAATCTCCCCGTGTACGTGGCCCTGCTTGAGATGGGGTCGTATACCCAAGCAGTAGGCACGGAACGATCAATGAAGTCGAGCGACGTTTCCGTCGTCTCGGGTGGCATGGGTTTGGGGGGCATATGAGGGCAAAGCCCAAATTCCACATATAATAGTAAAGGGTCACCGATCGAAATTAACAAATAAACACATAGCATTTATAGCACAGAACAAATACACCCATGGTATAACATATGACAATGATGAAAAATAAAGATGCTCATTTTGAATTTTCATGACATGTATGCCTTTTCAAAACAGCAACCAATTAATATGAGAAACATGTTGTAAGTACAGTCAACACTTCAGCAATCACAATCATTTATCAAAAATTCAGATTCTATAAAGTACTCACACACATCACTTTCCAATCATCATCATATAACCAAAATGTGACCCACCGGTCAATCCCCCGATGCAATATGTATATGCTCATGTATACAATTCTTCCAATTACCAAGGTGCAGTCGCTCAATAGACCAGCACATTTTAAATATGTTTGACTTTAATGGCCCTCAAGACCAGGGTGCAGTCGCTCAACAGACAAGCACTCGTGCAGTCGCTCAACAGACAAGCACTCGTGCAGTCGCTCAATAGACCAGCACATTTGACATATACTCAGGTACAATCACTCAACAGATCAATACCAGTGCAGTCGCTCAACAGATCAGCACTAGTGCAATCACTCAACAGATCAGCACGTTTTTGCGCATTTCAGGGTACAATCGCTCAACAGATCAGTACCAGTGCAGTCGCTCAACAGACCAGCACTCGTGCAATCGCTCAACAGATCAGCACGTTTACGCATTACTCTGTGGCCCATCGCGGGTACCACTTGACTATGCAAATGCATGAATATGCAGTGTTTTCTCTTCACTGAAACAATATGCATTATCAGGAAATTTCAACATTTCCATCATTTTCAAAACATCTCAACACAATCAATATCATCATCATCACAATCATGAATAAACAGTCAAGCAATCATTATCACTTTACATTATCTCAAAATTCCATTCTTAATTATCATAAGTCTTTCCCCCAACTCTTAAAATTCATAAAATAGTGTTTAAAACTGAAATTTCTAGAAAATACGAATCTTTATTCGAATACAGAAGCCAAATCAGTGCAGAATCAACACTCTGTATTAGAACACAGCCTTCTTGTATTCGAATACAGAGGCTGTCACTGTGTAAAAATCAGTATTTTCACAACTTCAGTAGAAATCTCAAAGCTTCATCATTACCACTTCAAACTATCAAAAAACTCCATTTTAATTTGTCACAAAACCTTCCCAAATACTCCCCAACACTTAAAGTTTATAAAAAATGTTTAAAACTTTGATTTTCTGGAAAACACACATCTGTATTCGAATACAGACTCCTTGTATTCGAATACATAAGCTGAAAACTGCAATTTCAACACTCTGTATTCGAATACAGCATGCCTGTAGTCGAATACAAAAGACAAAACATGTGTAAATTCAGCATTTCCCCAACATCATTTAAGGATTTCAAGAACTTCATCATCTCTTCTTCAAAACTATTTCAAAAACTCCATTTTAAATCATTTCAAACCTTTCCAATGTTTTCCAACCCTTTAAAGTTCTCATGGCAGTGTTTAAAACTTGATTTTTTGAAAAAACACGAATCTGTATTCGAATACAGCTTCCTTGTATTCAAATACAGAAGCTAAAACTTGAGTTTTTGGAAAAACCCGAATCTGTATTCGAATACAGCTCCCTTGTATTCAAATACAGAAGCAAAAATTGTGAAAGTTAGCATCCTGTATTCAAATACGAGGCTGTCGTAGTCGAATACAGATGCGAATACAGTGTTAAAATTTGACTTCTGTATTCGAATACGACAGGGTCGTAGTCGAATACAGATGCTAAGTTAGAAGCAAAAATTCTTCCTCTGTATTCGAATACAGAGGCCCGTATGCGAATACAAGTTTGAAAACTTGAGTAAAACAGAAACTTGGCAGGCTGTATTCGAATACACTCATGTTGTATTCGAATACACCTTCGAATTCAATGAAAATTTCTTGAGACTTCAACACATTTTCAAACTGTTTCCTTTGAAAAATCAGCAAAACACCAAATCAGATTCATCACTTTTTGGAACCACAAAACTCAGGCATTTTTCATCAATAACAACTTTTCCAGAAAAACACTTTCACCATTTAAAATCCCTTTTCTTTTGAAAACATCAGCAACACCAGATCATTCATCATAGTTTGGCTCAAACCATTCAAACAGAATGTCAACCACAACAAAAGACATTTTTAACCATTTACATTCTGATCATTTCTCAAAACACATGCAAAGCATTTCCAGCTTTCTCACACAAACAGAACAACATGCAAAGCATTTCAGCTTTTTCAAACCATCAGAACGACATTAACACATTCAGCCAAACAGCAAGCATCACATAGCAGCAAAACACCAACAGAATGCATTTTCGTATTTTAAAACAACTTTCAAAACAGTTTTATGAACATGCATTTTAATCATATTCAAAATAACATGTAAGACATTTTTCCACTTTCCCACATAAACAAAACAACTTTAGTGCATTCAGGCCAAACAACAATCATCACAGAACTTTTAAAACATCACAGAATGCATTTTTTTCATTTCTTTCAATCAACAGGCAAAACAGTTTTCCTTCAAAACAATAATGAAAACACCAGTTATGCCATGACAGTTATGCACTTACAGCCCTAATGCAACTAGAAAGTGGAAGGTGCCCTTACCCTTGTTGCGTTTCTGCTACTTCTCACGTTTCTGTTTTCGTTCCCGTTTACGCGTCAAAAATCGGCGAAACTCCCGCTTGCGTTTGCTGCTACGAAAATAGGTTCTCTAGCTCCGGAATGACGAGGGAACAACTTTTGTACTAGGGGTTTTCTAGTTTGGTGCTTGGATTTCCAAGTAATGACACTTTTTGAGGAACTCCCTTTTTTTTTTTTTGAACGAACTGGAAATGGAAAAACAGAATGGGAGGGAAGGGATACTGTTACATGCAGTATGGGCAGTGGGGGAGGAGGAATGGTGTTCTGATTTCACCATCCTTCTCACTCCTATATATAGGCTTGTGTGGGTGCCACCTCACCCGACACTTGTCTGATGCTCAGCACTTAACCAGTCTCGTCGCAATTAGCCGATAATCCCTTAATTAAATGTCCGTTAATTTAATTACTCGTAATTAAATTAATTTATCCTTCATCCAATAATTTTAATTCATCTTCCAAAATAAATATATATATATATATATATATTTACTCAAAACATACATATATTAAATATTTTACTAATATCCCCAAAATACACTTAATATTTCATCCATAATTTTAATTTAAAAATTAAGGGTCTTACACCAGGTCTCCTTCTGGACTCTGCTTCCTTCTGATCTGGGCCAAGAAAGATATTCTCTGATAATGTTATTTGACCTTTGATGACATCCTCTGATATCCTCTGGAAGTGTATCCTCTGGTGCCTTCAGGATGCATCCTCTAGTACCCTCTGGATGTTTCCTCTGGCCGAACCTTTCTGGTGACATTTCTATCCTCTGGTTACTTGCTTTGGATGTATCCTCTGGTGGTGTCATCCTCTGATTTTGCACAACTTTTGATTTGTTCTTCTAAGTCAAAATACTATTTACATAAAATACTTTTGTTAACATCAAAATTCTAAGTATATAACCAACTTGGTTCCAACACAGACTTAGTCTAAACTTGGTCCAAACCAGAAGATAGCATGGTCCAGAACAGAAGACTTGGTCCAGATCAGCAGATCATACGGTTTAGAATTTAAATCATAATGCAAATCAGTGAAGATTTGATTTAAAATTCGAACGAGACTTGATTGAATTTTGATAGAAATTTGATCTAAGTATTAAGGGGATTTGATTCAAAAATCACTGAAGACTTAAAGGAAATTCGAATGAAATCTGAAGCTAAAAGATACGATCTGAAATTAAGAGAAACATGATTGGTCAACAAAATTTTCAAATGAAATCTGAAGCTAAAAGATACGCTTTGAAATTAAGAGAAACAGGATTGACCAACAGAATTTTCAAAGGAAATCTGAGTAGGATTTATCTCGAATTTAAGCTTGGACAAAGCCCTAATTGCAGCTATAAAAAGAGGCTTCAGGCAGCAGCATTAGGCATTGAAAAACACAAGAACTCAAGCTTCAATTCAAAGTCATCCGAGAGTTCAAAAGAGAGAAACACTTGAGTGCAAAAGAAATATTCTCTAAGTGATTTTTCGAGAGTGAAATTCAGCGTATCAATTAGCTTTCCAGAAGCAACGAAAGAGTGTGAAAGTCATTGCAACAATCAGCTTTCCAAAAGCATCTTTGCAAAGTTCCAAACCCTTGTAATCAAACCCGTTAGAGGTGTAGATTCCTTCTTCAATCTGGGGTTGTCAGATTGGTAGGAGAAGACTTGACTCGTAGGGTCAATATGTTGTTATCGTTCCTCAAAAGTCTGGGGTTGTCATACTGTTTGGGAAGATTGACTTGGAGGGTCAGGTGTTGTAATTCAAAGTGTTTTGAATTAGTGGATTAAAGCCTTCAGAGTGAATGGACTAGATGTAGCCAAGTTAATGGTGAACCAGGATAAATCGTTGTGTTCTTATGTTGTTATTATCCGCTGCTAAGTCTGATTATTTATTCATCAAATAATTCGCATCAACATTCAACAAAACAACAAAAAAAATTCAAGTTTGATAAACACAATTCAACCCCCCACTCGTGTTTGCACCTTCATTTAGGAGTAGGTTTTTTTTTTTCCTTATATATTTTCATAATTTACAAAAGTCTAATTTCTTCCACTAGATTGAACACTAGTTTGTTAGGAGTAAATTCTTCTAACAATACAATAAAGAATATGTACCAATTATAAATATGTGACATTCGAGATGTGTTAAAACTAATGTTAATGTTTTAATTTTATATCTAACTTAAATTTTTTTTATAAAAAAACGTTAATCTTGTGCATTCTGATGAGGTATGAGATAATAATAGATAAATGTTATAATTTATATCATAATAAATTTTAATCTATTAATTAATTTTTAAAAATATTTATTTAATAAGATATTATTAAATGAATTAGACCGTCAAAATGAATGAACCCTAACGGGCCAACCCAAAAAATTTACAGCTTGGATATCAAATTTTGTCCTCGAATTATAAGAAGGTTTTTTTAGCCTGAGCTCACATAAAACCAACCAAGTCTCTTCTAGGTTAGCTCAAACGTTAATAATATATTTGTTAAAATTTAAACTCTACCACTATTAATTATTAAGTGAAAAACTAACTAAGTAAAATATTATTAGTATCTCTTTATTTTTTGTTAATAAATTAATATTATAAAATAATATTGAAAAAACAACTACAGTCACAAAAATTTACTGAAATTTAATTTTTTTGAAAGAATTTAATGAAATTTAATGTACAATTAATAATTAAATATTTATCGAGTTTTAGCTTTATATAATTATATATTCATGAACATATTAAGTATTTATTGAAAAATAATTAAATATTTTCTATTAACAGTTGAATAATTTTACTATTATTATTAAGTTTTTTATTTGCATTTCTACCTATTAGTTCTAAATTATCTGTATCACAATTTTAAATTTAATTATGTTTAATTTATTTTTGTTTTGATAAAATTTAACTAATTAAAATAATATATTTTTATTTTAATAAAAGTGATTTAGTTAATCATAAAGCACGTGGACTGGTAAAAAAATCCATTGTTTGAATAAGATCAGACTTAAGCACTATATTTATAATTCATATTGAATTAGTTTTTTTAGTGTGATTCATAATAGTTCACTATCAGATCAAACTAACTTAATATGAATCGAATATCTCATTTTGACCTCATGTAACTCGAGTTTAATTTGATAGAAAGAATTTATACTATTAATACATGATAATTTTCCTTATATTTATAATAGAATAATCCAAATTAAATAGAAAGAGAGTCCATGTTATAGAATATAGATGGAATAGAATTTAAGCTAGGAATAAAAAGAAAAGGAAAAAGAGCTCGTAAAAAATGGAAAATATATAAAAAAGTATCCGTTTTATTGTCAAATTACAAAAAAGTATTCCGTGTATGTGTCGACAAGCTGTTACGTCGCCGTGTTCGTAACTACCAGTCTCTTTCATGTGAAAAACAAGAATTGGTGGTTAAAGAACTATCGGCTACATTATTAGATTTAGATTTAGATTTTAATAAAACAAAAAAGTGCTTTGAATTGTATTTCATTATTATGTATGCGTTTTCTTATTAGCGTGGAATCTAACTAGAAAAATAAAAGAAAAGAGAAGAAAAAAAATACCGTACTCATATGCAGTCACGTGCATTTGCCTCTCCAGTCACGTGACCTTTATATTACATATATACATACACCTCCAATCCCTATTATTATATAAACCTTTAATTATTATATTATTTTAAATCTCACTCTCTCTCTAAAACAAACCTGTTGAATCAAACACTGGTAGGTTCGTTATTCTTCTACAGCTTTTGTAAGTACATGAGTTTCAGTTATTATTATTGATTATTGATTATTCATTTGAATTTTTATATTTTATTTTGTGATTTTTGGTGTTTATCTAATTGTGAAACTTGTTTTTTATTTGAAGGCTTGAAATTCTGTGCAGTTTCAAAAAGGAACTGCACAGAGGGTGTTTGTGTCATTGGAATCAAAGTAAATTGGGATTGAATTTGTTTTTTGTGGAACGACGACGTATGATGGGAACCACGGAGAGGCTTTTGTTGGCAATGGAAAATCAGGGTCCAGGTGGAGAATCATTGTTGGGTTCAATCAAAATTGCAGTTTTGCCAATAGTTAAAGTTTTCACTATGTGTTTCTTGGGACTTCTTATGGCTTCTAAGTATGTAAATATCTTACCTGCTTCTGGTAGAAGGCTTTTAAATGGGGTATGTATACATATGTTCTTGTGGCATGTGTTCTCAAATGAAATTAAATTGCTTATTCACTTGTTGGTTTTTGCAGCTGGTTTTTTCACTCTTGCTACCTTGCTTGATATTCTCTCAGCTAGGACAAGCTGTTACTTTGGAGAAGATGCTTGATTGGTATGTGCTAAGTGCTAACTAGTACTAAGCTACACCTCTGATTTTGATTTTTTTTTTTAATATACACACTGAGATTTTAAATTGCTGGTTATGATCTCTGATATTGCGGAGAATTGAGGTCAAATATTGTGATCCTTAATACTGTAGAGAATTGCAATTAAATGCAGCTAATTTTTTTTAATATTGTGATCCCTAATACTGTAGAGAGTTGCAATTAAATACAGCTAATATTTTTAATAATATACAAGGCAATGTTTTAAATTATGGTTGGGATATCTGATAGTGCAGATAATTGAGGTCAAAGTATGTGATCTCTGATAATGCAGAGAATTGCAGTGCGGCACATCTGCGGTTGCATTGGTATTGCACAGACATTAAAAAAGTTATTGCTGCAGGGTCGCGTTTGTTGAACATTTTTTAAAATATCCTATTGACACAATATGCAGAAACTAATTGATTGATATTTTATTATTTTGCAGGTGGTTTATTCCCATGAATGTTATTTTGAGTTCAATAATGGGCTCAATCATTGGATTTATTGTTGCCTCGATTGTGCGTCCTCCATACCCTTTCTTCAAGTTCACAATTATCCACATTGGAATCGGTAATGCAATCAAACTTGATTTTCTTTTATTTGATACATGGACTTGATTACCTTTATATGAAGAGAAGCAATTATTGAAGTGTAACATGATATGAGATTGACTTAATTCAATTGAAAAATAAGAAAAACAGACTCCATCATGTGTTGTTTTACTTTTACCCTGTTCTGGATCAAATCATGACAAATTTCTATACAGGGAATATTGGGAATGTGCCCCTTGTCCTGATTGCTGCTTTATGTCGAGACCAAAACAATCCCTTCGGAGACTCACTTAAATGTAGCACAGATGGAACGGCCTATATATCATTTGGTCAATGGGTAAGTTGTAGATATATTGTTTTAGTTGATGATAACATGTGCCTTGACTTATATTCATTCACTTGCTAAGCAATTTTCAGTTTATAGTTCAGGTATTCATATTGTTCTAGAATTTATTCTCCCATTGAAGCAAAAATGTAGTATTGATTGAGAGCTATTAATTCTCATTTGTCTTAGGTAGGTGCTATCATCCTGTACACCTATGTATTTAATATGTTGGCACCTCCTCCAGAAGGAACTTTTGATATTGATAATGAAAGGCTTCCATTAAAGAGCAGTACTACAAAGAGTGATGTTGCACCTGAACAAGTTCCATTGCTTACTCAGGAGGAGGCAGAGGAGGAGGAGAGCAATCTAGTTGGTTCAAGTGCTTTAGGAAAGTCGAAGGTGAGATTGAGTTTAGATTTTGAATTTTCTTTCTGATGTACTTCAAGTCCAACTTCAAAAATATATTATGTTGCTTCTAAACTATTGTTTACGGTTTAGTTTTTATATTTATGCACTTAAATTTCTAGTGAGGGGCTGGTTTGATTATCTCATTTGTATCTCATGCTTCCATGAATACAATGTTTACACATGTTTGTTAATGCAGATTAAAATTATATTAGCATTCTTGTACGAGAAGTTGAAGCTTAAGCAAATTCTTCAACCCCCTATCATTGCATCAGTGAGTTTCTCCTTATTGAACCTATAACTAGTATTTATTTCTTTTCATTTTATATACTCGATTCTCTTCACCCTGTTTCATTTTGTGTTGGCATGTGTGGTTGGTGGTTATTTATGTCCTGATAGGATTGTTCAGCATATTTTATATATGTTTTCTGCAATATGTGGTAGAGCAATTAGAGAAACAGATTTGTGCACTAAAAATCTGGATTTCCTGACAAATCTTAGGTAAACAATATTAGGAAACACTTGTAGAGATTTTGTGTTTAAGTAGAAGTGATGTTTATGAACTAGTTTAGTTTACTGGTTTTTTGGTAAATAGATCTGTTTCATGTTAATTAATATTCTAACGGAGTTGGTTTTGATCGAGTTGTTTACATGTGCTTGGCAGATTCTAGCCATGACACTTGGTGCAGTCCCATTTCTGAAGAAATTGATCTTTACGCCGGATGCTCCACTATTCTTCTTCACTGACAGTTGCATGATTCTTGGGTATGCCTTTTAATTTTTCAATATTGTTGGAGCTTTTGCATTCATATAGTTTGGGCTATCAACTTTTTATGTAAACTATTCACTATTTTGAGAAACATACCAACTTTCAGCATGAAACTTTTTTTCTTGCCATGGATAACATTTAGTGCTTAGATCTTCTACAGCTGTTGCACCATACAAGAAGAGTACATATAGTGACTTAGTTTTTTCTAACTATTCATTTAACTTGTAGCATCAAATTTTGGTTTACAAGTTTACAACAATATAGACACTGAGCCTTTTGGAGGTCAATGTTTTTTTTATCTGTTCTGCTATTGGTTTAGAAGAAAATTTATTCTTTTTCTCAATTTCTTCTCGGAAAAAACAAATATTTCAAAGAAAACATTCAATTTTGGTTATACAGCAATTCATGAACAGATAAACTTCAAAAGTATGTATTATGGAACGGAACCATAATATATTAGTTTTATAATAGCGAGAACAAATAATTTATCTTCAAAATTCATTGTGAGAGTGAGATACATAAAAAGCTATTATATGTGATGATGTCTAAAAGTTTATTTGGTAATCAGGGAGGCCATGATTCCTTGCATTCTGTTGGCATTGGGAGGTAACCTCGTTGATGGTAAGTTTATTTCAGTTAATCATTAAACAATGTTTCTAAATATTTTGAACGAAACATTTAAATGAATCATGGTTGGCTTTTGGTCTTGGTTGCAGGACCTGGAAGTTCAAAACTTGGTTTTCGGACAACTGCTGCTATTGTTTTTGCACGGTTAGTTTTAGTGCCTCCTGTTGGACTCGGCATCGTCATGTTGGCTGACAAGCTCGGCTTTCTGCCCCCGAATGATAAGATGTTTCGATTTGTCCTACTACTTCAGCATTCGATGCCGACGTCTGTCCTTTCAGGTATATATAGTACACACATCTGCCCTAGTCCTAGTTCTCTCTCACTGGTAGTAAATTCACGTCTGAACTATGTTGCTGTAATTGGGTGGAAACTGGAATGTTGGGAAATAGTTGCTGATTTGGCCTTTTAGTCTCAAGTTACTCTAAGGAATTCTTTTATTAACACAATTCGTTAAAAAAAACATGGCAGATGCCTCCCTTCTTTTATTAACACATTTTTATAAAAAAACAACAGCAGCTGACGAGGTTATTTGGGACAAAAATATTTAAAGGACAAATTTGATACAGTTAAACAACTTAAACAACCGTGATATATTTTGTCTAATTATTATTACATAATAATTCATATACAACAAATATTATTAATTTGGATTGTAAAATATAATGTTTTATATGTTTACAGGTGCTGTTGCTAATTTAAGAGGATGTGGAAGGGAGGCAGCTGCTGTCCTATTCTGGGTCCACATCTTTGCTGTAATATCAATGGCTGGATGGATTGTTTTATACCTTAGCATACTCTTCTGAAACTGCAGACAGATATCATGTTTATGCAATAATGTTGAAATTTTATATCTGGTAATTACAAGGGTCTAGAAGCCATATAATGTTGTAATTTAATCCCATTAATTTTGTCCATTTGAAATTTAGATTAGTGGAGAAACACCTAATTTGATATAGACTATAGTGTGCCTATATATGTTGATTTTGATTTATGACGCCTACTGATTGGTGATATTCATTAGAGGACCTTGTTTAGAAGAGCTGAAAAATTTTATTGAAAGAAACTCAACTTCTACATTTATTAGAGATATGGTCTAAATTGAGCTTGTAAAGTTTAGATAATTCTTACTTTACAAACAGACTGTTTAGATTGAGTTTGACCTAATAATGTTTCAGAGTCTATCATATATATGTTACTAGGCCACCTTCTACTATGATTCTGTATATGACCCAAAAAGATCTTATTGAACCTTGGAAGTGATCGCTTTACAAATTGATTTTGTGGGGGTAAGATTGATTCATTAGTTAAAGAGTTTTTTCTCTTTCAAAGTTTTAGTTTAAACTGCAAGTTAAGTTACTGTTCCAAAATTCAAACTGGTTTGGAAAAAATATTCTTTAGCAATATAGTATAATATGTTCTCAATCTGCTCTATGGATAGATAAAAGGTAGCATCAATAGGTCCGCAAGTACTATTCAGTTGATAGTTATAAAAATATTGATGTATCAACGCTCAGGTTCGAACTAAGAATTCGCCACTTCTATATAGCCACTAGACTACTTTAAAAAAGAAAATAATTACATCAATAGTTAGGTTCACAAGTCACACTTGAACAAGTTCACATGACTTGAAAAACAAAAAGACAACCTTAGTGACCAGAGACAAACAAAGCTGAGACAAGTACATTTATCATCCAAAAAAAGACAAAGCTGTGACAACTATAGTTATCATCCAAAACAAGACGTCTATGGTTTATTTTGCAATAAATAGATATTGACTTGTGCCTTGCGCATATGAAATTGTCTTGTACTGTCTATAGTTTATTTTAATATAATAATGAGTTAAAATAAGTGTTTGATATGAACCTTGTAAAAAAACTAATCTGTGTTTTTAGAGTAAAGTATATTAAAGCACATATGTAACAGAAAATTGATACACAAATTTTGGTTGGTAAGCTTTTGAATGGGCTTTTAAGTAATATATTCTCTCCATCTCTGAATGTAATTTTTTTTTTAAAATTATCTCAAAATTAATATTATTTATAATTTTCAATATAATTTTAATTATTTTTTTTTCTTATACTATTCTTCGATGATTACTATATACAGAATTATCAAAATATTATTATATTTTACATTTATAATAGTGAAAAATCAACCAATAGTTAAAATGAATAGTTTGATAATTTTTTTTAATTATTATATTTTTTAATATATGTGCAAAAATCTTAAATGACATTAAACAATTTAGAGAACATCTCCATGATGACAAATTATGTGTTAGACTCTAAGAATATAATATCTTATATATACATTTTAAACTTTGACAACTCAATATCAAGACACTTTCTTTGTTGAGATGCACAAACCCTACATAGATAGTGATCTTTTAAAAGTAAAAAGAATGTCAATGCAACAAAAATTGAGGTCTCCTTGTATTATTTGCTAAATTATCTTTATCAATCTATCATGAAAAATTTATTTGTACCATGATTTAGTCAAAACTATTTAAATTCTGTGGAGCACACAAATCCTTAAAAGATTAAAACGCAATATGTTAAATAGACTATGAAATTTAGCAAAGGTGGTTCTAGTTTCAATTAATTGAAACAATTAATGCAAATAGTGACACTATGAATCGCAGAGGGAAAGGTTAACATAGATGTAAGGGACAAAATATAAGAAAACGAAATTCTAACTGTGTCAGGATAATTTATAAAGCAAGATCTTTATATCTTTTATTTCTTAATCCTATAACTATTTTAAACAACTTTTTCACACCCTAATCATATAACTAATGTAAAAATTAATTTAACATGTATAGAAACAACCCTTTGAGTAGAAAATATGAATTGACATTGCAATCGCTGTCAGGTTATATATTTCCTTAGCAACATACTTCTTCCATTTAGATTTATGTGTATGCTTCAAGTTTATAAAGCTAAGATTAAAATTGTACTTCCATTTTATAAACATTAATTTAGAAGCAAAGATAATTAGTAGATAATAATCATTGAATGATATATTAGAAGTAGATAAATTATATGTTGTACAAGTGAAATAAGTCTTCTATCATGCACAAATTTTTATCAATCATTAGATTTATTGGTCTCATAATTGGATCAAATGATATTATGAAATTTAATGATCCAATAGTGGAAAATAAATTTATGCATGGTGCAAGAAAATCCCGTGCACATTTGAAAGCCTAAAAAAAAGTCATGTTAGTATAATTTTATTAGAATTTTCTATCATCTTTTTTGGATATTTTCAAGATGATTGTTAATGATTTAAAAATTCGAAGTTATAATATTTATTTGAACTAATTATTTTTGGCTTCATATTTAAATTTGTACTATATACTTAAAAGATAATTTACCTTATACCTATGTACTAAAATTTCTATGATATTAATATACAAAAAAATTCTATAACCTTTTGAACTGTTAAATAAAATAGACAGGGCATTTTTAAAAGTTATGTGAGAGTTTGTATAAATCAAATTATCTTTCGGTATGTTATTGTTTGTGTGCGCATATTTGATATTCAATGAAAGATGTTTCTCTAAGATAAAAAATTATCGGTCTTTCCTTAGATAACATTTTGAAAAGTTCCTAAACATATATGATATATCCTTTAGTAAAATAATTTGAAATGAAATTTATAAGTAAATATTAAAATATAGAAAAATGAAACATCAAAATTAAAATAGTTTAGAAATGAGATATTCATAAACATTGTTACATGATTGAAGAAATATTAATCAATACTATGCAATTGTATCTAAATAATGTATTTATAGCTTACCACTTTAAAATATTAAGAAGAACAATAAAATTATAATAAGTTACATTATATTATGAAATTATAATAAAATTTACCAAACTAATATATTATGAACTCTAAGAAATTGAGACATTATAACAATGAAGCTTTATGACTCACACATTGAGCTATTTCAACTTGGTAATTGAATGAACCTTTGCAATCTATTGCAAGTGTAGGATTGAGTGCCACATTTAGAACTCAAGTTGCTACTGAGGAAGCTAAGAGGAGAATGAAGGCAAGGAGGATGCAAACAACTCTATGTTATGATCGACTTAAGCTACGATGCAAATTTGGAATATAAACATCTCTTTGGTGCTTTTTTGTTTAATGGACATTCAGCTTTGTAATGACCAAGTTTATTGCATCCAAAGCATGTGACATGACTCTTATCCACTTCTGTTTTCGTTTTCCTTTTTACTTGGGAATTTCCTTTTGATCTGGTCTATTCTTCTCATCATTCTTTGGATTTTCTGGTGAGGAGCAATATCTCTTCATCAACATCTTCAGTTTCTTTTAAGTCCTCATCTATTTGTGATGGTGAACTTTGCTGAGATGCTTTTAAGACTATTGTTTTGCTCTTTTTGATTGGTCTATCTTCTTGTAGTAACACTTCATGTGTTTGTAAGGTTCCAATCAGTTCTTCCAATGGTAATGTGTCAAGATTTTTTGGCTTGGCTTATAGCAGTCACCATTGGTCTCCATATTATTGGAAGACATCTCATGATTTTTTGACTCTGTCTTGTATCGAGTATGCTTTCCCTAAGGAGTGCATTTCATTTACATTTGTTGTAAATCTTGCATACATCTCATCAATGGTTTCACCTTCATTCATCTCAAAGAGTTCAAATTTTCTTATGCCTATGTCAATTCTGGTTTCTTTTACATGGCTTGTTCCCTCATGATGAGTTTGTATTGTATCCCATACTTATTTAGCAGTATTGCATTAATCAATTCTTTCGCTTTCTTCCCTACTTAAAGCACAAGATAAAAATAATTGAGTTTTAGAGTTTAGGAGTACCTTAATTTTGTCTTCAGCTGTCCGATCGACTTCTCTTTTTTTAGCTGATGTTGGATCATCTTGATTTACACTTGGGATGTAATCACCATCAGTTATGATACGCCACATTCCTGTATCTTGTGATTTCATAAATAATTGCATCTTGTTTTTCCAGAAATAGTAATTTGTTCCATCGAAGTAAGGTGGTCTGTTTGAAGATCCTCCTTTAACTATGTATTTGGCTTTTGACATTTTTTCTTCTAGATCTTTTCTCTAGCATTGTTTACGTGTTTGAATTTTAGAGACCGAGCTCTGATGTCAATTGAAGTAGAAATGTCACTTTACAAGAAAGGGGAATATGAATTGTAAAGTTGCATATTTAAAACTTTCATGTTAAAACTTAAAAATAACTCAAGATTGATCTTGGTTAAGAAAATAGAAAACGGATAACGTTCTTGGTTCTGGAAATAGAAAATGGAGAACGTTCTTGGTTAGTTAAAAAAACAGAATGATCTTGGTTATGAAAACAGAAAACGAAGAACGTTCTTGGTTTTGGAAATAGAAAACGGAGAACATTCTTGATTTGGTTTAAAAACAGAAATTGATTTTTAACTTTAGTAAATGAAATATTGAAAGTAAATAGAGAAAGGGAATAGATATCACACAATGATTTATCCTAGTTCACCCAACCCAGGTTACGTCCAGTCCTCACAATCGTGAGATTTTCCAATAAGTGTTCAAAATAAAGAATCTTCTTGGTTTTACAGCACCTAGCTCAGATCAGCTTTGTCTGTTACACACTGCAAACCTTTCCACCCAGAAAGGAATTCAATCAGGTCATCTATCAACCCTTGATATGATTTTTACAACTCACCTTTTAACCTTAAAAGGATTTTCTAAACAAATCACTCAAGCTATAAACAAACCTTATAGTCTTGAGTTTTACACGATAATGATTTAAAGTGTTTGGCAGAATCTGTTTAATCTCAACTCTTGTTTGAGTTTAAATTCTTTACAAGATGTTTCAGTAAACTAATAATAATGAACTCGACGAGACTAAATATTACTGATTTCTTGTGAGACTTTCAAGTATGAATGTGAGTGATTGATGATATTTCTTTTCACTTGAATGTCGTGATTTTCATTAAGCTGTGAGGTTCCTTTATAGACATTTGAGTAGGTCCATGTTAGCTTAATGTCACCGTTGGAGGGGTTTCCTTGGTCAAGGGTTAGATTAGAATAATCAGTCTTCAAGTAAGACTATTGACTAATCTTTTTCTTCTTTTTAACTTTAAGATTTTTCTGGTTTTTGTGTATTCTCTTTCATCTGATCCGTACAGTGCTTGAGGATCACTTGATCACGAGAATATCTGTCATACAGTCACGCTGAAGTATCAGTTCTCAAGAACGTTCTTGGTTTGTGCATAAGAAGTTGGAGAATGTTCTGAAGCTGTATCATAGAAGCTGAAGAATGTTCTGGAGCTGGAGAATGTTCTGGAGCCGGAGAATGTTTGTTTTTGACTGATTCTGTCATTTTGTCTTGATTCAAATCTTTACTTCTTAGATCTTTTGGAGTACTTCCTTTGCTATTATAAAAGTTGTATGTCCTTGTATATGTACTGGTAATCTATTCGAAATAAGCATAATCTTTTCTTGCATTAAAAGTTGTCTTGAACTATCTTGATGAAGTGAAAAACGTGGAGAACGTTCTTGGTTTTTCTAGAAAAATGTCTAGAACGTTCTTGGTTTATGACAGTTCATTTTTATCTTATTCTTTAAATTGATTTTGCTTGTTTTTGCTTAGTATCTATTTTGGATTATCACACTCAAAAACACATGTTAAAAAATGCATAATTTAGAACTATTATTAGAGTCTTTAATTAATCTTTATTTATTTACATCAAAACAATTAATTGAGATTTTGTCTTAACAAATTAGTCACTTGATTTTATCCCTCTCAAATTAGGAATATTTTTGTCAATTCTATTTTGTGTTAACCAAAAAAACTTCAATTTTCACAACACCAAAAAAAATTCTTCATTCCCATTGTCTACGCCTCTTTGGCACTCTGCTTTCAAAAAAGGAGAAAGCATAGGATCATTGCATTTGATAATAATTTTACATATTTCATTCTATTGAGCAGTATTATTTTCTCCTGACCTTTTTTCTCTGTCCATCACGTTTTGAACGAAAATGCTTTACATGAGGTTTGTTATATCTAATTTTTGATTAACTTGTTTCTTACTTTTTATTTCTGACTAAGTTTATGTTATTTTATTTTATTTGAGTAATGGAGTTTTACTTTTATATTAATTTAAAAGACTCTTTGTATGGACCATTTAAATTTGGAGGTTAATCTCAAAAGTGAGGTGCTTCAAACAAATAATATAAAAACTGAGGTGCTGCTACTATAGTGACAAAAATATTATTACATATAATATCAATCAACTGAAAATCAATTGAAGCATGTTGGAGTCATTATTTAATTCTAGCAAAGATGAATTAAGCACACTCAAATCCTTTCATCCTTTAATTTTTATTTTTGAATGTTATGAAATTTAGAAGTAATTCAAATGTAATATACTGCATCTTCTTTATATTAGATCTTATTGCATGATAGATTTGTATGATTTAGATTGTTTTATTTGCCCACTTTTCAAATGAGATATTGATTCAACAATAAAATGTGGCATTAATTATCATAAGTAAATTAATATCCCCTTTAGCAACCACACGCACGAGAAAGCAACAAGCAAATCTCAGTTAATTTAATGACATGAATCTAAATTTAAATATAACTAGATGTTTCAGCGGGAGCATTTGAAATAATATATTAAACTAAGATTAAATTATATTTAAATTTTATAAACATTATTATTTGAATTTAGAAACAAAGATAATTAGAAGAAAATAGTTGTTGAATGATATATTAAAAATAAACAAATTTTATACTAAACTAGTTAAGTAAGTCTTACATCATGCACAAACTCTTATCAACCATTAGATTAACAAGTCTCATCATTGAATCAAATGAGATATTATGAAACTTAATGATTCAATGCAGGTAAATAAACTTATCTATGGTGCAAGATGATCTTATTTATACATATTACAAAAAATCTAAAAAAAATCATCTTTAGTATGATATTTATTGTAATTTTCTATTACCTTCAACTCATATACTAAAATTTCACATATATTAATATAATATCAATATACTAAAATTTTCTATCGCCTTTTGGACTCTTTTAAATAAAATAGTCAATGCATTTCAAGAGTTATGTGACAGTTTGTATAAATCAAATCACCTCACAGTCTATTATTATGTGTGTACTCATATTTGATATTCAACCAACGATACTTCTCTAACATTAAAAAATGACCAAACTTTCATTAGATAACATTTTGAAAGTTTCCAATGAAACATACATGATAGATCCTTTAGTAAAACAATTTGAAATGAAATTTAAGAGTTGTAAATATTAAAATATAGGAAAAATGAAACATCAAAATTGAAATAGTTTAGAAATTGGACGGACATTCATAAAAATTGTTATGTCATTGAAGAAAAATTAATCATGACTATACAATTGCATTTAAATAGTATATTTGGGAAAGACCATTTAAAATATTAAGAACAATCATATTATAATAAGTAGACTAATAATATGCAAGTTACCAAACCAATACATTATGAATACCAAGAAATTGAGACATTATAACAATGGAGTTTTAAGACTCACATATTGAACTCTTTCAACTTGATAATTGAATGAACTTTTGCAATCTATTGCAAGTGCAAGATTAGATGTCACAATTATAACTCAATAGTTGCTATTGAGAAAATGAAGAGGAGAATGAAGGCAAGGAGGACGCTAGGAATTCTATGATGATATGATGGACTTAAACTACAACACAATTTTGGAATATAAAACCAAATAATTTTAATAGACAAATAAGAGTTACCAAATTTATTATACACTAAAATTATGTAATAACGTGTGGAGAGAAAGCGAGTTTCAATTATAAAATTGGTGCAAGAACAACAAATAAAAAATAAAATGGAAATCTTAATGGAAGAATGAATGTGAGATAACCATGGAGAAGAGTTGTAGCAAAATGTATTTTGAATGTGTCACATCAAAATATCTTTGACATGGCAAAATTTAGATGAAGTGGCATAGAAAGATAGTTGTTAATAAATATGGATGAAGAATTGTTTTAATATATTATAAATAGATATTATAGTCATCCATAAACATTAGAGCATATGTTGTGCAAAGACATTTGTAAGTATACAACTCAAAAAAGTAGTAAAGCTATAAATAAATATCATTCCCACGAGGACCAATTTAATTTAATTTCCACAAACCATACATTCAATGTAATTAATTAGTGAGTGAAAAAGGGTTACAATAATTTTCATATGGCCGAGAAAATAAGATTAAAAAAAGTAAATAATAAGTCTGGGGGCTAATTGATATTGTGTGGAACCGTAGCACCTAAGTGCTTCTGACCATTAGTTGCTTCTGACCTAATGGTGTCTTTCAACATCGTAGTAAACAAGAATGAATTATAAGATTCTCCTATGTCTAAACTCTCAATATACTTATTTCCAATTCAATCAAAATAGGAGTTTCACTTTATGGCTCTAATCATTATGTTTGAGTGATTACATTAGTGAGATATGTCTATTCCGTACCCTACCATATTAGGCTCATGAGAATCATTCAATAATTGCTTTCACAAATCAATGAACTAATATTCCTCTAGCTTTGTCAAGCCCAAAGTTAATATATGAAAGTCAATATCATGAGCTAAAAATATACAAGCATTCAAACATGATAACTACTTCAAGCTCATGGTGAGCAAGACAATAAACAAAGACACCGAACTTAAGTACAAATTCATTACAACAACAAATGAGTTAAGAGGGAATAATGTTTGGAGTTATGTGTATAAATCTAGATCAAGGTATCTTCACGGACCCCGTTTAAGGCCATCAACAAATAAGCTTCTGCTGGAACTTCTTTAAAAGGCTGTCCCTGCAATGGTTTTTCTAGCTTCACCAATTTCAGGGCATTCCTCTTCATCTGACTCTACCAATAACTAATTAAATCAACAGATCCGATATCAACCAAATGCTTAAAACTAATTAATTATGATTTTTAAATAAGAGGAAATATCGCAATAAAGATATGGACTAATACACAAGGAATAAGAGGCAAGTTCATTGCAACCTCCATTGAACTAAATCTGAGTGATTTTATCATAGAGCCAATGTTGAGTTTATCAAAGTGGTGAACAATATCCATTACAAGTGAGAAATACAGAAAACTGAGATATAGTCACCATAGAAGTCAGAAACAAAAAATGTACATACTAATTTTCCTTGCCAAATAGCCCTCTAGATGGTTGTGACAGCTAGGATTCGCCGCTGTAATTAGCTCAGCCAGCATATTTTCTGTCCAAATACAGTCAACACAATTAATGATTATACTTATTTTTACACATGAAATGAGAGGTAATTGTCAAACACTCTCTAATCTTAAAATGTAACTGCAAAGGCACAAACAGTTGTTAAAATTATGAGGGATCCGTCTTTACGAGAAAAATACCTCTAATTTTTTTTACCAAAATTAAGACTGAACTGAAAACAATAAAGCAAAAAAAAAAAAACTATATCCTAAAGGGATGTCATCATGTATGATCATCGACGTCACTAAAAGGAAGGATCATCAAATAGATATATACACATACATATCAGCTTTGTAAGAAGGGCCACAAAGCTCTTAAGAATGTGAAGACAAGGAAGCTTGTAAAGCTATCAATATTAGAGAAAAGCAATTGAGTTAAACTGCAAGATTGAATTGACTTATGGAGGTTCATCAATCTTTCATATGAAGAGGATACACCGACTGATATAAAAGAAGAATTAAGGGAAAATCTCTGTTTACTGTGTATAATCCCGAAACGGAAGTATTAGAGAGACTTTAGACTCTGACTCCCAATGGCTACAAGGTCGCAAGTCTATACAAATGACAAGATCCTCACTACATTCTCTTATCTATCTTCCTATTTATGGGCTACATGCCTTACTTTCTAATTACCTAACAACCTTGTAAACTGCCTATCATAATGTCCCTCAAGGATAAGCACAGGCCTGAGAAGCCATTTTGTTAGGCCCTCAAGAATTCTCTACTCTAATTCCCTCTTGCAGGTGTTTTCTTACAACATTCCAGTGAAGCATATCGGTAACCTGTGGAGTAAGGTGAACAATTTATTCATTTCTCTAATTTAAGTAAAGAAACTTACTGCAATTTTGTACTTGAAAAATCAGTTTTATCTCACAAATGTGCTATTAGTGCACTTCTTCCTTTTCGAAGAGGTCAAATTTGAACATTGAACTTTTAATGTTGTGCCTAAGTTTAACAAAAATTAAAGATAAAACCTTCACAGACTCGACCAACTGTTGTAAAATTGATCTATCAAACGAACATTTTGACCTACTATTCTGACTACAACACCTAAAGATTAGTTATCAAACTGGTTAAGTTAGGAGTCAATATGACATTGGTTATCAAACCAAATGCCATTGTAGCTGCTAATGTCATTGGTTGATTTGGTTCTGGAGTCCTTACACACTTATCTGAGTCTTTTCTATTGAATTTAAAATTTACCATTTCCAAATCCTATCTAGTCTAACATTAAGCCTCAAGAAACTAGCCTTGGAATCCTAAGAAGTTTAGCTGGCCTCATATATAGAAGCACCGGCCTTGGAACATGCTGTTTCAGATGCCTATGTCCCAAATCTAAGATAATTTAATTTGGGTTTAACATAAGTCTAGCAAAAAACTACTCATACATCATCAACATTTTATGTTGAGTCCTCAAAGAGCTTTTATATCTTCAATGCATTCAAGATATCTATGTTTCAAATAAAAACAATTATGAATACTTTAACTCAAAATCATTTTCATAACTTGAGATAGAATATGCATGAAAACGTTGATGTTCTTCTAGGCACCAAATGCTTGAAAAAACCTACAAAATGGCATTACTGTTGGGATAGAACTATCTGATTTTTAGCAATGGGTATGATTTGGTTTTACATACACGAAACTATCATAAATCCAAGTTCAAACCAATAACATAGATTTATTATTATAACTGGACCAAAACTAATAATCAGGTTTTCACAGATATCAATTGGCAGAGGTTTTGACGGTTAAATTTTCATAAATGTCAATATTAGGAGACTTTTTGCGATTGTTGAGGTGCATGTCAACTCTGGAATATCATGGAGGCAATCAACATACAATCCCTTTTCAATACTATTGTAGGATTCTGTTTAAATTGCAGAAAAAAATAACAGAGAAGAAAACTGATATATAGAGCAATGCAACTGAAATCTTTGGTGCAAAGCATATACATTTTATTGAATGAATACAAATATATATCAGGTCAGCCATTATAGCACTATCCATCTCTTGGTCAGCTATTTTCAGAATTTCAATTTTACCTGTCTAAGCAATGCAATGTAATCAAATATATATATATATATATATATATATATATATATATATATTAGGTGATCCATTATTGCATATAATCTAAAACCAACTACAACATGTAATGTAAGCAAAAAGTTTGAATGCAAAGCATAGCTTAAAAAGCACTAACCTATCTATTGCTGAATGTTAAGCATGTCCTTAGCTTCTGTCTGCTCCTCCATGAGAACTTCACTAACATACCTATTCAACAGGTCTGTCTTCTTCTTCTGCAACACCATCCTCTCAATCTCCTTCTCATCGGGCAACGGCACATGCACCACAAATTCCCTCTCCTTCTCATCCAACCTCTCCCTCATCTCCCTTTCCTTCTTCCTCTCCTCCTCCACCACATCTTCCTCCTCCTCATGAAGTATCTCCCTAGCAGCCGCTGAAACCTCAGCAACCTCCCCACTCTGAACAGCCTTCCTAGCCTCCTTCCTAATCATATCAAGACGGTGCCACTCTTTGGCAGCCTCATGCCGCATAGCATCCTCAGCAGGCGCCTCAAGGCGTTCGAGGATCCCATCCTCATCATCACGGTAACCATAATAAGCTGCATTGATGCGCTTATAGATGTCATAGCGAGTTCGACGCTTGCGAAGCTCCGGTGGTTTTTCGAAAAGCTCGCGGACTCCGGGGAGTTTTTTGGCAGCACCGAAGTAATGGTAGCCAGGGCCACGGCCGCTAGGGTTTGGAACGTCTACAATGTTGCCGTCAAGATCAGTCATTTTGGCAGAATGGCGAGCATAATTTGGACCGCCGAGTTCAACAATGCGGCGCTCCCAATGAGTTTTTTCACGAATGAGTTTATTGATTTCGTCGTTGAGGTCACGAAGGCGGTGTTCGCCGAGACCTTCGTTTTGGATCTCGGCGACTTTGCGACCGATGTCACGCATGATCTGTTGGCGCCATTTGTCGGCTTCGTTGAGGTCACGGCACTCTGAGGCTAGGAAGGGACGGCGTTCTTTTGGTTTTTTCTTCTCCTCCGCCTTCATGGTGATGAAACGGTTAAGCATCGATTGTGCCTTCTCTTCATTACGAGCCATTTTTGCTTCCTTGGTCTTGTTACTTCTTTCGAATGAGACTGAAAATGTTGAGAACAAAAATTAAGCTATAGTCTTTGTTTTTGTTTCAGTTTGCTGCGGAACCCTAACTCTCAGTGCTGTCAAGAAGCTAAAAAATACTGCAAACAATCACATTCATAAAATAAATAAAAATATCCTCATGTAAAAATTGATAGCAACATGACTAAAATCTTTGTGCAACCCCTTCTTCCTCATTTGATTCCAAATTCCTAACAATCTAACGTTCAACAACAACAAATCAAGAGAACAAGAACAATTGTAAGAAGTCTCGAGAACCTTACCTATTAGCGGTGGAAGAGAATCAGGAATGGAAGGGCTAACGATAACGGCCAGCGGCAAGGGAAGGCGACAGCGCAGCGGCGGTGTTTGGCCAGAATGGAGTGGAGGAGTCGCAAGAGATATGTGTGGCTTTATTGTAATTTTCAATGGATATTTTGGTAATTAAAGGTAGGCAATTGTTTTCTTCGATATACTCCATTTTCGTTGTTGCTTTTGCTATGTTTTATTTTACAAAATATTGTTTTGTCACTACTCACTGACATACAGAAACTTCTATAGAGTTACAATTGCCACACAAATAAAAAAATAGTGAGAATTGTTCATATATTTTTTAACTAAGGAAAATTACTATCAATTTTTACAATTATAATTATAATTATAATTATAATGACATAATAAATTTAAAATGCATTAAAAAATTTATAAATTATAACTGTCTTTTACGAGTTTTCATATTCTAAAAATATTTAATAATTTTTTTTTGTTAATATTATAAATATATCACTCTATATATATTTTAATCTTTTTAAAATTTATAACAAAAATATTTCAACCGTTGCAGTTGCCACAAAAAATCAAAACTAACTTCAAAATAAATATACAATATATTTTTTAGTTTTCACAAATATTTCGTAATGATAAGTAACTCATTTACCTTGGAAATTTGAGGGGAGATTTTGTTGTTGAAGTTAAAAGTGTAACCTTTAGATATTGCTTTGTGAGTTGCACTATAAGGTGACAAAAAGAGAATAAATTCCTTGTTGTTTAAGATAAAAATTTAACTTCAAATGTTGAAGACGAAATTATAGGAGAAAAAGAAGAAAGGATAAAAAATGGTTTAGTTTGCTTCCATGGCAGATGAAGGTATAAAGAAGTAAGCACAAAGTTGAGAGAGAAAGAGTGTGTGGGAATTTTAAATATGGAGAGCGAGAGAAAAAAACGAAAGGTTGTAATCTGTAAACATGTGAAAGAAGTAGTTTAGGTGGAGAAGTGCCTGTAAGTTTTATGGAGGTTTAAAATATTTTAATAATATTATTAAAGTGAATTTTTTATCCTTATCAAAGCTTCTCAGAAAGAGAGTTCTGACACCACTTATTGGAAAATTAAGAAACCATCGGGAGCAAAAATGGGCTAAAGACTTAGTCATTATATCTCTATCTAAAACTTTAAGATATTAAGTATATATGATGCATCTCTTATTCATTTTTTTCCACTCATGATCGATATAAGACTAACGCTTACACTTAAATTTTAATATTAATGTTGCTGTATTAGAATAGAAATATGATATTAGGTGTCAATTAATTCTTACCAAGCTTCTTTTAATGTTATATTAATATGGAACAAATGAAGTAGATAATGTGTTTGGATTCCTACAATTGCAGTCAAAAGGACCGTTAAATTTATATAGAATCTTTCCAAATTTAATAGCCCATCTCTATAATTGTAGCATTGTACTCCAGTTGTAGATGATTATAGATAAGAGAATCCTTTGTAATCGGTACGTCTAGCACAATACTTGTAGTTGTCTCTAAATCATATCATTCATTTAGTCCATGAAATTATAGACATTGAACAATTTAGTTTTGAAATTTAAGGGATTATTTTAGAAGAATCAACTTATTTACACGTTTGTTTTTATTTTTATTGAGGCTGCCTTCGCACAACTGACATAGAGTATTCATAGTTGCTGGTCTCGACCAGTTCACTAGAATGGTTGGAGCTACATAAGCTCCTATTATCCCTAGAAACTGATGTTGGTTGTTGGCTAGGCTCAACTTAAACTACCGAACTTATCCATTTTTAGATCATGTATGTGTCATTTTAGATATTTAAGTCTTCTATTTCTCAACGACTTCTGGAATGGATGAGATTTTTCCCTCTCCAACTGGACTAGAATAAAAGAGGGTCGGTCTGGCATGTGATTGTAGTTCGATAACTATTTCTACCTCAACTTAACCAATGGAGTCCGGTAGTCAGAGGTAAGAATGAACAGAAGAAGACGACTAACCAATCTCTTTTTGAAAACAAAGAGTATAATTTTAAAGTTTTTTTTAGAAAAACTTTTAAAGTTACCATATAATAATTATTTATATATTTATATATGAAACATTATCAGACTAGTTGTCGAATAAGAAGTTCTTAATGAGTAATGCATTTATCAACAAATTTATTAGTTTTAATATATATGTCCTATACATCATGTTAATTTTATCAATATAATCCAAACTGTCAATATACTTTTGTCAAAAAAAATATGTTAATTTTTTCAATCAATGATTTATTATTATTGACTCTTACTTTATCCAGTAAAAGAGTCAAATTCATTAGAATTTATCCACTACACTATCTATGTGAAGTTTTTTTCTTAGACAAAATAGGCATTTAAAAAATCCACCGTAAAATCAATCTTCAACGAATTCGGTCTAAAACAGAAAAACATCAAGGATTGATTGTCAAATATTCAGGTCCTTGAAGGAAGATGGAGAAAAATTCAAATAAAAAGTTAATAATTACAAACATAAATCTGCACATGATTTCTGAAATTAGTTAGAATACAAGCCACATCACATGAAAAAAGAGTCAGCTAAAAAATTCCACCCCAACAAGTTACTATTACAAAATGCATTATTGATGAAGAATTTGAAGAGCACTTAGAATGGACACCACCATCTTCTGCTTCTGTTCTCCCTTGAGTTCTGAGAACCATAAACGTGAACACCGTGCTGATTTTGCATGGATAAATAGCGAGTGCTCGAATGTCTAGTTCCTTCAATCTGAGAGTTACTACCTAACCACAGTACAATAACCATGCCGACAAGACTAACAATTGGAGCTGCAGCAAGAAACAACCATCTTCCTCTACCAACTCTTACTGCAGAAGAATTCGCGGTATCATGAGTAGCAGTAACATCATCTTCAGAAACATCAGAGAAGCTATCTTCGGTCACATGTAGTTGCTGTCTCTCAATGATCGCATTTCTACCATCATTGTTCTGTTTTCCCTCTTCATAATCCTTATCATCGGTTGGAAGCTCATACCGACAAAGAGGGCATGAGTTACGTGTCTTCAACCATGGCAAAATGCAACGAGAATGGTAAAGGTGAGAACAAGGAAGCTGGTTTACTTCAGTGCCGAGGGCCAAAACATCCTTGCAGATGGCACAAACAAGTTCGTCGTGATTCTCGTGTTCCTCACAAATGACTACACAAGGCAGATTATTTACAAACGATGCAGCAGCAGGAGGTGCTCCTCGTCTTGAGCTGTCATTTTCAGCAAAACTCTCGAACAGATCATCGAAGCGTCTAGTATCAAGGAAATCTCCAAAGTTAGCTCCATGAGGTAATTCAGCATCGTCCAAAGCTAACCAAGTTTCCCTGATTATCTGACTAAATATTCCCTCAGATTCAGTAGCATTAATCCTTTGTTCCCAATTAATTCGGCTCCTGCTCTCACTTGGACTTGAGGTTAAAAGAATATGAAGGCGAGCAGCTTCAGCTTCGTCGTCCTCGGGTAGTTCCCATTCCCTTTCTCCTTCCCCCTCCTCTTCCTCATTCTCCTCATCTTCAACATCGTCTTCCATATCATCCGAGTTCCATTGACCGAGGCCAGCATGCATTGGATCTATGTCAGTGTCACTATCAAACTCATCTCCCTCATCAGGTAAATTAAAAATTCCAGTGTCTACAAAACTGTGTCTATCCATCGAGATATCCGAGTCACCTCCGTAAACACTAAAAGATAAAGAATCAGTCTCACTGTGGGGACCCATATACTGTCTAAAACTCGAACTCGATTCATTATCACCATAAAGAGAGCACCAATTATCAAAACCATCACTGTCGGTATCCGAGAGAACCTGCCTCCAGCTTGCAGACCCACTAGGAGTAGTATTTGCACTAGCATACTGCAATGACCATGCAGAGTTGTCACCATCTACAAGTTGATCTTCCTCTACAGATGCAGAAGAATGGTTTTGTCCAGCATGTTGTGATAAAGTATTATCAACCGATTCAAAACTACTGTGTCTGAGTCTACCTCTAAGCCTCCTTCGAGTGCTTGGTGTAAAGTCTTCAAGCAATAGAAATTTACAATCACCACATACACCACAGGTTGGAAGATCGTGTGTTATCTCATCATCAGACGATAAGGCCTTGTGGCAAAGAGAACATACTGCAACCCGGGGAGAATAATTTCCCCCTTGAACCTCTGACGTAGACCTTAATGACAGTGACAAGATATTCTCAGAATTTGTAGCCATCTGAAACCACACAAATTCCAAATTACCACAACACAATAATAAGTCCTCAAAAAACAGGCAATTCTACAAATCAGAAAATCGTTGATAACAAAGCACTCAAATTATCCATTAACAAGTATTCCCTGTGGTCTTTGGACCAAATAAATGTACATTTTTGCTTATATAAAAAACCTAGTAACACCTATCTAGCATTGACACTTTAGATTGAAGGCGTGTCTGGTGTCCATGCTTCAATCACGGACCTCAGACATGACACTGACACTTCTAGTTACATTCAATCATTTTCATTTTCTCAAATTATTAACCGTGTCTAGACGTCAGTTAGTGTTTGGTGTCACTGTCTGTGTTGGTGCTTAATGGAGTATCATTTACCACCAGAAACAATTAACTTCTAAAAATCACAAAAAACAAACAGAACTTCCAGTTAATAATATCATGTGAATTGAGCTCAAATAAAAGGAAATTAAAAGCTAAGCATGAATCAAGTAACAAATGTGATTGAGAGCACATGGAATTTCTCAGTGGCAAATAGTTTCAATTTCCATTTTTCAGCCACTTCCCCCCCTTCTCTCTCTCACTACTCATTCATACACATACCTATCTCTTCCCCTATTAAATTAAATAGATATACAAATAATTATGAGAAGTGCATTGTGCAACAAATAGTAATTGTGAAGGAATGATGCAGATGTGGAGTAAGAAATCGAGTAGAATTAAGAGATACCCAGAAGATGAAAAGTGTGGATGAGAATGTGGGGAAGAAGAAATTGGAGTAAAGGATGAATTTTTGAAGAGTAACAAGTAAAAAAATAAGATTGAAGAGAGAATGAAATTGAATAACCTGAAAGAGTTGAGGAACGAGCTGAAACTGAAAGAGGGGTGAGATTTGATTTGAAGGAATCAGAAAATGAAGAAAAAGAAGAAGAAGAATAATCCTTCCTCTGCCGGCGACACTATCTCGTCAACAGACCAAACCGCACGACGACGTTTTCAGATTTGCTGTAACCTCTTCAATTTTTTGTCTTAATATCCTTACTGTTCCAAAATTATATTCTCTCTTTCTAGCATAGCAATCATAAATTGTTTTACTAAATTACTCGTGTAAATTATTGGTGTATTTTTTTATATTATTAATGTAAAAGATAATAATATTTTAAAAATTATATATATATATATAGTAATTATTAAAATGTAATATAAAAAAATTAATTAAAATTATATTAAAAATTATTATTAGTATTAATTTTTTGATAATTTATTTTTTTAAAGTGACACTCATTGTGCAATAGAGAGAATATTTGTATGTAAATTTTTTTAATAATCGGCAAATCATAATCAACAAATAATTTTATAAATAATTATAATAAAAGCCAAATGTTATTAATGATTTAACATTTGTTATTAATTATTTAAAAATTATTTATATTGATTATATATATAAATTAAATTCTTAATAATAATATAAAAGTTTTTTATATTTTTTTAGATAAACATGAAAGTTTTTTATATAAATATATATA
>JBBPBO010001986.1:7449643-7666775 GCA_037974295.1 Cicer cuneatum
GAAATATTAATCATTTTACCTAAGAATAAATACATTTTAAAATTAAAAATAATAAGTATAGTAGTTTGTTTGGTTCTTAAAATAATGTCCTAATCTATTGTTTGGGGAGCAACTATAATATAATAAGTCAATATTATCTCTTTATCATGTATCTATACTTTATCTTATTTTTCTTAAGCTTTTAGTTTCAAAAGCAAGTATATCCTATAATTAATAATATATAATTCATTTTTAATTTATTATTCTCTACTTTTTACATTTATGCTAATAATTAAAATGTACAAATTATTAATAAAAATAATTTGGTATAGTTATTATTCTTTTTCTTTTATTTATCATAATTTTTTAATTTTTATAAAATAATCAAATACCATATTTATTTTGAGACGTTGGATAAGAAAATAAAAGGTTTCCTTCGTTTAGCCTCTATTTTATACTTGGTGGTGGGCTAGGAATAAGAAAGTTTTTCGAAGATAAGCAAGTGTTTGTCACTGATTCGATTCCCTAAAGCAAGTGATAAAGTTGGAAAATTGAATTTTGTAGCCCGAGTTGAATTTATATACTTTTAAAATTTAAAAAACTTAAATTTGTTCATTTTATTTTAATTTAATTAAAGGTAAAAAAATATTACTTCAAAATCTTAACACTGTCATTAAAATTTTCGGTAATTAAATTTTTTTTCTAAAAATCCGATACATAAATTACAACTACCGAAAATTTTATTTTTATAATTTTTTGTGGTATAATTTATTTACTAGAAATTTCAAGATACAAAATTTTTTGTAGTATAAATTGTCTACTAGAAATTTCTCAACAAAATTTCTGGTACACTATTTATACTACTGAAAATTTTGGGTCTTGAAATTTTCGGTAGTTACTTTATTCTATCGGAAATTTGTACCTTGAAATTTCTGGTATTTAATTTTATACTACCGAAAAATTTGTCTCTTGAAATTTTCGGCAGTTAATTTTCACATTTGTTTTTTAAAATTTTTTTCAACTTTTTTATTTTGAAGTAGGGATGGAAAAAACATCATTATGTATAAATTTGACGGAATCATTCACAACTGATCAAATTTTTGAGTCACAAGAAGCTGTCATATCACGGGCAAGAGAGGTTGGCCAACAAAATCGAGTAGCTATTTTCGTTACTCGCTTGGACATAGAGATTGGAAAGAGAGGAATGAAGTCAAAATTAATTCTCAGTTGTGATAGAGGTAGAAAATATAAGTCAAATAAAAATAACTCAGGGATTTCAACTAAAAGGTGTGGTTGTCTATTTAAATTTAGATTGAGACAATTGAAAAATGACGAGGGATGGATTATTAGTTTAATGTGTAGATTTCACAACCACGAGTTAGTGGTTACTTTGAGAATAATGCATTTGTGGGACGCTTAAAAGAAGAAGATAAAAAACATGTTGACGAGCTGACAAAGTATCACGTTGCACTGAGATACATCTTGTCATCTTTGAGAGATCGTGATAAGGAGAACGTGACTAATATCTCCAAATTTATAAATGACGAACCACAAACAGAAAGAATTTGAAATGACCCAGAACTGATATGCAACATCTGTTGAAGTTACTTGAAGCTAAGAAGTATGTTTGTTGGAGTAGGACTCATGAAGACTCCAACGTTGTGAGGGACATGTTTTGGACGCACCTAGATTTCATAACTTTGTTGAACATGTTCCTGAAGGTGCAAATATGAGAAGGGGGTTGAATTGTGTTTGTCAAAGTTGATAATTTTTTGATAATTTATAAATAAATTAAAAACTAGTTTGGTTTTTGGTGACTTACTTGGAGTAGAAGCAATCGGATTCAGAGGCAGTAAGCAATGAAGCATAATTAATTTGACACATAGATTTATCCTGGTTCACCACTAACTTGGCTACATCCAGTCCCCTCATTCAGAAGGCTTTAATTCACTAATTCAAATACTTTGAATTACAAAGCACCTAACCCTCCAAGCAAGTCTTCTCAAACAGCCTGACAACCCCAGACTTTTGACGAACAACACCACCTTGACCCTACAAGCCAAGTCTTCTCCTAACAACCTGACAATCCCATATTGAAGAAGGAATTAAACCACTATCGGGTTGGATACAAGAGATTGGAACTTGAGTGATTGCTTTTGAAAAGCTAATAATAATAGTAACTCTCACACTCTAAGAAAAAAACGCTCAGAAAATATTTTTAACTTGAAACAAGTATTTCTCTCTTTGAACTCTAAGACTACTCTTTTCTGCTTTTCGATGCTTTTCTTCTTCATCCTTGAGTATCTATTTATAGTTAATTTAGGCTTCAATTTGGTCCTTGTTTAATTCTGAATTGTATTTTGTTCATATTGCGTTTGTAAATTTTTCAAATTCATTATGTTCCTTTTTT
Organism: Cicer cuneatum; assembly: GCA_037974295.1. Classification (NCBI taxonomy): domain Eukaryota; kingdom Viridiplantae; phylum Streptophyta; class Magnoliopsida; order Fabales; family Fabaceae; genus Cicer; species Cicer cuneatum. The sequence continues at coordinate 7,452,033 of JBBPBO010001986.1, forward strand.
GTTTAGATTAAGATTGTAAATTTGTTGTAGATAAATCTTGATCAAATCTTCTACAAATCTTTACCATATCTTCTTTCATATTATTTGAAGTCAAATATATTGTTCTCATAAAATACTTCTGTTAACATCAAAACTCTAATTGTAAAACTAACTTGGTTCCAACAGTTCGCTCTTGTATTGATCATGGATAACACCTACAAAACTAACAAGTATAGGTTACCATTGTTTGAAATTGTTGGTGTAACTTCAACTGGGTTAACATTCAATGTTGCATTTGCTTATAGGGATTGTGAGCATTAAGAAAGCTTTTATTGGGCATTGGAGAAGTTAAAAGAGTTGTTTGCTTCAAATACCTTGTTTCCTCATGTAATCGTGATTGACAGAGAACTTGCTTTAATGAATGCAGTTGAAGTTGTATTTTCATCTTCAACAAATTTACTTTGTCAACTTCATATAAACAAAAATGTTGGAGGCAAATACAAACAATATATATTGAAGAAAGATATGCAGGAACCCATTCTAGAGTTGTGGAGGAAAATGGTTTATTGTTCTGAAGAGAAGGAGTACGAGGAACTTTTGCAATGTTTGAGCAAGCATGTGTTGATAATATTATTTTCTTTGACTACATCAGAGATACATGGTTGACTCATCACAAGGAAAGATTTGTTGAAGTATGGACCAATCGAGTGTTGCATCTAGAAAATACTACGACTAATATGTATGTCATTAAAATTTTGCATTTTGTTTTATATTTATACTTATATAGGATTAAACATGCATGTTTGATAGAATTTTTATTGAAATAATATGAAATCTTTTTATGTTTGAATATTAAGGTTGAGTCTGTTGATTGGTCATTGAAGAGATTTTTGGAACACAGTAAAGGAGATTTTTGTAAGGCATGAAATGGTATGAATGAGATGTTGAAGTTGCAAATTATTAAGATAAAAAGGTCATTTGAGATAAGTAAGGGTAGCAATGATCATATACACAACAATTCATTCTATGAGAATCTGACTTGTGTTGTATCCAGGAAAGCTTTAGCTGATATTGTTGATAAATACAAGAGAGTCAACTTTGTCCATAACGACAAAGCCGTGTGGCGTTGTATACTTAGAAACTCTCATGGATTACCTTTTGCATATGAGTTGGCACGATATAAGTTGGAAGGTGTTCCAATCCCATTGGATGTTGTTCATATGCATTGGAGAAAATTAACCATGAATAATGGTCCAGAGAAAGAAAAGTTGGAAAATGATTCGGAGTTGGACATTACATCAGAGATGAATATAATTTGGAAAACATGGAAAACACTTAATGTTGCTGGAAAGAGGGCATTAAAGAGCATGTTGGGTGAAATAACATATCCAAAAACAACATCAATGTGTGCATCACTAGATAAGATCAAAACAAAAGGTGGTGTGAAGAGGAAAAAGGCAAAAAGCCGAAGGGATTTGACGTATATCACGACCCTTCATTTTTTGAGCATGTTGATGCATTTTATTCTGATAATGCAACTACTCAAGTCTCTCAGCAAAGACCCATGAAAGCATGCCAATAAGCATTCAAACAAGTCTCCCAACAAGCACCCAAACAAGCCTATTAGCAAACACTTGTGAAGTTAGAAAATATTTGGACGAGTTTCCTCCTCTAATTCATCCATATATTGAAGACATAGTTAATGTTAAAGAGGATGGAAACTGTGGATATCACTCCTCTAATCCTCACTGAAAAAAATGTAATAAAAAAAATTAAAAAAACAAAACTTGTACCAAAAATTTCAGGAACAAATGAAATTTCCGGGAGCTTCACCGAAAATTCAAATTTCAATAGTTATTTTTTCAATACCGGAAATTTTAAAAATAAAATTTCCGAGAGTTTCAATCGGAAATTTGAAATTTCCGGTATTGAAAATTAACTATCAGAAATTTCAAATTTCCGAGCGAAACTCCCAGAGATTTCATTTTTGAAATAAAATTTCCGGTATTGAAAAATAATTACCGAAAGTTTTGTTCCTGAAATTTCCGTTTAGAGAATTTCAAAGAAAAAAAATTACTTTTTCCGAAAATTTTAAATTGTAGAGTAGGATCAAGTATTTTTAGATTTTACTGTAAATTTAAAAGTATTTTAGTAAGTTCAGACATAAATTTTTAAATAAAGAGGATAAATTTAAATGGAGAATGCAAAATTTAATTTTCATGGAGTTGTTGTGGTGTTATTTGTTTCACATGTATGTTCATTCTATCTTGTGGGATATTTGGGCCTTAGCACAAAGTTTCACTGATTTTGTATTTAGTAATTGCTCTATAAATGGTAACATTTGACCTATTTTTTGGTCAAATATGTTGTTAGCAACCTTGATGGGGTGTGGCTAGATGAAAAATTTCCTTTTCTTTTTTCTTCTCTTGTAAATGTTCGTGTGCTTAATGCATTAAAAAAACAATCTAATAAAATAAAATAACTTAAAATAAAAAGAAAAATGTTATCCAATATAAAAATTAATTTGAATCGTTGAAAATAAGGAATATTAATAAAAATAATGTTTACAATATAAAATTTGTACGTAGGATTATTTTATTATTTATATAGTTTTTAGAGAAAAAAAAACTAAAATTATATAGGTCTAAGATATAATAATGAATTAAAAGTTAAAATATAAAAGTTTAGTTTAAAACTATTTCATGTTCTTGCTAAAAAAAAGATTCAAAAAAATTCTTTTTTTTTTGTTCAACCAACAAAATTCTTTGTTAAAAGAATGATTCATTTAATAAACACCGGGCAAATATTATAAAATAAAAAATGTGATTGTTAATCCACCTTGTTTACTTGACCATTGGTAGTGTACTATATATTCTTTTAATTTTAGATAAATCATCTCTTATATAAAAAGAAAAATAGTTAAAAAATTATAATTTTTTAGTTCTTATAAAATTATTATGCACGCATTTTTAGTTTCTACTTAAATATTAACATATGTTTTGAATGATTTTTTGCAAACATATTTAGAACATTATAAAAAATTCATTCACAAAATTTTAGAATTTTTTAACTTGCAATGAATTAAATATGAATTTTTTAAATGCTATAATTTAAAGATAAAAATAATAAAAATATAGACATAAAAATCGAATTTTGAACTCATTTTATGGACAAAATTTTAAAAAATTATAAACACCAATGCTAAAAAATCATTCAAAAATATTAGTGATATTTCAACAAAAACTAAAACTACATGTAATGTGGTCAATTACATGATACAAAATTAGCTTCTTCTTTTTTTCTTTCTTCGTATTAACCCTCTAACTTAACATTTTCTAAGAAAAGATGTAGTTTATGTAAGGTGGTTCATATTATCAGTGAGTTATTACTCTGAAATGAAATATAAATAAAAAAGATAACTGAAATTTTGATGTATATGATCTTAATTTTTAATGAGATATATTAACTTTTTAGTTATAGTTTTTGTTGATATTTTATTATGAAAAAAGTATTACTTAATTGTATATATTATGGGTTTTTTTTTATTATTATATCCCCCTTTTAAAAAAACTAACCAATATACCTTATGTTGAAATTTATATACCAAAATGTCCTACTTTTTTGAACCTTCAAGAGGTCGCACTTCTGCCCTGGGACCACATGAAGAAGAATGATTTTTTTTTCTCTTGCAGTAGGATGTCGTGTCCTCGGGATGCGATCATCTATAACCTTTTAATTTTTAATAGGTAGTCACATCCCGGAGATGCAACTTCATAGTACATTATTGTTTTGTTAAAATAAAATAAAAAATATAAAAGGTTAAAAGGTAGTACATGATCACATCCCGGGGATGTGACCTCCTACTGGGAGAAAAAAAATCATCGCATGTCAGGGATGCGACTTCTTGAAGGTCCAAAAAAGTAGGACATTTTGGTATATAAATTTCAATGTAAGGTATATTGGTTAGTTTTTGACTTAATTGCAGTTTTGGTCCCTCTATTATTACCAATTCACAAAATTGGTCCCCCTATTATAAAAATCGACAGTTTTGGTCATTCCCTCATATTTTTGAACTAAAAAAATGACGATTTAACACATTTTAAATGATGTGACATACAGTTCTATGATATAGAACTATCTAGAAGCATTAATTATTCATATGTCATTAAATTAAAAATATGAAAAATTTCTGAAGTTAAAAGCTAAATTTTTATGAGGTTTTATTCTAATTTCACGAGTGTTCATCATTCTACATCATCGTATCATATGTCACATTATTTAAAGCATCTCAAGTCATCTTTTTTTAGTGAAATCAATTTCTTGAGTCAGTAAAAATAGGGGGATTAAAATTACAATTAAACCTTAATTTTTTAAAAAGAGGGGATATAATAATAAATAAAAAACCTATGTTACGAGAAAGTCAAGCATGTAAGGTACTCCATGGTACAAAAATAAATTCATGTGAAAAATGGTGGATTGAGTGGTTTATATAAGAGAATCTTAGAAAGCTGATATTGTTATTTACATGTTAACACTTTGCGGCCTATCAAAGCATGTTGATTTATATTAGGATATGTTCCACACTATAGAAAATGAAACTATTTTTTTTAGACTTTAGTTATTTTTCTGTCGAATTCCATATTATACATCTTTTCTTTGAAAATGTTAAATGAGATGGTTAAAAGAAAAAAAAGACATGCTAATTTGTGTTACAATATACTAAACTCTATCGAAAATGTCTTCATTTTGTTTGGGTCTTGGAGGTGAATCTAAAAGCTAAGCAAGACAATAACATTCTTGAAAGGTGGCATAGAATTGCTTTGTTTAATGGGAAAGGCATCACTTATATAAAGTTGCTCATGGAAAAACCTTATTAAAAATCAATAATGTTATTAATGAATAGTGCTTGTATATTAATTAATAATTCATTCAATATGTGATTGAAACAGCTTTGCTTAGCTGGAGTCATTTGAGTTGAGCTGTCAGCAAAGGCTTCAGTACCCTCCCTCTCTTATTTGATTTCTTCCTCTTCACAAAAACAATAAATTAACAATATACAAATTTATTTATTTTTACAATTCATTTTAAGCAAAGTGCAAATATATGTAGATGAAAAATATGAGAGTTAATATGATACATGACCACTTTCATTAAGCAATTGTATTTTCATAAACTCAACATGAAAGTTTCTATATTAAAAAAAATTGACAAATGATTAATTTTTTAGATAAGACAGCCGTAAGTTTAGTTGTGCTTAAATCTTTAGAATAAAAGGTTAATTTGGTATAGTCCTACACGTATAAAAACATGAAGGTCTAATGTTATATCAAAATCAAACTTATAGGATTATAAGAATAAAACATATATAAAATAACAATTTAATAAAATTTTAAACTATATATACTATTAAACACTACGAAAGTTGAGTTAATCCTTCAACGTTAATATCAAGATCAAATTGACCTTATTTTATTTTTTTGAGAGTAATATCACTCAATAATTATCTTGTATAGAGAAAGAGGGAGAAAATGATTGCACAATTTTTGTATTGTCTAAAATATTTTTAATCGAAAGTTTAAGACTAATCATTTGAAATATATAGATTCATTCAAAAGAGTCACATCTTTCGGATAGACATTTTTCAAAACCACATATTTAATAAATTAAATTATCTATTAACTTTGTCACACTATTGGTAAATGTACACTGTGTTATAAAAAAATATTATTAACAAAATTATGCAATAATTGGAATTATGAAAAGAAAAAGAAAGGCGACCCTTGCGTGAGCGTGACCATCATGAAATGCAATGCATATAAGGACCTTTTTCTTTAAGGCTGTCTTATTTTACACCATATACTATTTCGCATAAGTATGGTTAATAAGTAAATTATTGGTTAAGAACACGTTTTCTCATTGATTAACGTATTTACTAAAATGATCTCTTATTTTTATGATAATTGACACCATATATCAAATATATGAATTTAATTCATATACATCTAAAATATTAAATATTTTTTATACTATCAAAATTATAACTATTAAATCATAATAAAGCTTGATTATTTTTTACATGTGATCAAATCTATATTTTAATATATACTTAATATATTTTAAAAAATAAATAAAAAGTTTGTTTATCACAATGTTCTTTTAATTTTCTTAAATATATATATATATATATATATTAAAATATAATATAAAAAGTTTGATTATGGTTGATAGAAATTTTTTGATAATAACTAAAAATAATTGAATTAATTATTGTTTGTCCGAGTGTGTTTTAGCGTAAAAAAAGCGAGTATTAATATGAATGTAGTTATACATAATACATTATGGTTGATATTTCATTTCAAGACCCAAAAAAAACGGAAAGAGTTGGTTGGGTGTAAGTTGAATGATAATGAGACAGTTTTGTTTGTGATCTATGTTTTGAGGCATTTTGTGGAAGCAAAAGCAACAGAAAATGGCGTACAGAAGAAGACAAGGCTTATCAAGAGCTTCAACATTCAAAGAAGATTTTCCTTCATCATTAGATAATAATATCAAAGATTCTGATCCTCAACAAAATGGTCATGCACCTTCTCAATCATCTTCTTCTTCTTCATCATCTTCTTCTTCTTCTTCTTCTTCGTCTTCTCTCGCAGCTCAAGCTATTAAAGCCTCGGCTTCTCGTCATCGTCAACCTGCTCTTTCATTTGCTTTTGACAAATCCTCTCATCCTGATCATCAAAGATCTGCGGTATTTTTTTATCATTAATATTTTCATCTCTTGATTTTATATACAAATCAATATTTTTATTGTAGAATAAGAAATTAATCAATCTGGCTATTTATTGAATCGTGTTATATATTATATACACAATTTTAGATAGTTCGATTGTAGATTGAATATAATGAACGAATGCATTGATGCAGAGCTTTGATGCTTATGGAAATGATAACACCAAGTCTGGTTTTTGGGGTGTATTGGCTCATAAAGCCAAATCAATTCTGGATGACAACAATTCAGCTCCTCCTCCACAACGTGACACCATGCCACAAACACTCAAATCACACTCATTTAATACCTTTAGTAGCCCTTTTTCAACTCAGGTGATTATCATATGTAATATATATAACTCTTGTTCAATTGTTATTATTATTATTATTATGTTCTATGCAATTCAGGGATGTGATATGATTTGATATGATATGAATCATGGTATAATATAATGTTGCATAACTATATGTTCAACTAATTTGTGTGTTTTTGGTTTGGCATGCTTATTGAAGCCATTTTATCAACCGACTGACTCTAATAAAAAAATGAACAATCCTACAATTAGAAAGGGATTGGATGCAATCAGTTCTTCCCTCAATCACTTAGGTGACACATTTGAGAAGGCTTATGAGGTAACTCTGTCTTTATGAAGCACTGATCCTGTTGGGTTTTGGCGTGTCAATGTTTCACATTTTAGATACTAGTGGTATCCGTATTTGTGTCATGTTCAGTGTCCATGTATGTTTGTGTTTCATTTCTTTGCGTTCTTTAATTCAATGTTACTTCTTTGATTTCTTCAGGACGGCAGAACAATTGTGGAGAGTAAGACAGCAGACCTGAGATCTCAAATAAGGCGAAAAGGAAATGGACCAGAGGACATAAACCAAGCTTCAGATGTGAAGAATCCATGGCCGCAATCAGATCTGACAAAGTCTCCTTCTCGCCACGAAACACAACTCAAGGCATCACGCGACGTAAGGTGCCAACTTTGTAATCATGTGTAACGGTTGTGGCCTCGCTACTTCTTGTAGTGAAGGCTTAGATGATAAAACATCTTATAATAATTTTTGAATTGTTAATAGTCTTCACTAATGCAGAAACCTATAGCTTGTATAATAGACTTCTAATCATATTTTATATTATCTTACCATGGAATAAATAGATGTATATGTAAAACTTGTTTAGGATATCAGTGTACAGATATTAAACTCTTCTTGATTTGGATGCAGGACTCTTAGTTTAAACTTTTGCTTCTGATAGTAATAGTCAATAGAAAATTGAGTTTATGATGATTGTTTATTTGAGTTAACTGTTTAAGTTTCTCATGTGACCAAACAAGCAACATTTCCTTTTACTTTGGTTGCAGGTGGCAATGGCAACAGCTGCAAAAGCAAAATTACTTCTTCGTGAGCTAAAGACCGTTAAAGCGGATTTGGCATTTGCTAAAGCACGTTGTGCTCAACTTGAGGAAGAAAATAAATTACTCAGGGAACGAGAGGGCAGCGACAAGGGACTTAACCGTGATGATGACGATCTGGTATTACTTATTTTTCTGTTTACCTGTGTGAATTTTGTGATTAGAAGCCAAAGAATCACTTACATTGACATAACAAAGTTTGACAGTGTCATGTTATTATGTCATGTAGTATAGTGGTGTGTTTTTGTAGTATTTAAGTATCTACATATAGCATCTGTGCTACATTATAATGTAGATTTGTGTATTTTATGCATATCTAAAATCAATGTTGTTAAAAAGCAGTTATAACTATAGCAGTGCGTAGCAGATTTTGAACAAACTGTTATTGATCCACGATACACTATTTAGTACAAATGTTGTCAAATAAAGGCGCTATAGGACTGTTGTCTAGTGGAATTTGAATAAGCTGGTATTGACACATTGCGTAAAAGTAACATCATGTATAATATGCACTAGTATTACTACTGTTATTTGAAATTTAACTCTTATACTTTTGTGATCTTCTCAGATTCGGCATCAACTGGAGACACTTCTAGGTGAGAAAGCACGTTTGGCTAATGAGAATGAGACATATTCAAGGGAAAACCGTTTCTTGAGGGAAATTGTGGAATATCATCAGCTGACAATGCAGGATGTGGTGTATCTGGATGAGGGTATGGAAGAAGTGACAGAACTTTATCCTATGGATGCTAATGGAGTTGCCAGGCTGCTATCTGTCTCGCCGCACTCGTCATCACCAACATCGCCTAATGAGGTTATTCTCGGGTCAACAAAAATAATGTTTCCTGTGCCAGAAGAAGAAGATGATGATAAGAGTACATCAGAAGAAAATGAGACTCCTAGTCCTCCTAGTGTCTCAGCTTCTAAACATGCAAAATGATCACCACCCTGTTTTTGTTCATAGGGTAGCCTTAGATGAGGTTCTCTTGTTTTGAGGAATATATGCATGCTTTTTAACATATATTCATTCATTTATTATACCTGATTGCAATGTGAGGGCTGAGGAAAAGGATGGGTGTATTTGATGACAACCCAAGTTTGTTGTGTGTGTAACTTTCCTGTCACTATAAGGTTGATTTGAAAAATTCTTTAATTTTGTTCAATGTATTGGCTGATCATATTTTGCTGGATGGCCTATTACAAGGAGTATAGCTTCCTTTAACATTTTAAATGTATTGTTCCACAATAGGTAAAAGAAATTTACCACACTCCTCATCTTTATCCCATCTGTCTTTGGAATATTAAAAATGGCAACTGGATCAGGCAAATGCTCCAAGAGAAAAATGAAACAATGCATTAATAAAGTTATAAATCACCTCAAATTTCTAGAATTATTCTTGTTTAAGTTTTGAAGCTTCCTCCTAAAAAATAACTCAAAAGATGAGAGTGCTAAAACAAATATATACATCCAACTAATCCAAAACCTCAATATTATGAGACTCAAATACAACTTTAATACCCCAACTCTCACGTTCACACTTAGTGCGGACTCTGGATTCAATTACCACATTATCATCTTAACCCGACTTTAATACTATGTTAAATGAGATTAAATCTCACTAACAAAAAGCTAACTCAAATGATGAGCGTGTATAAATTCATATATATCCGACAAGATTAAACTTTAATAATGTGAAACTTCAATACGACTTAAATACTCCAAACACCGTAAATTCTTCTTTGGTATCTACTTGAGGAGTTTGGCTACCCTTTTAAATGGAATGATTCATTGGAGCAAATTACTTCAGAAAGCATTTATGATCTCATAATTACATTAATGTCCCTTATTCTTCATACCACTTACCATCGCTTCAATACAACATACATTATCACCGGTGTATGTTTAGCTTAAGGAAACTAAACCTCAACCCATTTGAGGGAATGAATCAAATCAGACATTTAGTTTAATAACAAATTTTGAATCATAAAATGGCAAATGGTCATTAACATTTCAATCGAACTTGAGGGTTGAGAAGTCCTTCACGGTTCAGTTAATTGTGCTTTTTTTTTTCATGACCAAAAAAATTGTGCTTTTATTTAGACATCCAAGCATTAAGAATATCTAGACACCATTTCATTATCTCTGTATATCTAGTTAAAACAAGACTCAGACAAATTATGTAATATTTGCTTTTGAATTCTATGAAACTCCAAAATTACCTGCGATTTCCACAAAAGTAAAAGATAATATCACAGATTTATTAAATTTACTGCTGAAAGGTGATATTATTGACCATAACCTGCCAGAGGATCAAACACTTCTTGTGTCTAATACCACATTGAGAGCAATTAAAAGAAAGAAAGAAAAAAGTATAGAATTGCTAATTTGATTCACAATATATAACAGATTGCAGTTTGGAGAAAGACATCTTCATTCCCTTGCAAATGAAGAGCCACATTTAATTATACATTTAATAAACTTCCTAGTTTACAGGGTCATATAATACACTTAACCTCCTACAAGTACATTATATGAATAATAGGTGACCAGGTAAATTCTATTTATCTGCATTCATCTTCTCATAGTGTCTCCAAAATGACTCCAGTGAATTTTACATGTGTAGATGTATATAGATCAGGATTGCTGCTTCGACAAGTTAAGCTTCAAAGCAGAAAAAACTTCCTGGCTTGTATATGATTTCAGAATAACTGGAAAAACAAACTAGTAGACCCATCACCAAATGACCTGAGGTCTGCAGGTTTTACCAAAGCCCTGCACAACGGGCAGGTCCTTTCCCTCTCAAACCTGGCAAATAAGATAATCAGGAGCACAAAAATACATGGGAAAAAATATTAAATATAGTAACAAACAGTAAGCAATACAAGACATGTTGACCCCAAACCCATAAATACATTTGAAGACCAGAAGATTACAAATTTAATACATACTGGTAATCAGATTGGAGTTGAGCATATCCACCCCAATATATTAAATTTAAATCCTCGTTTTTAACATCATTAAGTCACATCATATCCTGAAATCATGTCTCATCTTCACGGCCATAGAGTCTTCATGTTAAATCAAATCAAGTCAATATTAATTTCTCCTAACAAACTAATCAACCAACCAGAACATTTGCTTTCTTTAATTTCTTTAATCAATACTTACACTTCTTCATTTAAATATTAAATTATATATTATAAGATAGTTGAAATGATTAAAATATTAAATATTTTTAATATCGATCTTTTTTATTGATCAAACAAATTGATTTTTGAAAAAATATATTTTTAATTTGATTTTCATATCTTGTAAACTACCCATACAGTACTTGTTAGTTTAACTGAAATGTAAATGACAGTTTTATATTCTTATGCAAACCAGGACATAAAGGTAAGAGCAAAGCAAGTCTCACCACTCTGATACACAGTCTTCACAGAAAATGTGTTTACAACGAAGTAAGATTGGGGCATGCATCTTCTCTTGACAAATGGCACAAAGATCACCAGCTGCAATGACCTGCAATCACATACATTACTTTCATGAACAACTTGCTGCTCCCATACATGCATATAGCAGGTTAAAAAGCTCATAATACACCAAAAAGTGCGATAAGTGCCTAAACATTAGGTCTCATCTCATAATCAACTGGGCCGTGAAACTTTGAAAGCAATCAACAATTCCTAGTGTTAATTTCGACTTAAGTTTGTTCTCGATCCTACAGCCATTAGACAAAATTAAAACATTTGTCTGTTCGTTCGATAATTATGATGCTATTTAGTTCTTTGATTCAAAACACTGCCAAAAATGCAGCTTAGTAGGAAGTCAAATCAATGAACATTAAACACAAACTAGCTAAAACAATCTTCCCCAACCAAGCTACAACTAAACCTTCATATTGCTTGTGTAGTAGGTTTATAATGTTAAGTTTTTATTTAAAACCAGACTTGAAAAGGCACCCACCATAATGCAAGCACAAAGCAAATAATAATAACCCATTATATGATGATGGCATCATTTCTTTAAAAAAAATACCACCCATCAAAGTAACCTAAAACTACAGTTGTTGGAAAAAATTAGAAGTTCCATCACGCATAAATCATGTATCCATACTGGACTGGTAAACCTTAGTTGCTGGTTTAGAATGACAATTTTTGCTTCACGTTTCAGTTGTAGTTATTATTTAAGCAAAAACCACTAAGGTTTCTAAAAGAGTACATAGTACATACTGGAAAGGAGTCCATTGAACTCCCTCTCTTTAAAAGTATAGATGACCACACATAACCAAATTGGGGAAAAAAACACTAAAACAACAGGTCAGCAAACTCTTAAATATTAACAAATTGCCACTTAACAGCAAAAAAGAAGTCATTTACAGAGATAACGGCTAAACGTTGAAACATTAACAGTTGATTAGCCAACACCAAAATCAATTATCAAATGAAGACATCCACAGTACCTGCTCTGATGTTGCATAAGCCCCATAGTGTACTTCTTTACGTGACAATGCCTTCACCGCAGCAAAGAAAGATTGCACCTAAAAACCACTATACAGTTAAGAGAAGAACCACCAGATGCCAACCCATTCTGTACACTTTCAGTAATTTAATGTATATTAAAAATTGTAGTTTTATTATATATATACATGTGGGGCCCCACATTAACAGCTTCTATCTCCCTATGACTCTCAGCGTCAAGGGCAACTAGTCTTAAACCCCTACAATCAACTTTGGTGAGATTCCAAAGCTGATGATGCACGGGAATTAAAAACTTGAGTTCATCTAAAACACCAAAGCCAATAGTAGGGATGTTAAAAAATATTTGTTGGCACTAAACTAAACTAGTATTACACAGTTGAGTTTAAAAAATAAAGCTAGTAAAGAAAAAGATGTTTAAATAATGGAATTATGCACAACCTGAAAAAATTTGTTTATATTTAGGCGAGTGAGAAACACTAGAAGGATACTCTTCACATGCTACATACATACAAACATAAATTTTGAAAGAATAACACACCTTTTCAACAACAGATGTGAGCTTAAATGTTAGATACAACCCTGTCATCAGTGATGAAAAGAGGCTTCCATATTCTTTGTTCAGGAAGAAACGATACCAAACTGGTGTTGGCAACAAGGCTCGGTAAAGCAGGAGGAAGTATTCAACTAAAGTCAGCAACTGCCCCTGATGAATAAATGATGGTACAATCAGAATTATGTAATGTGAGAAAAAGTCACAGATCCTGAACCCAAAACTCTTTGAAATCTTACAAGAAATAGCAGCAACATGTTGGTAATAATATAACTTAAAAAATAATAAGAAAAGGCATCTTCAAATATTCTTCTATTCCCTTAACATTGAACACTTAGATTAAATTTCCATAGTGCTTCATAATTTATTACCTCACCTGCTTACGATAATTGCGGCCTCTGCTATTCTTATAATACATTAACAATATACACTTGAATATCATTGCTGCCTGGCGCGCCAACGTATCTGAAATTATAGAATATAATTTGTAAAGCAATGGAATTAATTCTCTGCTCATTGATTTCAAAGAAAGAATATATAATTCCATAAAAAGCAGTGTGCAAGAGTTTCCACCACATTAGTAGTTTCATGCTAACAGGTCAAAAGAGATCAATGGAAATGACTCGAATGAATTGTAAATTTATACAGACAAACACATGCAATTAAAATAAAGCAAAAGTTATGCTTCTAAAAAAGAATGGACATAGAATATAAATTATCCATTCAGTGACCATTACTGGGAGAAAAAACACTCAAACAAGAATCAGTTGGGAAATCATGAAGAAAATTTTCAGTTGCAACATAATAGAAGAAGAAATCTCTGCATTTATTATGGAGATGTGATTAGAAAGGATAACTAAGACATAAGTAAGATACATTTGAACTTTTCCTCTTGAATACACTCAACAGCAGGTTAATTGCAAGTTGAGAGGAAAACATAAGTAACATGAGATTGTCAGAACGAAAGACAAGCATACAAGTATATACAGTGAGAAACATGGTCGGAAAGGGAAAAACACACCATTGACCATGATGACGAAAATAGCATGCCAGAAAGGTGGTATTTCTTTGGGAGGAAGCATGACTAACGGATTCATTAGATCATCATTTTGATACCACCAATAAACACCAGCAACATGAAGTGCAAAAGCAACAGAAATTCCAATCAAAACAGGCATTTTCCTCTCTCCCTGCAGCCACCAAAAAACAATTCCTTAAGAAACAACACAATTTTTATATACATTAACAACAAAGCTCGTTTTCCACATCTCATGGACAAAGAATACAGAAACACAAACTCTCACACCTTCAAGGCCGTTTGTTTCCTCAGAATGTCATTAGACTTGAAAAGGACAGCAGCAATCCAAATGGTAACAAAAAACCCTGCAACCACATAAAACTCACCAAAATAAAATACCCCTTCAAACAGACACTTACCCAGCAAATAAAAAAGTAAAAATCCAAGCTTCTAAAACAAACAAAAAATAGAAAGCAAATTGGTGTAGTTTCATTTTCATTGATAGTGATAGTAATAGTAATAAACAAAAGTTGGAAATTGAGAACGAACCTTGCAAATGCTGGCGAATGAAAACAACCAAAAGAAGCAAAGAAAAGGGCAAGACTTGCTCAATCCACCTAGCAGCATGTTGAATATCATATCTCTGGTAAGATGAATCCCTCCCATTAGCACCAACACCACCACCACCTGTTTCTGCATCAATATTTCCACTCTCCGTCCGCAAAACGCCCTCAACATCACCCTGTGAAGGGGAAGACGTCATCCCAGCTGCACCTGCAGAAACACCGTCATTCCCCACCACCAGAGGAGTCTGTTCTTCCCTGTGATTATCCTGCTCTGTCGAACCGATTATCCTAATTGAAACCTCACCGTCGTCGGGGACAACATCGGTGCTAGGTTGGTGCTGGTTAGACCTCGCGGGAAGAATACCTGAATATTCTAGAAGCACCGATAACGGTGCCTGAATTATGCTGGCTGCTGAAGGGAATCTGTATCTTCTCGAATTTGATGACAAAGAAGACGCCGATGATGCTCCGGCTACCGGAGAAGCTCTGAATATGTCACCGCTCCCTTCCATTCGCGTCAAATCCCTAACCCTAGCTCTAAATCATAAAAATAAATGAGAAATGAAAGAAGAAGAAAAAAAGCGATGATGCTATGATGATGATGATGATGAAAGGGGAAAGAGATTGACCTGTGAAGACGATTCTCCGTTGAGGAATAGAATCAGAAAAAACGCGGCATTTGGGATGAAAAAGAGGGGCTAGGGTTTTGGGTTTGAAAGGATGGAAAATGAAAGAATGATGTTGGAAAATGAAAAATAAGAGTTGAATTTGGGGGGTATGAATTGAATGAGGGTTTGGAAATTGGAATTGGTGAAAGGGGGTTTGAGTTTTTTCTTTGTGTTGTGTTTGTGGTTGACTTGCTCGCTCGCTCGCTCGCTGGGTCTCTGCCTGGTATGTTGTGCGGGGAAAGGCGCCAGAGAGAGAGAGAGAGAGAGAGGGTAGCTAGCTACGAGACAAAAGGTGAGAGATGAAAGGAAAGAGAAGCAGCCATTTCGGATACTATACTTGCTTTGCTTTCTCATCCCCCAATTCATATTTCCCTATATTTCATTTCGTCACATTCGTCATTTTTTTTATCTAAAAAAAAATATTATAATAATTATTAAAATTAAATAAATTTTTATGTTCTATAAAATTTTGAAATTTTCTTATTAAACTTTATTAAAGAAAGATGTTTGACCAAAATGGATAATTAATTATAGAGTTTTTTAATTGTGGTATTTAATTATAAATTTTATTTATATGAATTGTGAACAATCAATTAATTATAATTTTTAGATCATTGATAATATTTAATTTTTTTATAATTATTTATAAAATTATTAGTCATAATTTATCGATTATGTAAAATATTTGATACATAAAAATTAAACTCTTTATTTATATTTAAAAATGAAAAGCATTTTGTTGTTAAAGGTCTTGCAAAGAAAAATGTTGAACTAAATTATTAAATTTTTTTTTACCAAACCAAAATCACTAATTTGCAGATATTTTTTTTAGTTTTGTTTTTATCCTTATATTATATACTTTAGATTTAATCTATATGCTTCGTTAAAATACAAATTTTTATATGCATGCATTCAAGCACATATCACCGTCTAGATTGATATTTGTGCAAATGCTTTTGGAATGAATATAAGAAAGTAACATTATAATATGTTTTAGTTACATATATATCTAAAAAGTTTTATATTGTCATAGAAAAGTTGTGTAAATTGAATTATATAATATTAACCTAGAAAGTACTAAAATTATCTCCTTTGTTGTGAGAGTCTTGCACCTACTCTTCCTTCAATGAGAGGTTTTTTCACTTTCATTTTGTTTTCTCAATCTCAAAATGTGTGTATTCGCTCAATCTATTCATGATGCACAAGGTGGCACTCAACAAGGGGGGTTGTTTTCAAATATGACAACTTTGAGGAAATTGTTAACTTTCAATTGTGTTTGTTAGAGAGATTTTTAATAGATAGAAAGATACATATTAATGCCACAAATGAGCGACTTGAGAGTGTATGGAGGCTATGACATGTTGTTATCATGGAAGTCGAAACAAGTTTGTTCTTTTTTAAGTTTTATCACAAGTTGGACAAATAATGACCGATGGAACAAGGGCCTTGAATTTTGAGAATCGCATATTGATCCTTAACGAGGTACAAAACGGTGATGTTTTCAATCAAATACCATATTGAATCATTTGATATCTTGGTCCATGTGCATTAGTTTCCTACATGCTCCATGGCACAAAAAATTGGGGAGCATGATAATGTCATTGGTTTTTGTTTGCAATATGGTCCAAAAAATAACACTAGTTTTTGGAGAAGTTACATGAGGATTCAGGTTTGATTGGATGTGTAGAAACTATTGAAGATATACGAGAGGATGAAAAATGAAGGTGCAAAAAACACAAGAATGAGGGTTGAATTGTGTTTTGCCTTATTAAAAATTTCTTTTCAAAATTTTGATTCAAGATACTTAAAACTGATAAACAGATTAGAGGCAGCAATAAAACAAAGTAATAGGGCAGAGAGAGAAACATTGTTCAGTCCTCTCACACAAAAGGATTTATCCACTAATTCAAACCTGAATTACACCACCTGACACTACAAGTTAGTTTTCTCAACTTCCAGTCTGAATACATATCGTTGAGACACTACAACACTTTTACCCTACAAGTCAGGTCTTCTCAACTTCTAACTTGAAAACCTACAAGTCGTTGAGGCATAATTGCCATGACTGGGTTAGGTTACAAAGGGGTGAAACTGGATTCTGTTTTACTTTCTTCTAAGCATCTTAATTACAATGAACATCACACTAAAACAGAGCACTAAGTAATATGAAGTTGAACGAATGCCTTTGCTAAAACTGAAACCATGAATTCTAAATAATTAGAGAATTTTGAGTTCGTAAGGTTTTATGAATTGTTGTGTTGTATTTTCTTCTTCAGAATTGATCCCTTTATATAGCATTAATTAAGGTTTCAATAATGTCCCAAACAAATTCTGAGTGCATTTTCATTGTGTGAGGTCAACAAAGATCTTCACAAAAAAATAAACCTTGATAGATATGGTTTGGGAATATGACTGTTGAAGCTTGATTAATTCAAAAACAAATCTTCTATAATGATTTTGTGCGAGAATGTCTATATAGCACTTGAAAATAATTTTTCTTGAATATTCTAAGTGTATCATCCTTGTGCAAGGTCAATAGAGATCTTCACAAAAAATAAACCTTGATAGATATAATTTGGGAATATGACCACTGAATCTTAATTAATACAAATCTTCTAGAATGGTTATGTTCGAGAATGTCCTAATAACGCTTGAAAATAATTCTCCTTTAATCTTTAGAGTGTATCTTTCTTGTTTAAGAGTCGCGGGAACATATCAGAATCTCTTATTAGACCATCAAAATTATGAAACATCTTAGTCTTCATCAAATCGTTGACTTTTCATCAGAGTCGTTTACTTTCTTCATCAGAACATAATTTGATTATCTAAGTTATATGTTGTGTTGCTTGGCTCAAGTAGTCAAAGGCAGAACTGCATGACTTAGAATTAATGGCATGGGCGACGTCACCTTGTTGCATATTCAGAGCATGTTGTGCTCCTCAGAGCGAGCGAAACTTGACCTTTAGAGGCAATTCGAATATAAGCTTTAGAGTTATTGTAGTAGGCGCTTCAAAGGCATGTTTCAAACTTCAAATGCATGTTAAACAGAGTCATATTTCACTCTTCATAGGCATACACGCAAAATCTTCAGAGGCACACTGGGCAGACGCTTCAAAGGCAAATCTTTAGAGACAGATGCGCGCACAACAACGCATGTACTAACCAACATCTTAATGTTGTGTTTGTTGGAACCAAGTTGGTTTTTGAAATTAAAGTTTTGATGTTAACAAATGTATTTTATGAAAATCGTATTTTCACTTAGAAGAAGAATGAAAAATCAGAATATGTCACCAGAAGCATAAACAAGAAGATGACGTCACCAGAAGCAGATATCAGAGGATGACGTCACCAGAGGATGTTATCATAGGATGATCACTAGACGATGGTCACCAGAGGATATCATCAGAGTATATAACTAGAGGATATCATCAGAGGATATTACCAGAGGATATCATCAGAGGAATCTGTTAGAGAAAAATGCTCAAAACAGAATTGGAGCAAAAGACTCGAGAAACAAAATCTAGCTAAAAAGATGCTCAAAAGAGAATCTGAGAAAACTGCTCAAAATAGAATATGAGAAAAATGCTCAAAACATAATTGGAGCAAAAGACTCGAGAAACAGAATCTAGCTGAAAGTATGCTTAAAATAGAAGCGGAGCAAAATGCTCAAAACAGAATCGGAGCAAAAGACTCAAAACAGAATCTGAGCAAACTACTCCAGAATATTCTCAAAACAGATTAATTGAAATACACTCCAGAATTAAAGCATCAGTGAGCAAAAGACTCAAAACAGAATCTGAGCAAACTACTCCAGAATATTCTCAAAATAGATTAATCGAAATACACTGCAGAGTAAAGCATCATTGAAGCCCTAATTTCAACTATAAATAGAGGCTTAATGCTGAAGAATAAAGCATCGAAAAATAGAAGAACTCAAGCAAAAATTCATAAGTATTCAGAGAGTTCAAAGGAGAGAAACACTTGCTTAAAAGATAAATATTTTCTAAGTGTTCTTTTCTTAGAGTGTGAAGCTGATCGTCATCATAAATTATTCAGAAGCAAACACTCTAGTTTACTTTAAGATTATGGTGAGTATCAACTTTCCAAAAGTAGTTACTCAATTCTAATTTCGATCCCTTATATAAAATCCTATAGTGTTGAAGTTTCTTCTAAAATCTGGGGTTGTCAGGTTGTTAGAAAAAGACTTAGCTTGTAGGTTTAAGGTTGTGAAGGTTCTCAAAAGTCCGAGGTTGTCAGATTGTTTGAGAAGACTTGGCCGGTGTAGTCAAGGTGTTGTTGTTCCTCAAAAGTCTGGGGTTGTCAGACTGTTTGAGAAGACTTGGCTGGTATAGTCAAGGTGTTGTTGTTTCTCAAAAGTATGGGGTTGTCAGACTGTTTGGGAAGACTGACTTGAAGGGTCAGTGGTGTTGTAATTCAAAGGAGTTTGAATTAGTGAAAAAGGCATTCTGAAGGAAAGGACTGGACGTAGCCTTGTTAACGGTGAACCAGGATAAATTGTTTTGTTCTTATGTTGTGATTATCCGCTGCTAAATCTGATTATTTATTCATCAAATAATTTGTATCAATTCAACATAACAGCAAAAGAATTCAAGTTTTGCAAACACAATTCAACCCCCTTCTTGTTTTTTATCCAAGGGATCAACATGTCCAGATTCAATGAAGAAGCTACTGGAGGAAACATCAAGAGACCACCTCTGTTTGATGGAGAACGATTTAAATATTGGAAGGACAGGCTGAGAAGTTTTTTTATTTCACAAGATCCTAAACTTTGGGACTTGGTGGAAGATGGTTATACTGCTCCAGAAGATGCTGATGGTGTTAAATTTTCAAGGAGAGATATGGATACTGACCAAAAGAATATGTTTAAGTTGCATCACAAATCCAGAACGTTCATGATCAATGCAATCACATTCAAGGAGTTCGACAAGTGCACTAACAGAGAAATAGCGAAGAAATCTATGATAGTCTGATTCTGACTTACGAAGGCAGCAAGCAAGTTCAAGAAGCAAAGGCCAACATTCTAGTCAGGAAGTATGAGTTATTCAAGATGGAAGAAGATGAACACATTGAAGCAATGTTTTCCAGATTCCAGACTCTGGTCTCAGGATTAAGAGTACTCAAGAAGAGCTATACCACTGCTGATCACGTGAAGAAAATCCTTAGAAGTTTGTCAACCAAGTGGAGACCAAAGTTCACTGCCATTCAGGAAGCAAAGGATTTGAACACTCTGAAGTTGGAAGAATTAATCAGCTCCCTCAAGTCACATGAAATAGAGCTGGAAGAAGATGAGCCCAAGAAGAAGAACAAAACCCCAGCCGTAAAATCTAAAAAGAAGAAAGTTCTAAAGCAGAGTCAAAAGATAGTGATTCTGAGAACCAGAATCAGAAACCAGAAGAAGAAGAAGACATTGCCTTCATAACCAAAAAGGTTCTGAAGATATGGCAAAACAGAAGGAAGAAGTTTCCCCAGAGGTATTCCAAGCATTCCAACAAAGGAAATGATGAACACGAAAAAGAAAGTATCATATGTTATGGATGCAATGAACCTAGACACATCAAGTCAGAATGCACAAACCTGGAGAAAGGAAAACGCCAGAAGAAAGACTTCAGACCCAAGAAGAAAAATCTAATGGCAACATAGGATGATTATGATGAATCTTCTGAAGATGAAGAAGCAGAATTAGCCATGATGGCTCACATAAATTCTGCCTCTAGATCCAACATAAAATCTGACTCTGGAAGTGAATCAGAAGAACCAAAATTGGCTCAGACAGTTCGCACTCATTATGCCTCTAGATCCAACTCTGAAAGGAAATCAGAAGAAACAAAATTGGCTCTTATGGCACACATTCATTCTGCCTCTGGATCCAACCCATACTCTAATTCTGAAAGTGAATTAGAAACAGACTGGCTCTGACGGCTCACACAAGCGCTGCTTCGAGATCCGATACAGAATCTGATTCTGGAAGCGAATCATCAGAAGATGAAAAAGAGGTATTTTCTGAACTTATTCGATCTGATTTAATTACTGCATTGAATGATATTTTAAATATCAACAACAAACTTTCTTTAAAACTTAAAACACTTAGGGAAGAAAATTCAATTCTAACCAAAGGAACCAATGTTTTAAAAAATCAAAATGCAGAAAGTAAAACAGAAAATGCAATTCTTAAATCTGATATTGCTGAGCTTAAGTCTGAAAACCTAACTCTAAAAAGTAATCTTTGTTCAACATCAAGTAAAAATATTGTATGTAATTATGATATGCATGAACAAGTTTTACAAGATTTTATTGTTAATGGTATGGAAAGAAGCAAATATGCTTCTATGATCTATGGAGTTAGTAACAATGGTATAAGAGGCTTAGAATTTGATGAATCTGTAACTGTAACTGAACATATTCCTTCTAATGTTTTATGTGTTGTTTGTGCTAAGAAAGGTCACTCAAAATTGTCTTGTCCCATGATACAATCAAGGAAAGACAAGAAACCATTCAAGACTAACATACTTGGACCCAAACAGATTTGGGTATCAAAAGATAAATTTTTTTATGTTGCAGATGTTCTGAGCAACCAAAGTGAAACACCAGTCATGGTGCTTGGTAAATGGATGCTGGCAATATATGAAGGGAAAAGGGTTTATGTTCCAACATTTATCAAGCAGAAGCAAAGTAACTCTGGTGGAAGAAGAACTGGTAAATACAATACCTATCAGAACCAGAACCAGAATCATATGAGGAACAGGATGAAGGTGCAAAGACGAGAAGAGGGGTTGAATTGTGTTTGACTAACTTGACTACTTTTTCTGTTTTTGCAGTTTTAAAACAAAACTTGATGTATGAATAAAATAGAGTTAGCAGCGGATATAAAGTAAAAATAAAAACACAGAATTTTATACTGGTTCACCGTTAATAAGGCTACGTCCAGTCTCTTCACTTTGAAGGATTTCACTAATTCAAAACCTTGAATTACAACAATACCACTGACCCTCCAAGTCAGTCTTCTCAAACAGTCTAACAATCCTAGACTTTTGAGGAATACAGCACCTTGACTTCTCAAGTCAAGTTTTCTCCTACCAATCTGACAACCCGAGATTGTAGAAGGAATTACAACGCCTTGAATCTAATTGCTAAGTAATCTGCTACCCATTCTAACTCGCTCAGATTGTAGACAATACTTCAACAACTTATATTTAACACAAGCGAAAGAAAAACACGAGTGCTTACTTCTGGAAAGCTGGAACTCACAATTAATCTCACTGAAAACTCGAGTGTTTGCTTTTGGAAGTGTATGACTCTTTTCTAATTTCGATGTTAAGTCTTCTGTCTTGAGCCTCCTTTTATAGATGCAGATTAGGGCCTCTTCCAAGCTTAAATTTGAGTTGTATCTTGCTGGATTCTCTTGCAAAAATAACTTGTCCAATCGGGTTTCACTTTAAATAAAAAACATATCTTTTTCTACTCCAGATTGCCTTTCAAAAATAACTTTGACCAATTCTGACTTTAATTAATTCTGGAACAAATCTTTCTTCCCGCCAATAGTTTCTAAATTCCACAAGACTTCAATTTATTTTTGTATCAAATCCTTTTTAATACTTTGATCAAATTTAATCAAATCTCCACCGATTATCATCATGATTAAATCTGAACCCTTTGATCTTCTACTCTCGTCCACATCTGGACCATACTAAGTGATCTGTAGTGATCCTCTGATTTCGGCCAATGATGGACCACACGTTTTGACCTTCTGATTTCGGCCAACACTGGGCCATGGTCTGATCTTCTGATCTCGGCCAACACTTGGCCATATACTTAAATCTTGACTATTGATCCGAAACTTTTCCCTCTGATATGGACCAATTTTGAACTGGGTCTAGATTGAACTGAAATTAAATCTGGACAAAGGATATTTAATTATGGACATTTACCTCTTGATTTGGATCAGGTCTTGATTAAATCTGGACATCATTTCTTCTGATCTTGACTGAGTTTCATACTCTAAACTATGCTATCTTCTGGTTTGGGTCAAATCTGGATTAAATCTCTTGTTCTAGACCCATTAACTTATCCTCTGATTAAGTCTGGATCAAGTCTGGACTGTTTATCATTTCACTTCTAGGCTATCTTCTGGTTAGAATAACTTCTGGACTAAGTTTGACTTATGATATCTTCTGGTCTGGAACAAGTCTCCCTCTGGCAAGCTTCCTTCTGGTCTGGTCCAGGTCTCCTTCTGGACTTTGCTTCCTTCTGATCTGGGCCAGTAAAGATATCATCTAGTGGTGTTTTGACATCCTGGTGTATCCTCTGGTAATTTCAGGATGCATTATCTGGTGACTTCTGGATGTGTATCCTCTGATAACTTCATCTTCTGGTGGCATTTTAATATAGTAATTCAAGGTACAAAATAAGATTACATGGAGTGCTTTTCTAAACATCAAAATCCTAAGTACTTATAACCAACTTGGTTCCAACAATCTCCCCCCTTTTGATGATGACAAAACCTTAACTTATTTTGTTAGCTTGTAACTCGAATTACTTGAAATACTCCCCCTCAGACCAATCTCTCCCTCTAAGTCTAATACTGACTTTTTCTTCTCCTTTTCAACTTCTTCTTTATTCATCTCTTTCTGATTTTTTTCTCTATCCCTGTTTCCTTTCCTTTTCAACTCCTTCTTTTTTCATCTCTTTCTTTTTCGCTCCTCCTTTCTTGTTATCTCTCCTTTTCTACTTATTTCTCCTTTTCTCTCTCTCCCCCTTTTTGTCATCAGCCAAAGAGAGGTCCTACTATTTTTGTTTTTTCTTTACAAAGTACAGAAATTAAAAACAAAAAATAAAAGATATAAAATTAAAATTACACAAAAATTAAAAACTCCTAAGAAGACTACTTGAGCTAGTCAGATATGGAGACGATGTTGAGATGTTTCTTGATGAACTCGAACTTTTCTTCAGGTAATGCTTTGGTGAAGATGTCAGCTTATTGATGATCGGTGTCCACAAATTGGATGCTTAAAGTCCATTTTTGAACATTGTCCCTAATGAAATGGTGTTTTATTTCAATGTGTTTGGCATTTAGAGTGTAAGATCGGGTTCTTGGTTAGGTTTATGGCTGAAGTGTTATCACAGAACAAAGGGATATTAGTTTCAAAGATGTTGTAATCTTCAAGTTGGTGTTTCATCCAGATTAACTGTGAGTTACATCCTGCTGCTGATGTATACTCAGCTTCAACTGTTGACATAGCAATGGTGCTTTGTCTTTTGCTTGACCAAGAGATCAAATTATCACCTAAGAAAGTGCAGTTGCCGCTTGTACTTTTCCTTTCCAACTTCTCTCCAGCATAGTCGGAATCACAAAAACCTCTGAGTTTGTAGGTGGGGGTTTTCTTGTATAACAGGGTAAGGTTGATGGTTCATTTAAGGTATCTCAGAATTCGTTTGACAGCAGTTAAATGGGATTCCCTAGGGTCAACTTGAAAACGCGCACATACATAAACACTAAATAGAATGTCAGGTCTAGAAGCAGTTAAATAAAGAAGGGATCCAATCATACCTCTGTATGTTTTCTGGTCTACCTTTTGGCTGGTTTCATCTTTCTCAAGTGAGCAGGTTGGGTGCATGGGGGTGGCCATAGGCTTACAGTCACTCATTTTGAACTTTTTAAGAAGTTCTTTAGTGTATTTAGATTGGTGAATGAGTACACCTGATTTACCTTGGTGAATCTGAATTCCCAAGAAGAACTTAAGTTATCCCATCATGCTCATTTGGAACTCTTTCTGGATTAGGTCAGAAAACTCCTTGCACAAAGTGCCATTAGTAGATCCAAAGATGATATCATCAACATAAACTTGAATAATCAAAATATCATTTTTAATGGATTTCCTAAATAGAGTATTATCAATCTAGCCTCTATTAAACTCATTCTTAAGCAGAAAGTTACTAAGTCTGTCATACCATGCCCTTGGTGCTTGTTTTAAACCATATAAATATTTTTTAAGTTTAAAAACATGGTTTGGAAATTCAGAATTTTTTCAAATCCAGGGGGCTGTTTGACATAGACTTCCTCACTTATGTAGCCATTTAAGAATGCACTTTTAACATCCATTTGATACAGAATTATATCGTGATTAGCAGCAAATGATAAAAGAATTCTAATTGCTTCTAACCTGGCCACTGGAGCAAATGTCTCAGTGTAATCAATACCTTCCTATTGACTGTAACCTTGACCTACAAGTCTTCCTTTGTTCCTTACCACTTCACCTTTTTCATTGAGTTTATTCCTGAACACCCATTTGGTTCCAATAATGTTTTTGTTTGGTCTGGATACTAGATCCCAAACATCAATCCTTTGAAATTCATTCAGCTTTTCTTGCATTGCAAGTATCCAATCTTCCTCTGCCAAAGCTTCATCAACATTGGTAGGTCTGCATCAACTTCTGGTTATGGTAACAACTTCTGATTCTTATAAATCAACTTCTGGTTCTGGTAAATCTGTAACAGCATCTGATTATGATAAATCAGCTTCTACGTTCTAGTAAGTCTGTAATAGCTTCTGAATTCCACAAGACTTCAATTTATTTTTGTATCAAATCCTTTTTAATACTTTGATCAAATTTAATCAAATCTCTACCGATTATCATCATGATTAAATCTGAACCCTTTGATCTTCTGCTCTTGTCCACATCTGGACCATACTAAGGGATCTGCTGTGATCCTCTGATTTCGGCCAACCCTGGACCACACTTTCTGATCTTCTGATCTCGGTCAACCTGGACTTGCAAACTGATCTATTGTGATCCTCTGATTTCGGCCAATGCTGGACCAAACATTCTGACCTTCTGATTTCGGCCAGATTCTTCTTCTTCTTTGGTTCATCTGCTTCTGCTTCTGCTCCCTTTGGTTCTGGTGAACCTGCATTATCTTTATCTTGCTTTGATATGTCAAGATCAAGCAGTTTGTCATCAGATTTAATGATAATAAAACTCATATAACGAAAGTAAATACAGCTAGTTTGTCAATTAGGTTTCTAGCAAAACAGCTTTTGGTTCTGATAAGTTTGGATCAGCTTATGGTTTTAGTGAATCTGCATCTGTTTCTGGTTCTAGTAACCAACATTGGTTTCCTCTAGTTTGGATAAACCAGCATTGGTTTCCTCCAGCATCAATTTCCTTTTTGTTCTGGTCAACCATTAATTCTGCTTTTGGTGGTTTCTGCTTGAAACCACTGAAATGTTGTTTCTGTTCAATTCGTGTGAATCACCTGGTTCTTTAAATCTTTGAGAAACTACAAAATGCTTATCTAGCTTTGATTTTTAAGATCAAGCTTCTTGTTATCACAGTAAACATAAATATCAAACAATAATAGTATTTACAGCAAGATGTAACCTCTATGTCAGCAGTTTCAGTTTTACTCTGAAAATCCTCTTGCTTCTGATTTTCAGATTCTGAATCTGTATGTTTAAATGATTTGGATGAAGGGTTTTGAATGCCCTTCTAGATTTGTAGTCTTGATGAATTTCACTGGAGTGTTTGAAGAACTCTCCTGATTCCGATTCTTCTCTTTCTGCTTTGGCTGATACACTATGTTCCTCTTGTGATTCTGGAACTTATAGTGATTCTGGTAATTCTGCTTCTTATGGTAATATTGAAGCTGATGTGTGTGATTCTGCTGTTTGTGGCTAAACCTCTGATTCTGATACTTATACTGGTTCTGGTTCTGGTTCTAGTTTGGGTTCTGGTACTGATTTTGATTCTGGTTCCAGTTCTTGTGCCTCTGATACTGGTTCCAGTTCCTGTTCTGATTTTGGTTCCAGCGTTGGTTCTAGTTCCAGTTCATGTACCTGTGATATTGGTTCTTGTTCTGATTTGTGTGATATGTGTGATTTCTTTGATATTTCATGTTCTTCCTATGATTCTGGTTCTGGTACTGATAGGTATTTTGTTGACCAGTTCTTCTTCTACCAGAGTCAGTTGGCTTCTGTTTGGTAGATGTTGGAACGTAAACTTTCTTCTGCTTGTGTATTGCCAACATCCATTGTCCATGCACCATTGTTGGTGTCTCCTTCTAGTTGCTCAGAATATCTACAACATAGACAATTTGATCTTTCGGTACCCAGAACTGATTGGGTTCAGGTTTGTTTGTTTTAACAACTCTCTGATCTTGTTCAGATTTTACCATTGGACAAGATAATTCAGAGTGACCTTTCTTAGCACAAATAATGCACAAAACATGAGAATGAACAATTTTAGTTTCAGCAATAGTTTCTGTAAAACCAAGTACTCTCTTTTCAGTGTTACTGTTTCCATAAATCATATATGCATATTTACTTCTTTCCATTTCATTAGAAATAAAGTTTTGAAAAAAATTGCTCATGCATATCAGATTCATAAACAGTTTTGGAAGTGGAACAAATATTACTTTTGAGAGTTTGGTTTTCAGATTTGAGTCTTGCAACTTCAGTTTTAAAATCCTTGTTTTCAGTTGTATACTCATAATTTTTATTCTTTAAAACTTGGATTTCTTTTGTCAGATTTTTCTTATCTTCCCTAAGAGTTTTCAGTTTTAAAGGCATCTTATTGTTTGCATTTAGAAAGTCTTTTACAGCCTCAATTATTTCAGATTTAGAGAGATTAGAAAATAACTCACTGTCTTCATCTTCTGAATCTGTTCCAGAGCTTGAGCTGTATCTAGAACTTGAGTTGGTATAAGCCATCAGAGCCAGAATTGCTTCCTCTGATGTGCTTCAGACTTGCCTGAATGACTACTTCGATCATTCTTCCTTTTGCCAGCTTTCCTTCCTGAAACTGTGCCTTTACGAAGTCCAGAGGCAGACCTGATGTGTGGCATCATTGCTGTTTCTGCCTCTTCTTCATCAGACGATTCTTCTTCTAATTCTGATGCATCTCAGGCTGCCATCAGACCCTTCTTTCTGAATCTGGGACTCTTCTTGTGATGTTTTCCTTTTTCCATATTTGGACATTCTGACTTGATATGTCCAGGTTCATTGCATCCATTACAGACGATGCTCTTCTCGTCAGATTCTTCCTTTCCTTTGATGTTATGTTTCTTCTTGAAGCTTCTCCTCTTCTTGTTTTCCCAGATCTTAACCATATGTTTGGTTAAGTAAGCCATATGATCATTGTCACTGTCGCTATCCTCTGATTCTAGTGCTGCCTTTGCAGCTTTCTTCTGTTTCGACTTCAGGGCCATGGTCTGATCTTCTAGTCTCGACTAACATTGGGCCATATACTTAAATCTTCACTATTGATCTGAACCTTTTCCCTCTGATCTGGACCAATTCTGAATTGGGTCTGGATTGAACTGAAATTTAATCTGGACAAAGGATATTTAATTCTGGACATTTACCTCTTGATCTGGATCAGGTTTAGATTAAATCTGGACATCATTTCTTGTGATCTTGATTGAGTTTCATACTCTAAACCATGATATCTTCTGGTCTGGGTCAAATTTGGATTAAATCTCTTGTTCTGGACCCATTAATTTATCCTCTAATTAAGTCTGGATCAAGTCTGGACTATTTATCATTTCATTGTCAGGCTATCTTCTGGTCAGAATAACTTCCGGACTAAGTTTGACTTATGATATCTTATGGTCTGGAACAAGTCTCCCTCTGGCAGGTTTCCTTCTGGTCTGGTCCAGGTCTCCTTCTGGACTTTGCTTCCTTATGATCTGGGCCAGTAAAGATATCCTCTGGTGGTGTTTTGACATCCTGGTGTATCCTCTAGTAATTTCAGGATGCATTATCTGGTGACTTCTGGAGGTGTATCCTCTGATAACTTCATCTTCTGGTGGCATTTTAATATAGTAATTCAAAGTACAAAAAAAGATTACATAAAATGCTTTTGTAAACATCAAAATCCTAAGTACTTAGAACCAACTTGGTTCCAACACAGAAAATATCAAAGAAATCACACATATCATACAAATCAGAACAAATAGAGAAATATACATATCAACAAAACAGGAACTACCAGAAGAAACAAAATTATGATCAGTTCCAGAATTATCAAAGGAACCTGATATATCAACAGAAAGAGGAGAATCAGAATCAGGAGAGTTCTTCAAACACTCTAGTGGAATTCATCAAGACTACAAACCTGGAAGGGAATTCAAATTCCTTCATCCAAACTCTCTATTCACAGAATATGCAAGTTCAGAATCTGAAAACCAGAAAAGAAGAAATACGAGGGTTTTCAAAGTGAAACTAAAACTGGTCATATAGGTTATATCTTTCTTTAAATATTATTATTGTATTGATATTCTATTTACTGTGATAACAAGAAGATTGATCTTAAAAATCAAAGCTAGATAGGTATGTTGCAGTTTCTCAAATATTTAAAGGAACCATGTGATACACAAGAATTGAACACTTCAGAAGAAACAACATTCCAGTGGTTTTAAAAACAAGCAGAAACCACCAGAAGCAGAATTAAGGTTAACTAGAACAAGAGGAAACCGAAGCTAGTTTACCAGAACCAGAGGAAATTGAAGCTGGTTTACCAGAACCAGAGGAAACCGATGCAGGTTTACTAGAACCAGAAGTTGATACAGATCTACCAGAACCAGAAGCTGATTTACCAGAACCAAAAGCTAATGTAGACAAACCAAGAGAGCTTGAAAAGATGGAAGATGAAAGCGAAACAAAAGAACCTAACAAATCTTCAAAGGATGAATCTGAAGATAAGTCAGAAGAAAGATGGATGGAAATACAAATCTTCACATCCCGAAATGCTAATCATTATGAGTGCAAGTGATTTCTTAAGGATCAGATCATCACTTAAAGAAATCAGTTTGTTTGGCTTACTCTCATTTATTAAGCCTACTTTTTTTGATGAAGCACTGAGGGAAGATGGATGGATTGTTGCCACGCAACAGGAGTTAAATGAATTTGAAAGGAATGATGTTTGGGATCTAGTTCCAATACCAGAAAAGAACATTATTGGAACCAAGTGGTTTTCAGAAACAAGCTAAATGAAAATGGAAAAGTAGTCAGAAACAAGGCACGACTTGTTGCACAAGGCTACAGTCAGCAAGAAGATATTGACTACATTGAGACTTTTGTTCCAGTGGCCAGAATTTTCTAAATTGATGCAGCAGGAATTTCAAATGAGCATGATGGGAGAACTTAAGTAATTCCTAGGAATACAAATTCAGCAAAGTCAAAAAGGTATATTCATTCATCAATCAAAATTTGCAAAAGAGCTTCTCAAGAAGTTTAAGATAAGTGAATGCAAACCTATAGCTACTCCAATGCACCCTACCTGCTCACTTGAAAAGGATGACTCAGGACAAAAAGTTGATCAAAAATCCTACATAGGAATGATAGGATCTATACTCTATCTCACTGCTTCGAGACCTGATATCATGTTTAATGTATGCATTTGAGCTAGATTTCAGTCTGACCCTAAGAGAATCCTTAAATACTTAAAAGGCACTACCAACCTCATCTTGTTCTACAAGAAGACTCTTACATACAAACTGAGTGGATATTGTGACTCTATTTATACTGGAGATAAACTCGAAAGAAAGAGTACAAGTGGAAACAACACATTCTTAGGAGAAAATTTAATATCATGTACAAGCAAGAGACAAAGCACCATTTCCATGTCAACAGCAGAAGCTGAATATATTTCAGCAGCCGGATGCAGCTCCCAACTCATTTGGATGAAACATGAGCTGGAAGACTACAAAATCATGGAAACAAACATCCCTTTATACTGTGACAACACTTCAGCCATCAACCTAACCAAAAACCCTATCCTATAGTCTAGAGCCAAACACATAGAGATCAAACACCACTTCATTAGAGATTATGTTCCAAAATGGGGTACTTAACATTCAATTTGTAGACACTGACCATCAATGGGCTGACATATTCACCAAACCATTTCCTGAAGATAGGTTTGACTTCATCAAGAAAAACCTCAATCTTACCTTCATCCTTGACTAGTTGCTTAGTAAAGTTGTAGTTTATTTTAATATGTATTTTCGTGTACTTTAATATAAAAAAATTAAAAAAACAATATTCAGCAATATTCATTTTTGTCTGATGATAAAGGGGGAGAAGATGTAGTATTTGATAAAATATCTAGGAAAAGATGATGTATTTGATATGATATCTGGGTATTGGACTTAGGGGGAGAAAATATAAAATGAAGCTTAGTCTTCGAGGGAGTCAAAGTCAAATGAAAGAAAAAAAAAGTATTATAAAAAATACATGGTGTAGTCATCATTAAAAAGAGGTAGATTGTTGGAACCAAGTTGGTTCTTGCAATTAAAGTTTTGATGTTAACAAATGTATTTTATGAAAATCGTATTTTGACTTAGAAGAAGAATGAAAAATCAAAAGATGTCGTCAGAAGCATAAACCAGAAGATGACGTCACCAGAAGCAGAAATTAGAGGATGACGTCACCAAAGGATGTTACCAGAAGCAGAAATCAGAGGATGATGTCACCAAAGGATGTCACCAGAAGATGACGTCACCAGAAGCAGAAATCAAAGGATGACGTCACCAGAGGATGTTATTAGAGGATGATCACCAGACGATGGTTACCAGAGGATATCATCAGAGTATATCACCAGAGGATATCATCAGAGGAATCTATCAGAGAAAAATGCTCAAAATAGAATTGGAGCAAAAAGACTCGAGAAACAGAATCTAGCTAAAAATATGCTCAAAACAGAATCTGAGAAAAATGCTCAAAACAGAATTGGAGCAAAAGACTCAAGAAAATAAATCTAGCTGAAAGTATGCTCAAAATAGAAGCGGAGCAAAATGCTCCAAACATAATCGGAGCAAAAGACTCAAAATAGAATCTGAGTAAACTACTGTTGGAACCAAGTTGGTTCTAAGTACTTAGGATTTTGATGTTTACAAAAGCACTCAATGTAATCTTATTTTGTACCTTGAATTATTAAATTAAATGCCACCAGAAACTGAAGTAATCAGAAGTAGAAGATCAAAGGATTCCAGAAAATGAATTCTGGAATTACCAGAAGATACTCCAGGATCACCAGAAGATATCTTTGCTGGCCCAGATCAGAAGGAAGCAATGTCAGAAGAAGACCTGGACCATACCAGAGGAAAGCCTGCCAGAGGGAGAGTTGTCCAGTCCAAGAGAAATCAAATATCAGATTTATTCCAGAAGTTATTCTGACTAGAAGATGGCCTGGATGTAAAAAATTAAAACAGTCCAAACTTGTTCCAGACTCAACCAGAAGATAAGTTAATGAGTCCAGAACAAGAGAATCAATCCAGATTTGACCCAGACCATAAGATAGCATGATTCAGGGCATGAAACTAAGTCCAGACCAGAAGAAATGAATTCCAGAATTGATCCAGACCTGATCCAAAATCAAAAGTAAAATGTCCATACTGAAATATTACTTGTCCAAATTTAATTTCAGTTTAATCCAGACCAAGTCCAGAATTGGTCCAGATCAGAGGGAAAATCTCCAGATCAATGGTTTAGAATTAATTATTTGGCACAGTGATGGCCTAGATCAAAAGATCATACCATGGCCTAGTGTTGGCCGAAATCAGAGGTTCAGGATGTGTGGTCCAGCAATGGTCGAGATCAGAGGATTATAGCATATCAGGTGAAAGTCCAAGATGGCCGAAATCAGAAGATCAGAGGGTTAGGAAGTGTGGTCAAGGAAAGGCCTGAAATCAGAGGATCACAGCATATCAATTAGTATAGTCCAGATGTGGACTAACGCATAAGATCCAATGGTCCAGATTTAATCAGGAGGATTAACGGTGGAGATTTTAATTTATTTTAATCAAAGTTTTAAAAAGATTTGTTACAAAAATAAAAGTAAGGTATTGTGGAATTCAGGAGCTGTGGCGGGAAGCAACTAAAGTTTTGATTGGCCAGTTATTTTTTGAAAGAAATCTGAGGCTTAAAAAAGATATGTTTTTTATTTAAATGAAGCTCAATTGGTCAAGTTATTTTTGAAAGAGAATCCAGCAAGATTCAGCTCGAATTTAACCATTGGAAGAGGCCCTAATCTGCATCTATAAAAGGAGGCTTAAGGCAGAATACTCATCATCGAAAATCACAAAAGAGTCATACACTTCCAAAGCAAACACTTAAATTTTCAAAGAGGTCAATTGTGAGTTCCAGCTTTCAAGAAGCAAGTACTCGTGTTATTTTCTTTCCACTGTGTCAATTCTAAGTTGTTGAAGTAGAGTCTACAAGCTGAAGGTGTCAGTAGGGGTAGCAGGTTACTTGGCAATTAGATTCATAGTATTGTAATTTCTTCTACAATCTGGGATTGTCAGATTGGCTGAAGACAGGTGTTTTATTCCTCAAGAGCCTAGGATTGTTAGACTGTTTGAGAAGACTGACTTGGAGGGTCAGTAGCAAGGTTGCAATTCAAGGTTTGAATTAGTGAAATCCTTCAAGGTGAAGGGACTAGATGTAGCCTCGTTAACGGTGAACCAGTATAAAATTTGTGAGTTTTATTTTTACTTTATATCCGCTGCTAACTCTGTTTTTAATCATACATCAAGTTTTGTTTTAAAAGTATAAAAAAAAGAAAAGTATTCAAGTTAAGTCAAACACAATTCAACCCCCCTTCTCGTGTTTGCACCTTCAATTGGTATCAGAGCTCGGTCTCAAGGCTGAGCACTTAACAGTGTTTGAGGAAAGGTCCAAGGGGTTCAACATGGCAAAATCCAGAGAAGAACTGGGAGGCAACATCAACAGACCACCACTGTTTGACGGAGAAAGGTTTGAGTATTGGAAGGACAGAATGAGAAGTTTTGTCATATCTCAAGATCCTAAACTATGGAAGATGATAGTCAGAGGATACACTGCACCTACTGATCCAGAAGATCCAACTAAAGAATTAGACATGGATGATATGAGACCAGATCAGAGCAGATTACACAAACTTCATCACTAGTCTAGAAACATCATGATCAGTGCCATCACATTCAAGGAGTTTGACAGATGCACAGATAAAGAAACAGCAAAGAACATATTCGACAGTTTGGTTCTGACCTATGAAGGAACACAGCAGAATCAAGAAGCAAGGGCTAAAATATTGGTCAGACAGTATGAGCTAATCAAGATGGAACAGGATGAAGACATCGAAGCAATGTTCAGCAGATTCCAGGTTCTGGTATCACGTTTAAAAGTATTAAAGAAAAGCTATACCACTACAGATCATGTAAAGAAGATCCTCAGAAGCTTACCAGCCAAATGGAGACCAAAGGTTACTACAATACAGGAAGCTAGGGATCTGAATACCTTGAAGCTTGAAGATCTGATCAGCTAACTCAAGTCTCATGAAATAGAACTAGAAGCAGATGAACCTAAGAAGAAGAATTTGGCTCTGAAGTCGAAACAGAAGAAAGCTGCAAGGGCAGCATTAAAATCAGAGGATAGTGACAGTGATTGTGATGATATGGCTTACTTAACCAAAAAGATGGTTAAAATATGGGAAAACAGGAAAAGAAGAAACATAACAACAAAGGAAAGGAAGAATCTGACAAGAAGAGTATTGTTTGTTATGGATGCAATAAACCTAGACATATCAAGTCAGAATGTCCAAATCTGGAAAAAGATAAACAGCACAAGAAAAGTTCCAGATTCAGAAAGAAGGGTCTGATGGCTGCCTGGGATGTATCAGAATCAGAGGAAGAATCGCCTGATGAAGAAGAGGCAGAAACAGCAAAGATGGCTCACATCAGGTCTGCTTCTGGACCTCATAAAGGAATGATTTCAGGAAGGAAAACAGGCAGAAGGAAGAATGATAGAAGCAATCATTCAGGCAAGTCTGGAAGCACATCAGAAGAAGCAATTCTGTCTCTGATGGCTCATACCAACTCAAGTTCTGGATACAGCTCAGGAACAGAATCAGAAGGTGAAGACGAAGAGGTATTCTCTGATCTCTCTAAATCTGAATTAATTGAGACATTAAAAGACTTGTTAAATGCAAACAATATGAAGGCGCAAACACGAGAAGGGGGGTTGAATTGTGTTTGACTTAATCTTGAATACTTTTCCTGTTTTAATACTTTCAAAACAAAACTTGATGTATAATTAAAACAGAGTTAGCAGCGGATAAAAACAAAAATAAAAACTCACAGATTTTATACTGGTTCACCGTTAACGAGGCTACGTCCAGTCCCTTCGCCTTGAAAGATTTCACTAATTCAAACTTGAATTACAACCTTGCTACTGACCCTCCAAGTCAGTCTTCTCAATAGTCTAACAATCCTAGACTTCTTGAGAAAAACACCTGTCTTCAGCCAATCTAACAACCCCAGATTGTAGAAGAAACCACACCACTACGAATCTAATTGCTAAGTACTTGCTACCCCTACTGACTCCCTCAGCTTGTAGACTTTACTTCAACAACTTAGAGTTGACACAGTGGAACGAAAACAACAAGAGTACTTGCTTTAAAAACTGAGACTCAACAATTGACTTATATGAAAATTTGAGAGTGTTTGCTTTTGAAGTGTATGACCCTTTTGTGATTTTCGCTGCTGAGCATTCTGCCTTGAGCCTCCTTTTATAGATGAAAATTAGGGTTTCTTCCATGATCAAATTCGAGCTGAATCTTGTTGGATTCTCTTCCAAAAATAACTTGACCAATTGGGCTTTATTTAAATAAAAAACATATCTTCAGATTTTCTTTCAAAATAACTAGCCAATCAAATCCTTTCATTGCTTCCCGCCACAGCTCCTGAATTCCATGCTACTCCACTTTATTTTTATAACCAATCTTTTTAACACTTTAATTAAAATAACTTGCAATCTCCATCGTTGATCAATTCTTGACCATCAGAATTTTAAGCGCTAGTCCACATCTGGTCCAAGCCAAATGATATGTTGTGATCCTCTGAATTCGGCCATCCCTGGACCACACTTCCTGACCCTCTGATCTTCTGATTTCGGCCAACCTGGATGCGCGCCTGATATGCTGAATTCTTCTAGACTCGGCCATTTCTGGACTTGCACATTTTGTCCATCTAATTTTGGCCAACACTGGCGCCTGATATGCTGAATACTTTTCCTGTTTTAATACTTTCAAAACAAAACTTGATGTATAATTAAAACAGAGTTAGCAGCGGATAAAAACAAAAATAAAAACTCATAGATTTTATACTGGTTCACCGTTAACGAGGCTACGTCCAGTCCCTTCGCCTTGAAAGATTTCACTAATTCAAACTTGAATTACAACCTTGCTACTGACCCTCCAAGTCAGTCTTCTCAATAGTCTAACAATCCTAGACTTCTTGAGAAAAACACCTGTCTTCAGCCAATCTGACAACCCCAGATTGTAGAAGAAACCACACCACTATGAATCTAATTGCTAAGTACTTGCTACCCCTACTGACTCCCTCAGCTTGTAGACTTTACTTCAACAACTTAGAGTTGACACAGTGGAACGAAAACAACAAGAGTACTTGCTTTAAAAACTGAGACTCAACAATTGACTTATATGAAAATTTGAGAGTGTTTGCTTTTGAAGTGTATGACCCTTTTGTGATTTTCGCTGCTGAGCATTCTGCCTTGAGCCTCCTTTTATAGATGAAAATTAGGGTTTCTTCCATGATCAAATTCGAGCTGAATCTTGTTGGATTCTCTTCCAAAAATAACTTGACCAATTGGGCTTTATTTAAATAAAAAACATATCTTCAGATTTTCTTTCAAAATAACTAGCCAATCAAATCCTTTCATTGCTTCCCGCCACAGCTCCTGAATTCCATGCTACTCCACTTTATTTTTATAACCAATCTTTTTAACACTTTAATTAAAATAACTTGCAATCTCCATCGTTGATCAATTCTGGACCATCAGAATTTTGAGCGCTAGTCCACATCTGGTCCAAGCCAAATGATATGTTGTGATCCTCTGAATTCGGCCATCCCTGGACCACACTTCCTGACCCTCTGATCTTCTGATTTCGGCCAACCTGGATGCGTGCCTGATATGCTGAATTCTTCTGGACTCGGCCATTTCTGGACTTGCACATTCTGTCCCTCTGATTTCGGCCAACACTGGGCCATGGTCTGATTTTCTGATCTGGACCATCACTGGACTCAAAAAATTATTTCTGAACCATTGATCTAGATATTTTTACTCTTATCTGGACAGATTCTGGAATTTGGTCTGGAACAAACTAAAATAAACTTGATCAAAAATTATTTCAGTCTGGACATTTTACCTTTGATTTTCGACCAGGTCTGGGTTGATTCTGGAACTCATTTCTTTTGTTCCGGACTTAGTTCCATGCCCTGAATCATGCCATCTTATTGTCTGGGCCAAATCTGGATTGATCCTCTTGTTCTGGACTCATAAACATACCTTCTGGTCAAGTCTGGAACAAGTCTGGGCTGTTTAATTTTTCACTGCCAGGCCATCTTCTGGTCAAAATACCTTCTAGAATAAAATTGATATT
Source organism: Cicer cuneatum (assembly GCA_037974295.1). NCBI lineage: Eukaryota > Viridiplantae > Streptophyta > Magnoliopsida > Fabales > Fabaceae > Cicer > Cicer cuneatum. The sequence goes on from JBBPBO010001986.1 coordinate 7,489,930, forward strand.
TGATTCCTGTTTGTCTTGATCAACTCTCCTTTTGGCAGGCTTTCCAATGGTATGATCCATGTTTCCTTCTGATTTTTCCTCCTTCTGATATAAGCCTACAAAGATATCTTCTGGTGATGTTTTGACATCCTGGAACATCTGGAAATTCCAGAATTCATTTTCCTTTGATCTTCTGCTTCTGATTTCTTCATATTCTGGTTGTATTTAATTTAATAATTCAAGATACAAAATAAGTTTACATTGAGTGCTTTTGTAAACATCAAAATCCTAAGTCTTAGAACCAACTTGGTTCCAACAATCTCCCCCTTTTTGATGATGACAAAACCTTAACTTATTTTGCTAACTTATAATTCGAAAACTTGAATTACTCCCCCTCAGACCAATCTCTCCCCCTAAGTCTGATACTCTCCTTTTCAACTCCTTCTTTTTCACTCTTTCTTTTCTTCTCTTCTCCTCTCCTTTTCAACTCCTTCTTTTTCACTCTTTCTTTTCTTCTCTTCTCCTCTCCTTTTCAACTCCTTCTTTATTCTCTCTTTCTTTTTCTCTCTTCACGCTTCCTCTCCTTTTCAACTCCTTCTCTTTTTCACTCTTTCTTTTTCACTCCTTCTTTCTTTTTAACTCTCCTTTTCTACTTATTTCTTCTTTTTCTCTCTCTCTTTCTCCCCCTTTTTGTCATCAGCCAAAAAGTGGTCCTACTATTTTTGTATTTTGTTGTTTTTCTCTGTACAAATTGCAGAAAGTAAAGACATAAACTAAAAGACAAAAAATAAAATAACATGAAATTTAAAAACTCCTAAGATGACTACTTGAGCTAGTCAGATATGGAGGTCATGCTGAGATGCTTCTTAATGAACTCGAACCTATCTTCTGGTAATGCCTTGGTAAAGATATCAGCCCATTGATGATCAGTGTCCACAAACTGGATGCTTAAGGTTCCTTTTTGAACATGGTCCCTAATGAAATGGTGTTTTATTTCAATGTGTTTGGCTCTAGAGTGTAAGATAGGATTCTTGGTCTGGTTTATAGTTGAAGTGTTATCACAGAACAAAGTGCAGTTGCCACTTATACGTTTCCTTTCCAGCTCTGTATGTTTTCTAGTCTGCCTTTTGGCTGGTTTCATCTTTCTCAAGTGAGCAGGTTGGGTGCATGGGGGTGGCCATTGGCTTACAATCACTCATCTTGAACTTTTTGAGAAGTTCTTTAGTATATTTTGATTGGTGAATGAGTATACCTGATTTGCCTTGATGAATCTGAATTCCCAAGAAGAACTTAAGTTCTCCCATCATGCTCATTTGGAACTCATTCTGCATTAGATCAGAAAACTCTTTCTGTTGACTGTATCCTTGAGCTACAACTTCACCCTTTTCATTGAATTTGTTTCTAAATACCTACTTGGTTCCAATAATGCTTCTGTTTGGTCTGGATACCAGATCCCAAACATCATTCCTTTGAATTTCATTCAGCTCTTCTTGCATTGCAAGTATCCAACCTTCCTCTGCCAAAACTTCATCAACAATGCTTGGTTCGCATCAGCTTCTGGTTCTGTAACAGCTTCTGATTCTGATGAATCAACTTCTGGTTCTGGTGAATCTGTAACAGCTTTAGATTCTGGTAAATATCCAGATTTCTCTTATGACTTATCTTGGCTGTTTCTGACTTGATCAGATTTATCTTTTGAAGATTTGTCATGTGTTGCTGACTTGCTTGTATCCTTTACCTTTCCAGGTACTTCTGTTTCTTGTGCTTCTGCTGCCTTTGGTTCTGATGAACCATTAATTCTGCTTCTGGTGGTTCCTGTTTGTTTTTGAAACCACAGGAATAGTGTTTCTGCTGAAGTATTCAATTCGTGTGATTCACCTGGTTCTTCTGACAGTTTGAAAACCTGCAAAATACTTATCTAGCTTTGATTTGTTAAGATCAAGCTTCTAGTTATCACAGTAAGCATAAATATAAAATAATAATAGTATATACAGCAAGATGTAGCCTCAGTTCTAAAAATCCTCTTGCTTCTGATTTTCAGATTCCTAATCTATATGTTCTGAGATTACATGGTTTGGATGAGGGAATTTGAATTCCCTTCCAGGTTTGTAGTTTTGATGAATCTCACTGGAGTGTTTGAAGAACTCTCCTGATTCTGATTCTGATTCATCTCTTTGTTGTTTCTTTATTTGTGCATCTATCAAATTCCTTGAATGTGATTGCACTGACCATGATGGTTCTGGACTTGTGATGAAGTTTGTGTAATCTGCTCTGATCTTGTGTCATATCATCCAAGTCTAATTCTTTAGTTGGATCTTCTGGATCAGTTGGTGCAGTGTATCCTTTAACTATCATCTTCCATAGTTCAGGATCTTGAGATATGACAAAACTTCTCAGTCTGTCCTTCCAATACTCAAACCTTTCTCCATCAAATATTGGTGGTCTGTTGATGTTGCCTCCCAATTCTTCTGACATATTGAACCCCTTGGACCTTTCCTCAAACACTGTTAAGTGCTCAGCCTTGAGACCGAGCTCTGATGCCAATTGAAGGTGCAAACACGAGAAGGGGGGTTGAATTGTGTTTGACTTAACTTGAAACTTTTCCTGTTTTAATACTTTCAAAACAAAACTTGATGTATAATTAAAACAGAGTTAGCAGCGGATAAAAATAAAAATAAAAACTCACAGATTTTATACTGGTTCATCGTTAACGAGGCTACGTCCAGTCCCTTCGCCTTGAAGGATTTCACTAATTCAAACTTGAATTACAACCTTGCTACTGACCCTCCAAGTCAGTCTTCTCAATAGTCTAACAATCCTAGACTTCTTGAGAAAAACACCTGTCTTCAGCCAATCTGACAACCCCAGATTGTAGAAGAAACCACACCACTATGAATCTAATTGCTAAGTACTTGCTACCCCTACTGACTCCCTCAGCTTGTAGACTTTACTTCAACAACTTAGAGTTGACACAGTGGAACGAAAACAACAAGAGTACTTGCTTTAAAAACTGAGACTCAACAATTGACTTATATGAAAATTTGAGAGTGTTTGCTTTTGAAGTGTATGACCCTTTTGTGATTTTCGCTGCTGAGCATTCTGCCTTGAGCCTCCTTTTATAGATGAAAATTAGGGTTTCTTCCATGATCAAATTCGAGCTGAATCTTGTTGGATTCTCTTCCAAAAATAACTTGACCAATTGGGCTTTATTTAAATAAAAAACATATCTTCAGATTTTCTTTCAAAATAACTAGCCAATCAAATCCTTTCATTGCTTCCCGCCACAGCTCCTGAATTCCATGCTACTCCACTTTATTTTTATAACCAATCTTTTTAACACTTTAATTAAAATAACTTGCAATCTCCATCGTTGATCAATTCTGGACCATCAGAATTTTAAGCGCTAGTCCACATCTGGTCCAAGCCAAATGATATGTTGTGATCCTCTGAATTCGGCCATCCCTGGACCACACTTCCTGACCCTCTGATCTTCTGATTTCGGCCAACCTGGATGCGCGCCTGATATGCTGAATTCTTCTAGACTCGGCCATTTCTGGACTTGCACATTTTGTCCATCTAATTTTGGCCAACACTGGCGCCTGATATGCTGAATACTTTTCCTGTTTTAATACTTTCAAAACAAAACTTGATGTATAATTAAAACAGAGTTAGCAGCGGATAAAAACAAAAATAAAAACTCATAGATTTTATACTGGTTCACCGTTAACGAGGCTACGTCCAGTCCCTTCGCCTTGAAAGATTTCACTAATTCAAACTTGAATTACAACCTTGCTACTGACCCTCCAAGTCAGTCTTCTCAATAGTCTAACAATCCTAGACTTCTTGAGAAAAACACCTGTCTTCAGCCAATCTGACAACCCCAGATTGTAGAAGAAACCACACCACTATGAATCTAATTGCTAAGTACTTGCTACCCCTACTGACTCCCTCAGCTTGTAGACTTTACTTCAACAACTTAGAGTTGACACAGTGGAACGAAAACAACAAGAGTACTTGCTTTAAAAACTGAGACTCAACAATTGACTTATATGAAAATTTGAGAGTGTTTGCTTTTGAAGTGTATGACCCTTTTGTGATTTTCGCTGCTGAGCATTCTGCCTTGAGCCTCCTTTTATAGATGAAAATTAGGGTTTCTTCCATGATCAAATTCGAGCTGAATCTTGTTGGATTCTCTTCCAAAAATAACTTGACCAATTGGGCTTTATTTAAATAAAAAACATATCTTCAGATTTTCTTTCAAAATAACTAGCCAATCAAATCCTTTCATTGCTTCCCGCCACAGCTCCTGAATTCCATGCTACTCCACTTTATTTTTATAACCAATCTTTTTAACACTTTAATTAAAATAACTTGCAATCTCCATCGTTGATCAATTCTGGACCATCAGAATTTTAAGCGCTAGTCCACATCTGGTCCAAGCCAAATGATATGTTGTGATCCTCTGAATTCGGCCATCCCTGGACCACACTTCCTGACCCTCTGATCTTCTGATTTCGGCCAACCTGGATGCGCGCCTGATATGCTGAATTCTTCTAGACTCGGCCATTTCTGGACTTGCACATTTTGTCCATCTAATTTTGGCCAACACTGGGCCATGGTCTGATTTTCTGATCTGGACCATCACTGGACTCAAAAAATTATTTCTGAACCATTGATCTGGATAGTTTTACTCTGATCTGGACAGATTCTGGAATTTGGTCTGGAACAAACTGAAATAAACTTGATCAATAAATATTTTAGTCTGGACATTTTTCCTTTGATTTTCGACCAGGTCTGGGTTGATTCTGGAACTCATTTCTTTTGTTCTTGACTTAGTTCCATGCCCTGAATCATGCCATCTTACGGTCTGGGCCAAATCTGGATTGATCCTCTTGTTCTGGACTCATAAACATATCTTCTGGTCAAGTCTGGAACATGTCTGGGATGTGTAATTTTTCACTGCCAGGCCATCTTCTGGTCAGAATACCTTCTAGAATAAAATTGATATTTGATTCCTGTTTGTCTTGATCAACTCTCCTTCTGGCAGGCTTTCCAATGCTATGATCCATGTTTCCTTCTGAATTTTCCTCCTTCTGATATAGGCCTGCAAAGATATCTTCTGGTGATGTTTTGACATCCTGGAACATCTGGAAATTCCAGAATTCATTTTCCTTTGATCTTCTGCTTCTGATTTCTTCATATTCTGGTTGTATTTAATTTAATAATTCAAGATACAAAATAAGTTTACATTGAGTGCTTTTGTAAACATCAAAATCCTAAGTCTTAGAACCAACTTGGTTCCAACAATATCCCCCTTTTTGATGATGACAAAACCTTAACATATTTTGCTAACTTATAATTCGAAAACTTGAATTACTCCCCCTCAGACCAATCTCTCCCCCTAAGTCTAATACTCTCCTTTTCAACTCCTTCTTTTTCACTCTTTCTTTTCTTCTCTTCTCCTCTCCTTTTCAACTCCTTCTTTATTCTCTCTTTCTTTTTCTCTCTTCACGCTTCCTCTCCTTTTCAACTCCTGCAGCTGATATATATTCAGCTTCTACTGTTCACATGGCAATGGTGCTTTGTCGTTTGCTTGACCAAGAGATCAGATTATCACCTAGGAAAGTGCAGTTGCCACTTGTACTTTTCCTTTCCAGCTTGTCTCCTGCATAATCAGAATCACAAAAACCTTTGAGTTTGTAGGTAGGGGTTTTCTTGTATAACAAGGTAAGGTTTGTGGTTCCTTTGAGGTATCTTAGAATTCGTTTGACAGCAGTAAAATGGGATTCCCTAGGGTTAGCTTGAAATCGGACACAGACACAAACACTAAACATAATGTCAGGTCTAGAAGCAGTTAAATAGAGAAGGGATCCAATCATACCTCTGTATGTTTTCTGGTCTACCTTTTGGCTGGTTTCATCTTTCTCAAGTGAGCAGGTTGGGTGCATGGGGGTGGCCATAGGCTTACAGTCACTCATCTTGAACTTTTTGAGAAGTTCTTTAGTATATTTTGATTGGTGAATGAGTATACCTGATTTACCTTGATGAATCTGAATTCCCAGGAAGAACTTAAGTTCTCCCATCATGCTCATTTCGAACTCCTTCTGCATTAGGTCAGAATACTCTTTCCACAAAGTGCCATTAGTTGATCCAAATATGATATCATCAACATAGACTTGAATAATCAGAATATCATGTTTAATGGATTTCCTAAATAGTGTATTATCAATCTGGCCTCTATTAAATTCATTCTTAAGCAGAAAGTTACTAAGTTTGTCATACCATGCCCTTGGTGCTTGTTTTAAACCATATAAAGACCTTTTTAAGTTTAAAAACATGGTCTGGAAAATCAGAATTTTCAAAACCAGGGGGCTGTTTGACATAGACTTCCTCACTTATGTAGCCATTTAAGAATGCACTTTTGACATCCATTTGATACAGCATTATATCATGATTAGCAGCAAATGATAAGAGAATTCTAAATGCTTCTAACCTGGCCACTGGAACAAAAGTCTCAGTGTAATCCATACCTTTCTGTTGATTGTATCCTTGAGCTACAACTTCACCCTTTTCATTGAATTTGTTTCTGAATACCTACTTGGTTCCAATAATGCTTCTGCTTGGTCTGGATACCAGATCCCAAACATAATTCCTTTGAATTTCATTCAGCTCTTCTTGCATTGCAAGTATCCAACCTTCCTCTGCCAAAACTTCATCAACAATGCTTGGTTTGCATCAGCTTCTGGTTCTGGTGAATCTGTAACAGCTTTAGATTCTGGTAAATATCCAGATTTCTCTTAGGACTTATCTTGGCTGTTTCTGACTTTATCAGATTTATCTTTTGAAGATTTGTCATGTGTTGCTGACTTGCTTGTATCCTTTACCTTTCCAGGTACTTCTGTTTCTTGTGCTTCTGCTCCCTGCACTATTTTTATTTTGCTTTGATTTGTTAAGATCAAGCAGTTTGTCATTTTACACAATGCAAATCAAATAAGTTAAAATTTAACTCAATACAGCCAACCCTTTCGTTCTGCTTCTGCTCCCTTTGGTTCTGATGAACCTGTACTATCTTTATCTTGCTTTGATTTGTCAAGCAGTTTGTCATATACCATAATATAAATCAATTAATTTAAAAATGAACTTAGTACAGCCAAACCATTAATTCTGCTTCTGGTGGTTTCTGTTTGTTTTTGAAACCACTAGAATGTTGTTTCTTCTGAGTGTTCAATTCGTGTGAATCGCCTGGTTCCTCTGATGTTTTGAAAACCTGCAGAATACTTATCTAGCTTTGATTTGTTAAGATCAAGCTTCTTGTTATCACAGTAAATATTAAATAATAATAGTATTTACAGCAAGATGTAGCCTCAGGTTTACTCTGAAAATCCTCCTACTTCTGATTTTCAGATTCCTAATCTATATGTTCTGAGATTACATGGTTTGGATGAGGGAATTTGAATTCCCTTCCAGGTTTGTAGTCTTGATGAATCTCACTGGAGAATTTGACGAACTCTCTTGATTCTGATTCTTTAATTTCTGTTTTGGCTCATACACCATATTCCTCTGGTGATTCTGGAACTTATAGTGATTCTGATAATCATACTTATTTTGATAATTAAAGTAGTTCTGATGATCATACCTCAACCTTTGATATTGATACCTGTTCAGGTTCTGGTTCTGGTACTGATTTTGATTCTGATTCTGGTTCCAGTGTTGATTCTGGTTCCAGTTTCTATGCCTCCAGTTCTGGTTCTGGTTCCAGTTCCTGTACCTCTGATACTGGTTCCAGTTCTGGTTCTGGTTCCAGTTTCTGTGCTTCTGGTACTGGTTCCAGTTCTAGTTCTAGTTCCAGTTCCTGTTCCTCTGATACTGGTTCCAGTTCTGATTCTGGTTCCACTTCTTGTTCTAATTCGTGTGATATCTTTGATATTTCCTGTTCCTCCTATGATTCTGGTTCTGGTTGCGTTGACCAGACCTTCTTCCATCGGACTCATATTGCTTTTGTCTTGTTGTAGCAGGAACATAAACCTTCTTCTACTTGTGCATTGCCAACATCCATTGTCCAGGCACCATTGTTGGTGTCTCCTTCTGGCTGCTCAAAACATCTGCAACATAGACAATTTGATCTTTTGGTACCCAGAACTGATTGGGTCCAGGTTTGTTAGTCTTAACAGCTCTCTGATCTTGTTCATATTTTACCATTGGACAAGATAGTTCAGAGTGACCTTTCTTGGCACAAACACTACATAAAACATCAGAATGAACAGCTTTATTTTTAGTAATTGTTTCTGTAAAACCAAGACCTCTCTTTCCAGAGTTGCTGTTTCCAAAAATCATAGATGCATACTTACTTCTTTCCATTCCAGTTGAAATAAAGTTTTGAAAAAATTGCTCATGCATATCAGATTTACAAACAGTCTCAGAATTGGAACAACTATTATTTTTCAGAGTTTGGTTTTCAGACTTGAGTCTTGCAACTTCAGTTTTCAAATCTTTGATTTCAGTTGCATACTCAGAAATTCGATTCTTTGAAACTTGGACCTCTTTGGTTAGATTTTTCTTATCTTCCCTAAGAGTTTTCAGTTTTAAAGATATCTTATTATTTGCATTTAACAAGTCCTTTAAAGTATCAATTAATTCAGGTTTAGAAAAATCAGAAAATACCTCACTGTCTTCATCTTCCGATTCTGTTTCAGAGCAGTATTCAGAACCTGAATTTGTATGAGCCATTAGAGACAGAATTGTTTCCTCTGATGTGCTTCCAGACTTGCCTGAGTGATTGCTTCTATCACTCTTCCTTCTGCCTGTTTTCCCTCTAGAATTCATGTTTTTATGAAGACCAGAAGCAGACCTGATGTGAGCCATCTTTGTTGTTTCTTCCTCTTCTTCATCAGAAGATTCTTCCTCTGATTCTGATACATCCCAGGCAGCCATCATACCTTTCTTTCTGTATCTGGAACTTTTCTTATGCTGTTTGCCTTTTTCCAGATTAGGACATTCTGACTTGATATGTCCAGGTTTATTGCATCCATAACAAACAATATTCTTTTTGTCAGATTCTTCCTTATCCTTGCTGTTATGTTTCTTTCTGAAGTTTCTTTTCTTCTTGTTTTCCCAGATCTTAACCATCTTTTTGGTTAAGTAAGCCATATCATCACAGTCACTGTCACTATCCTCTGATTCTGATACTGCCTTTGCAGCTTTCTTCTGTTTCGACTTCAGAGCCAGATTCTTCTTCTTCTTAGGTTCATCTTCTTCCAGTTCTATTTTATGAAACCTGAGTGAGCTGATCAGATCTTCCAGCCTCAAGGTACTCAGATCCTTAGCTTCCTAAATTGCAGTAACCTTTGGTCTCCACCTTTTTGGTAGACTTCTCAGAATTTTCCAGACATGATCTTCAGTGGTATAGCTTTTGTTTAATACTTTCAGTCCTGATACCGAAGTCTGGAATCAGCAAAACATTGTGTCAATGTCTTCATCCTCTTCCATCTTGAATAGCTCATACTTTCTGACCAATATGTTAGCCTTTGTTTGTTCCACCTGCTTGGTTCCTTCATAGGTCAGAACCAGACTATCGAATATACTCTTTGTTGTTTCTTTATTTGTGCATCTATCAAATTCCTTGAATGTGATTGCACTGACCATGATGGTTCTGGACTTGTGATGAAGTTTATGTAATCTGCTCTGATCTCGTGTCATATCATCCAAGTCTAATTCTTTAGTTGGATCTTCTGGATCAGTTGGTGCAGTGTATCCTTTAACTATCATCTTCCATAGTTCAGGATCTTGAGATATGACAAAACTTCTCAGTCTGTCCTTCCAATACTCAAACCTTTCTCCATCAAATATTGGTGGTCTGTTGATGTTGCCTCCCAATTCTTCCGACATATTGAACCCCTTGGACCTTTCCTCAAACACTGTTAAGTGCTCAGCCTTGAGACCGAGCTCTGATGCCAATTGAAGGTGCAAACACGAGAAGGGGGGGTTGAATTGTGTTTGACTTAATCTTGAATACTTTTCCTGTTTTAATACTTTCAAAACAAAACTTGATGTATGATTAAAAACAGAGTTAATGCTGAAGAATAAAGCATCGAAAAATAGAAGAACTCAAGCAAAAATTCATAAGTATTCAAAGAGTTCAAAGGAGAGAAACACTTGCTTAAAAGATAAATATTTTCTAAGTGTTCTTTTCTTAGAATGTGAAGTTGATCATCATGATAAATTATTTAGAAGCAAACACTCTAGTTCACTTTAAGACTATCGTGAGTACCAACTTTCCAGAAGTAGTAACTCAGTTCTAATTTCGATCCCTTCTATAAAATCCTATAGTGTTGAAGTTTCTTCTAAAATATAGGGTTGTCAGGTTGTTAGAAAAAGACTTAGCTTGTAGGTTTAAGGTTGTGGAGGTTCTCAAAAGTCTGGGGTTGTCAGACTGTTTGAGAAGACTTGGCTGATATAATCAAGGTGTTATTGTTCCTCAAAAGTCTGGGGTTGTCAGACTGTTTGTGAGGACTTGGCTAGTATAGTCAAGGTGTTGTTGTTCCTCAAAAGTTTGGGGTTTTCAGAGTGTTTGGGAAAACTGGCTTGAAGGGTCAGTGGTGTTGTAATTCAAAGGAGTTTGAATTAGTGAAAAAAGCCTTCTGAAGGAAGGGACTGGACGTAGCCTAGTTAACGGTGAACCAGGATAAATTGTTGTGTTCTTATGTTGTGATTATCCGCTGCTAAATCTGATTATTTATTCATCAAATAATTTGTATCAATTCAACATAACAGCAAAAGAATTCATGTTTTGCAAACACAATTCAACCCCCTTCTTGTTTTTTCACCTTCAGTGTTGACTTCACATAACTCTGTTGTCTTTACTTCATCTAATATCTTCATGTGGTATCGTCTCCTCCATTTCTTGGTTCTATTTAATGCACACTCAATGAAATCATTAGTGCAATAAATTGTTCTCACAAAATAACTTTGTTATCATCAAAACATGATGAAGGAATTGTTCCTAAAATCAACCTGGTTACAACAATCTCCTCATTTTTTATGATAAAACAATAATCTTTGTGAAAAATTTATTTAACAATAAAAACAAAGTAAAGCAATAACAATCAGCAAATCTCCCCAAACTCTAAGCATGCATTTAAATGTAAGAGTTATAAGAAACATTATGATAGTTTTTTAAAGTATATACTTCATAGATAAGCTTAACTACTAATTCTATTCTACTAGAGGCAACACATACATAAACCAGAACACCATCCATAAATAAAAACCAAGTTTAGATTTTTCTTAATAAAATCAAATATATCCTCAATAAGAGGTTTCGTAAAAATTTCAGTCCATTGATGATTAGTGTCGACAAATTGAATATTTAAAATACTCTTTTAGACAAAATCTCTAATAAAATGATGTTTGATTTCTATATGCTTTGCCCTAGAGTGTAGAATTGGATTTTTAGTTAAACAGATTGATGATGTATTATCCTAAAAAATAGGAATGTTATTCTCAAATAGCTTGTAGTCTTCCAACTGATGTTTCATCCATAAGAGTTGAGTGTTGCTTCTTGCTGGAGAGATGTATGCAGTTTTTGCTATTGAAATGTTAATTGTGCTTTGTCTCTTGCTTGACTAGGAGATTAGATTATCGCCCAGAAACGTACAATTTCCACTTATGCTTTTTCTTTCAAGCTTGCCTCCAGCATATTCAGCATCACAATAACCAACTAACATGTACTCAAATGAAATCTTATAAACCAAACTCATGTTAGTAGTGCCTTTCAGGTATCTAAAGATTCCCTTAACAACTGTTAAGTGGAATTCTTTTGGATCAGTCTGAAACCTGACGCACACACACACACACACTAAATAAAATATCAAGTATGGATACAATAAGGTAAAGAAATGACTAGATCATTCCTTTGTATGTTTTCTGATAAACCCTTTTACCTAATTCATCTTTATCGAGTGAGCAGGTTGGATGCATTGGTGTAGACATAGACTTGCATTCATCCAGCTTGAACTTCTTGAGAAGCTCTTTTGTATACTTAGTTTGATGAATGTACACACCATTCTGACTTTGATGGATTTGAATTCCTAAGAAGAACTTCAATTCTTCCATGATACTCATTTGAAATTCTTATTGCATCCACTTAGCAAATTCTTGGCAGATGGTGTCGTTAGTTTAACCAAAAACAATATCATCTACATAAATATGAATTATGATAAGGTCATTTTTAATTGATTTCCTAAATAAGGTAGTGTCAAATTGCCATCTTTCAAAATCATTTTAATTAGAAAATTTCTTAGTCTATCATCCCTAGCTTTTGGTGCTTGTTTCATACCATAAAGAGATTTTTTAAGTTTAAAACATGGTATGGAAACTTAGCATTTTCAAAACCAGAAGGTTGTTTTACATACACTTCCTCATTTATGTAACAATTCAGAAATAAACTTTTCGCATTCATTTGATATAGAGTGATATTATTGAAAACAACAAAGAAAGGTAAGATATGCATTGCCTCTAACCTGGCCACTGGAGCAAACGTATTGGTGTAATCAGTATCTTTTTGCTGATTGTAACCTTGTGCAATTCGGCATGCTTTGTTCCTGACAACCTCCCCATTTTCATTTAGCTTGTTCCTGAATATCCACTTGGTTCCAATGGGTTTCTTATCCTCTCGACTAGGTATAAGATCCCAAATATCATTCCTCTTGAATTCGTTGAGTTCCTCTTGCATATCCAGAATCAATCCTTTAACTCTCGAGGCTTCATCAACAGAGGAATGTTCATTCAATAAGAGTATACCAAATAGAGAAGTGTTCTCGAGAGCTAATTTGGTATTTATAGGATCATTGGAGTTCCCAATAATTAGAGAGTCTAGATGAGACGACTTGTACTTCCATCCAGTTATGGACAATGAAGGATCTTGACTTATTTTAACGCCAATCTTATCATCTGTAGTTTTGTTCAGTTCCTCTTATTTTCGTAATACCTCTTATTTGACTGGTTCCTATGGTTTTCCTTAACCTACAAAATCTTCAACTAGCTTTGACTTTTTAAGGTCAAGTTGCTTGTTATCATAAATAACATAAAATCATGTAGTTAAATAAAGAACAAAAAAATATAACTTAAACATGAATTGTTTCTGAAAACCCTATTGGTTCTTCTTTTATTATTTTCATATTACATCATTGGAATATAATCGAATTTAAAAATGAAGATAGAATTGCATTTCATTAATTAGTATTAATAAAATAACTAAATTCAATAGTTAAAAAATTCCAGAACCCAACTATAAAACAATTCAGACAGTCACATCCTCTAATCAGATATTCTAGATGGAGGGATTTATATTCCTTTCCAGGTTTTCATTTTTGATGAACTTGATTAGAGTTCTCAGGGATATCTCCTGATTTTGATTGTTCGTCTAACAATTCTGATTTTGTTGATGTATCAGATTCCTCTACTAGTTGTAGTTCCTCTAATAGTTATAGTTCTTCTTATGTAAATTGTGCTGACAGGTCCTCCTCCCACCAGAGTTAGATCTTGGGACATAAGCTTTTCTGCCATCATGAGCTGTAAGTACCCATTTTCTAGGTACCATAATTGGTGTTTCAACATTGCTTCTAAGGACATCTGCAAGATAAAAAAAAGTTGTTTTTGGGTACCCAAATTTGGTTGGGTCCTAGTTTGTTAGTTGAGAATGATTTCTTGTCTTTCCATGTTTTTAGCATATGAAAAGTTATTCTATTGTGACCTTTCTTGGAGCAGACAATACATATATCATCATAAGTTTCTTGAAGTTTCAATTTTGTTTTAAAACTTTGAAAAAATTACATTTCGGAAGTTTCACATTCATTCATATTTTTATTTATAAAAACTAATAATTTACATTTCGAAACTTTCAAATTTAACCACTTTTTCGAAGATAGAGATAAATAATACTTGTATTTTACTTTTAAATAATAAAAAAAGACAAAAATGTATTTTCATAGTGGAAAAACTACAAATGGAGGTGTGCAAGATAGGTTCCTCCTAAACTAACTAGATGTGGTGCGGACAGTCCATTTTGATACATCTATTAGATAGAATGAAATTAGGGAAAACACTTCATGGTTCATTCAAGGGGTGACCATTCTATCTCAAAAGGCTAGTCAAAATTTGGGACACATGCATGAAACAAACTAATTTTTATTGGCGTAAGAAATACTTAAATTAAACAACTTTTTTTATACTTTAAGAAACAATATTCAATTATTGAAATTATAAAGTACATTGATACAATGCAAACTAGTCTATCAATTTGAACCAAAACGAATATCGCGCAAAAACATAAAAAGCAAAAAGCACTACACTAAGACATAAAAACCAAAAAGCACTACACTTTAAAGGCAAAATCATAAACAAAAATATACAAAAGAAACTTATTTAAATAAATTGAAGAAAAAATAATTTGGAAGGATAATTCTAGACCAAAAAATGATTATAAATCATCTCTCTCTGGTTGGAGGAGAAAAAAGGAAACCTAGATTCATTTGATAGGAGTGGAGGCTCTAATAAATTAAACAATTTGTTAAGATAGTTGTAATTAATTATTTTTATTATCCATGTAAAGTAATTTTACATTATTGTTAGATGTGAATCAATTATTTTGTCATGCATACATATATTGTAACTATTTAAAAAAAAATACTCAATATATATGACACCTGTACTGTACGCCTTTAAATTTGTACACTAAGATTTCAAACTAATTTGAAAATTGAAACACTAACGAAGAGTCAAGTTTAAATCATCAATATATATGACAATAATAGTGTCTAGAAGTTCTTAAGCTTTAAACAAATATTGATATTGTTATATTGAACGTCTTGTTCGGTTCAAAACCTCACAAATGTATGTGGGTTAATTAGTATTAAATTTATCATCTTTTCTAAAATAAAAAAAAAATAGTATTTAAAAAAGTGCTAGCAACGCTAACATATTTTCTAACATACACTTTTAAATAATTTTTCTATTAAAATTCATATAGATTCCACCAAATCATGAGAATTTCATATGAATTTTAACTCATCAAAATCAAAAGAGCATTTAAAAGTATTCAATAATAAATCATAAATTGGTTGAAACTCATTATAAATAATAATTAATAATTGTATAAACAGCAGCAATCCTATCGCTTCCATGTCAAATGGTTCTTTTATAACATTTTTTTTTTCTTGTTGACGAATCTTTGATTATTGTTGGACAAGAGAAAGTCGTAAAAGATACAACAAACTGCTTCTATTTTTGGTTGGCAGATGTTAATATTGGCATCGTTATCTCCTTGTTGTTTCAGAAGTGTGTATTTCAGTAATCACTCATTTTATTTTATTGTTCTCTTTCACTTTTAATTTATTTAAAAAAGTTTTGTACTTTTTAATCTCTACAAATATTATATTTTTTTAATTTTAATCCTTGTTTTACCCATAAATAAATGATATAGTGTTAATTCTCAATTTTAAAATCCTACTTCAGTTAACACCATAATTAAGGACATTTAATATATTTGAGGAATTATGATTTGATGGTAGGAGGTGGTGGGAGACTTTGAAGATATGTATGGACATGATAGAAATAAGTTATCATATTTTATCTTTGATGTAATAGTGTTTGATGAACCAGCGAATTTTATCGTCGTTGAAATGTCTAACTGAGTTTGAAACCAGCAGGACAGGATAAGAATAGTAGTTTACTCAATTACTCTTACGAAATATAATTTAAAATATAAATTGAAATAAAATAAAATATAAAAACAATTTATAAATATAATATAAAAATATAAATCTAATCAAATAAAAAAATAATTAATAGAATTTGATATTATACTTAAAAATGAAATATTAATAATTAATTTAAAAAATGTTTATGACTTTACACAAGGGTAGTTTTGTCTTTTTATATAGTTTAATAAATTAGTATTCACAATTATAAAAATATTAAAGTTAATTGAAATTTCAAAATAAATATAATTTGTTTACAGGGTATTTTTGCCATTTACATATAATATATATTATATCTTTATTTACATTCTAACAAATAAAATATAATTATTTGATTACTCACGATTTTGTTTTTAAAATTTAAATTGTTTATTTAGTAGTGTCAATGGATAGTTTCAATATTAAATTATTTCATTACTTATTTAATTTTTTTGTTAATTTAATATATAATAAGTTAATTTACAAAAATAATGATATGTAATTGTTCACAGTGGTAATTTTGTTATTTAAATAGAATATATATTATATCATATTATGATGAGATATATATCAATACATGACAAAATAAAAATGTTATCATATTAGTTATCATGTGTGTATCAAACACAGGATATAATAATGTTTACTTTGTCATTATCCTATCATTATTACAATATCCTTATCCAGTTTAATATCTTATCATGTCTTTTTCTATCATGCACATCAAATGGACCTTGATTGTTCTCGTTAGAGTCTATGCGACTACACACAATCTTGTGATATTGGTCATGACTTAAATTTTAAGATTGAAATTTTGATTTTAAATTTTTTAAATATATCTTTAAATTTTAACTATATGATCTTTTGATCATGATCGGATGATGAAAATTATGTGACTTCAATCACATTGCAACTAATCGAAATTCGAGAGAGGGATGAATTATTAAATATTCATTTGATGAACATAATAAGAGATATAATAAGAATAAGTTATCATA
Source organism: Cicer cuneatum (assembly GCA_037974295.1). NCBI lineage: Eukaryota > Viridiplantae > Streptophyta > Magnoliopsida > Fabales > Fabaceae > Cicer > Cicer cuneatum. The sequence continues at coordinate 7,506,641 of JBBPBO010001986.1, forward strand.
TCGTGTCTGAGTATTTGATGAACCAAATATGTTAAGTTAATCTAAAATTTTATCATATCACGTCTCTCTAGTTGAAATTTCTTTGATGAATATGAGCTGAGTTAAAAATCAGTAGAATAGGATAAGAACAGTAGTTTACTCAATTACCCTTACAAAATATACATTGAAATATAATAAAATATAAATATAAAAAAATTATAATATATAATTAATAGAATTTGATATTAAACTTAAAAATAAAATATTAATAATTAATTTAAAAAATATTTATGATTTTATCACATGGGTAGTTTTTTCTTTTTATATAATTTAATAAATAAGTATTCACAATTATAAAAATATGAAAGTTAATTTTAAAATAAATATAATTTATTTACAAGGTATTTTTGCCATTTACATATAATATATATGCTAAATAGCACCCGTGGTCCCTTAACTTAATTTTAGTTAACGTTTTAGTCCTTAATTTATATTTTTTTTCTCCCGATTTGGTCATTTAATTTTAATTTTAAGTGACAATTTGATCTTTTATGGTTTAAAATGTCAACAATGTTATCCTTCTTTTTTACAAAAATTCAAAAAATCCATCAAAATTTTCAACCAAAACCCATAAAATTAATTATATTTTTCAATATAATACAAATTTCATCAAATTCATAACTCAAATCTTCAAATAAACTCATATTTTCATCTCTAACAACATCAAATAAAAAATGAAAATATAATTTTATTTGAAGATTTGAGTACGAATTTGATGAAATGTGTATTATATTAAAGAATATAATTATTTTATGGGTTTTAGTTTAAAATTTTGATGAATTTTTTGAATTTTTGTAAAAAAAATGATAATAAGTTAATTTAATAAAAAACTAATATCTAATTATAACATATCATGATGAGATATGTATCAAATAGATGAAAAAAATAAAATATTGTTATCATGTTGGTTATGTATCAAACACAAAATATAATAACGTTTATCTTGTCTATCATATGATATATTACCATATCATTATTCAGTTTTATATCATATCTTGTTTCTATTCTATAATGCGCATCAAACGGATCTTAAATGTATTTGGTTTAAAAGAATGAGATGATGTGTTTCAGTGTCTTCGTGTTTGCTTAAGGGAGAGGAGAAATTTAAAATGATTTATTTAGTTATATTAAGTTTCTCCCCTCCAAATTCTTCAAAATTGAGAGAGAACAAAAATGACTTTATAAGGAATTTTGATTATCTCATCTACTTTCTTCCTAAAAATTGAACTAAACATATTTCATTTAAAATATTTTTGCCCCTCCATTCCATCTACCTTCAACCAAGCACATGGTAAGAGATTATGGTGTGATATAACTAATTAATCATCTATAAAGTCCAATTAAGATGTATAAAGAGCAATTTTGGAGTATAAAATCCTGATTTGATTTGTTTTTAAGAGAAAAATTTGAACCAATTAAAATTGGTCGGTATAATTTAATTTTTGCAATATTTTTTTAATGATATTTAAGCTACAGCAACAAAAAATAAATTAAGTTAGTTAAGTTGAATCAGATTTTTCATTAAACACTTGTCACTTACAATCTATTGTACCTTTTAAAGAAAAGATAAAACAATTATAATTTTTATAAAATACTATTATAATAAACCATCAAAATTACAATTTAATATATATACAATATCAATTTATAGGTTTTTTATATGATAAGTCAATTATATTAATTATTAAAAATATTTTATGGTTTATAAGTAAAAAAAAATATTTTAAATTTGTCATAATTACGTATAAGATTAATTATAATTTGTTTTATATTATAAAAAACGTTACATTTACTATATCAAAATTAAACTCTTTAGACTATATCATTAAAATATGATTCATAATTAATTTTTATTTTTTGTTTATGAATGAAAGGAGCCAAAGGCTTGTGAAACATAATTAAATTATCAATTAACTGGTATCACTTATTACAGAATTCATATCAAATTTATTACTCACTGTTGAAAAATTAAAATTAAAATTAAATAAAATTATTACTTTTGATTTTATGTATAATTAGACAAATTTAAAATACAAAAAGCATTTAGCTATGTTGTTATATATACACAAAGACAGTTGATTAAATTTTTACTTGCCGTTAAAAAATTTAAAATAAAATTTCTTACTTTTTGATTTTATGTATACATCTAGACAAATATAAAATACGAAAAGCATTAAACTATTTGTTTTATAAATACAAAGACATTTGATTAAATTTTTTTCATCAAGAAATGGTTCTAAAACTTATTTTATGAACATACTTTGATGGCTATTATTAAAGTAGAAAAATTAGCTAACTTTTTTAGTAGGAAAAAAGTGAGTAATTTGTTTTACATACCTGATAATGCTGTTGGTATAATGAAAAGGCATTTTAATTTACTTGAATATGATTATTTATTTATTTATTTTGACAAATTGAATATGTTTGTTTCACCATTACTTAAATATGTTAAAACTTTCGCACATAAAAATATTAAACCATTTTTATAACGCTAAAATATTACTTCCTCTTGTAAAAAAAATTACTTTCTTTATATTATAATATAAACAAAAATAAATTAAAGAATGAATTTATATAGTACATACATATATTCACTTTTTTTTTTAATTATACATATTTTATTTTTAGTTATATTGTGAGATGGAGAGAATAAAACAAACTCTAATAATTTGATCTAAAGTAAATCACTGGTTGGTCTTTCTCAAGTTGGAATGCTAAAAAAAAACATTTTATTTAGGAACAAAATACACTTTCCTTCTGTTTCCCATTCCAATTTGTTGCTCTTTTTATCTCATACTCACACACACACATGGTCTTTCTGTCTTCTATTATCATCATCACTATTTCTATTGCTTGTTGTTTGCTTTGTGAGCCCCCCCATTGCCCATTTTTACAACTATAGTAACTTATCTCTCTCTCTCTCTCTCCTCACTCTCTTTTCTCTCTCACTCACTCACACCTCATAAAAGTCACACAACACCAGCTGGTTTTATTTTATTTCACACACACACAAAAAACACACTCTCTCTCTCTCTCTCTCTCTCTCTTCCATTTTAATCTCATTTGCTACGGAAACAGCAGAAATAAACATTCACATTCATTCACTGTTGAAAATATGAAAGAAAAAAAAATGAAACCAGCATCAGCATCCACTATAGTATCATTCAGGACTTAACTTCTAATGTCTCTCTCAGTCATTGTCCATTAGATTTATCAATTGAAGTCCTCTAAAGCCGCAAGGAAATTGGAAGAGATGATTTTCTTGAAGATTATTGCTATCCACACCAACCCTTCTTGTTTTGTTGGTTGAGATGAAACTCAAGTTTGAAGCTTTGGTGCTGTTTGTGTTTTTTTTTTTCTTTCAGTTCAAGGAAAATTAGGTGACACAGCTGCTGAAATACTTAAAAAAAACATCTTTTTAAGGTAATAATTATCTTTGTCTGCCTTGTCTCAAAAGGGTGTTCGATCTGCCACTGAGAATATCAATTTGAAGAACTATTGATTATTTCAGCTTCTTCATGTTTTATTGTTCTCTCAATTGTTGCTTTTATTGCTAGAAAGATTTGGTTTTGTTGAGAGAGAGAGAATGAAATGCATAGAAGAGTAGAATTAGAAGAAGATTGTGAAGTGTTAAGTGAGTTTTTACCTATTTGGCCTTGTCTTTTTACAAGGATTCTTCTTGAGAGAAAAAGAGTTACATTTTGCAACGGTTGAAATCTTCAAAGCTGCTTTAATATTACAACCCCAAGTGAATATTTTTCTTTATCAAAGCAAAACGTGCCTCCAAGCTTCAATTTTTAAACACCCCTTTTGAAGAAATTTATTGCATTTTCTTCAGTTACAATTTGATTCTCAATTATTCATATATGATATATTGTATTGGAGTAGTTATATATATCTGAGTACAACAAGGCGAATATATCAGTCACATTGAGCTGAATTGTCAAAAAAATATTCAAAGGCGAATATATCATCCATGAAGCTTCCTTTTCCAAGCTTAGTGATTCTTGTTTTTCTTCTTGTTCTTATGTGCTTTGAATTACTTCCTCATGTTAAGTCTCAACCTTCTTCAAATAAGGAAGCAAAGGCTTTAGATGTAGTTCTTCAACAATATGCTTACAAGGCTTTGGTGAATCCAAAAACAGGTATTATTTACAATGCAACTAAACTTCCTTCAAATTTAACTGGAATTAAGGTTTCATCATTAAGATTAAGGAGTGGAAGTTTAAGGAGAAAAGGGTTTCACATGTACAATGAGTTTGATATTCCTAAAGGACTAACTGTGAGTCCTTATGTTGAAAGGTTGGTTTTGGTGTATCAAAATCTTGGTAATAATTGGTCTAATAGGTATTACCCTTTGCCTAATTACACTTACTTGGCACCAATTTTAGGACTATTAGCTTATGATGGTTCAAATTTGTCAGCTACAAATTTATCAGAACTTGATGTAAATGCTTCTGGTGACACCATTTTGGTTAAGTTTCAAGATGTTAAATCACCTCCTGATGGTACTGTTGCAAAATGTGTTTGGTTTGATTTGCAAGGTTCTTCCAATTTCAGCAATGTGAAAAAAGGTAACACATGTTCTACTTCAAAACAAGGACATTTCTCTATAGTGGTTAGATCCACTGTCTCTCCTACTATACCTTCTCAGGGAGAAGATGAGAAAAAGAAGAGTAAGAAAGTGTGGATTATTGTTGGTTCTGTTGTTGGAGGACTAGTATTGTTGGTGTTGTTGTTGTTTCTAGTTTTGTGTGTAAAAAAATACAAACACAAGAAAAAAATGCAAGGTATGGAAAGGGCTGCAGATGTAGGAGAAACTCTTCAAATGGCTTCTATTGGTGATACAAAAGCACCTGCTGCAACAGTTACAAGAACACAGCCAACACTTGAACATGAATATGCACCTTGACACTATTTGTCTAGCACCAACACTTTAGATCAAAGACGGGTCTGACACCGAAGCTACTCTGAGACATATGGTTACATTCAATCACTTTTATTTCCTCAAATTATTAATGGTACACCTACATGTCAATATCATCGTTTCAGTGTCGTGTCTTGTATCTGTGTGTGTATGTGCTTCATAGGACATTATTTTTTTGCACAATCTTCAGTTGCAACTCCACTCATATTCAAGTTATTTTAATGTAATCAGAAATTCTTCTAATCACACCTTTCTTTTCTTTTGGTGCCACTTCCTATCATTGTTTGGTTCATATAGGAATTCTGTGTACATTATTTATCTTTTTTTTTGTTTTGTTTCATGATTCATTGTGGTGTGAATTTAGTAGTAAAAAGTGTTGATTATTATGCCATGAATTTGGTCATGTTCCATTGATAATGAATAAAAACTTTAGCATCTACTTGTTGAAGTTATTTAACTTGTTTTTCTTATCACATGATTTTGAAAGTTGATAGCTTGTGATATAAATGTTGTGGTCACACAGATCAGCCACCAGTTTTCATCATTTCTGTTCATTCATTTATGTGAGGGGGAAAGACCCGAAATCTCGATTTCATAACCTTCTTCCTGTGAAACACTTGTTGAAATTTCATTCTGAACTCTTTTGCTTGGATTCTCTGGATTTTCTGTATGATGCAGTATTAACAGTTAATTATACGCAACATATCAAACAAAAATTGGAAAGAAAAACCTCAAAATCTGTTTGTTTTGATTTAACATTTCCTGTTTTCATTTTAAACTGCAAAATAGCATCTTGTTTCCACTATGATTTCAGTTTCCAATGATTTGTAAGTGAAAACAAAAAGGTTATTTTCACCATTAGTGAGAGACTTTTTAGTTTTACGACTAAAACTGAAAATGAAAATTAGAATTAGAATTAGAAATATAAAGTACTTATTTAAGTAGCCTCTCCTGATCATTGATTATTAAATAAATAAATACTGTAATTTTTCTTATGCTGAGTGCTGGCATTTCAGTGGTAATCTACAACTGAAAAGGACATTGTAATTGTAATGCAGGCAACAAAATCAATACATGAAGTAAATCTTCATATTTTTGACAGCAAAGACTAATGACAGCACATGGAAAGGAATACTATTATTGTGCCATATAACTTTTCATCTGTGAAGCTATCAAAACAATACAAATGCCAAATCATATTTAATACTACTACTTTTTCTCCTATAGCACATGAAATTTGTAGTATACTATAGTCTTCAAAGCTACATTAATTCCTTTGAATAAAATACAACTAAAGCCATTATTTCATTATTATTTGTATGAGTCAACCACTCAATCTTTATATAATAATAATCAACAACCATACAGAACAAAGAAGAGCACTACCTACCAACCAAACAGCACCACCAACACTAGTCAACTAAAAATCAATGATTTTTATGTCATCTAGCTCAAGTATTTTGCTTGAGTTTTGAGGCTGCAATTCCACAAATAGACTTGAAGTTGAAGAACCAAAAACTCATCCAAGGCATATATATAATGGAACAGCACACAAAGCAATATCAATCATAGTAAAATATTTATAACATTTATATTGAAAACCATTTTGTTTAAAAAGGTACCACAAGCCACTAGCAATGATTTTATTTTTTTTTTAAAGATAAAAGGTAAAATATACATATCACAAAAGCATCTAGGTTTCCCAAAGGTGAAATGATATTTTCCTTCTTTGGTTTCCTCTAACTTATAGAAACCATGATATCCAAGAATGTGCCAAATCAAGAAGATATTTTATGCTGTCAAACTGCAAAGAAGTTATGAATAGGTAAAATGTCACTAACAAACATTTTACATCAAACACACATTTTCTTTAGTGGATGAAGAAAGTTGTTGAGCATATTACACATTTTATTGACTCTAAAAACTCTCAATTGAGACATTTTGTTCCCAAATAAATTGGCGTCGAAACACATACTAAATGTAGAGAAGAGAATAAGATATTACAGGTTTCGAATTTATATTCAAACATATCAAATGTCTCCATAACTTTTTTCCTTTGACATTGTAAAAATTCCAAAACAGAAAATGAGTACCCAAAGTATTCGGAACATGCACAAATATTCTAAATTTTTTTAAATTAAAATATCTAATATTCAATTTTTTTTTACAATAAAACTTTAAATTTTAAAGAAGTCGGAATATAATTAATGTTTCAAATATTTTTAAAATCTAAAAATACGCCATACCATTTTTTCAATATTTAAAAAGTTTGGAACACTACAAGTTGCATAATATACCAAAGTTACAAAGTGTGTACCGAGGAATTCATCTGACAAAAAATTCGGAGTATAAGAATTTGATCAATATATGTTTTTGGTTCCAAAGACTTGTGTAATTCAAGCTCTTTGCAATATTTGGTTCCTAAGGTTTGAAAAAGAAACTTTCAAAAATTTGAAATTAATAAATATTCGGAAACTTTTTTTCACATAAAAAATATCTAAAATTAAAAAATTATTGCACCAAATATTTCATTTTTAAAATATCTTAAACTAAAAAATGAGTTCCAAATATTTCAATCTGTAAGAAATACGGAATTACTTAAAATTTACTTTTTGAAATTTTATAATTTAAATATATATATATATATATATATATATATATAATATAAAGGTGAAAGAATTAAGTGAAGGGGTGGCAAGTAGATTCCTCTTCCTTTCATCCATTCAAGCCCAATATAACATTCTACTTATGGGCCTTTCTTAACTTTGGCCCTTTATTTTAAATAAAGTAAACCCATTTAAAGCCAATTCCTGCATATTGTTTTTCTCTAATAAACAAGGCGATTTGTGCTTAGTGTTGTACTTCATTTTGAAAAATCATATGTTTTCACTAAAATTAAAGATATTATCATGTTTTACCACTATATGAATTTATATTCATTAATTTTAATAATAAAGTTTATGTGAAACTACATGATTTTTAATTGTTTTGCAATTTTATACATTAATAAAAAATGATATTATCAATAAATCATAACATTATGTTTTATTGATGATTATAAATGTCATTTTATGAAGAAATTAAAAGATGAAAACGGAAAACCTAAGGTAGAACTTTGATTCTTTTCTATCACTATTTCCAAAAACATCATATTTTTCCTTATTTATTTTCAAATTCAAGGATTTTGCTTTTTTTTTTTTTACTAAATTTAAGAATTTTACAACAATATTTTTTCCTTATTACGTAATACATTATTTCCACAGCATTTAATTTATTTTACATTTATGACCGTGAAAAACTGACTAATAATTGATAAAAATAATTTGATAATATAATTATTTCTTTTCTTTTATTTATTACATTTTATAATGTGTGTAAAAAATTTAAACGAAAATCATTTTAAAATAAAAGGAGTATAATTTTTTGGACTTATTTCTCAAAATAAAGTCTCACAGTTAGAGGTGTGCATGGTCCAAAAACCAAACTAAATTGCACTACATTAATAGTGCAGTTCAATTTTTAAAAACCACTTAAAAAAACTGGTTATTTTTTTAACCAGTTACACTTCAGTTCTAAACCGATTTATAATTATAAATCAGTTTAGTATGTTTGAACTAATTTCAAACTGATTTTTATTAAAACCAATTCGAACCAGTTTTGATTGAATTATTTAAAATCAGTTTTTCATTAAAAAAAATTATACTTTTCTCTTTTTTTTAACATAAAATTATACTTTTTTTTAGAATGTTCATTGGCACATCTTTCTGTTAAGTATAGTCGTTAAATATCTATCTTTTGATTTTTCAAAAATAAAATAGAAAATATTGAATTGAAAATATTAGTACATGTAGTATTAATTATAGCGTTCAATTTAAAAAAATATATTTAAATATTTCTATAGCGTAGATATCAACAACAAAAATAATATTTTCTCAAAAATAAAAGCGACTGTCATTTTAAGATAACTATTTTTGACAAATAGATCAATCATTATAGGACGAATGAAATATTATATATTAATTAAGAATATTATATATATATATATATATTAGCTGCATTTTTTTTACTCATATGTATATAGCTTATATAAAATAATTTTTACAGTAAGAAAAATGTTATTTTCAATAAAACAATGTTAATTTTAATTTTATAATATTGAATGCAAAAAAGGTTTGAAAGTGGTTCAAACTGGTTTTTAAAAAAAAAATTAGTTAACTGAACTTTTTAAAATTTATGGTGCAGTTCATAAACCATTTAATTGGTTTAGACTTTTATGGTGCAGTGCAATACAGTTTATGAATACAGTTCAATTAAATACATTTTTTGCGCACCCCTATTTACAGTTGTATAAATTAATTAAATAATATTTAACATATCTTTTAAGAAAAAAAATTTAAATTTTTATAAGAATAATTTTAGAGGTTAAATGAATTAATATTCATTGTTGTTAATTTATTCCACTGCTGATAGTACTTGTTTGTGACCGCAACTACTTCGATTCGGAAAACATGCATGACCTGTCAGAATCTTGTCATACTTGAGTGGAGGCAAACTTTGTTTAGACATATTTTTGTTGTGTCATCCTATTATTTTGGAAATAAAGTATAGTTAGTTGGGATCATTGTTCCACACTTTGACCTTATGCCGTTGTGCCTCTCTAATCCACTCCCCCTTCTCATTTAAATATTGATTATTTGGGATATATTCTTTTCTTACTTGACTTTTCTGTTGAATATTACTACATACATGTTAACCTGATAAAAAAAATAAAATGCTAAATTCTATTTTTTTTTGAGATAATCTTCCATGATTTTTAAGTTTTTTTTTCTTCTACTTTATTTGAAATGAGTGATTTGAGTTATTTTGACATAAAATTATTCACGTGCTTTTTTTTCTTTAGTTTTGATCTAAATAAGTAGGGTGTATCTAGACCAGATTTTTCTTTAACGTTTTTGTAGTTTCAAATCATCATTCTTTGATTTTTTGTCTTATTGTGGCGTTTCTTTGACTCAGATTTAAGATATGAAAATCGATTAATTACTAATTCAATAAATAACTAGGTTATTAAAATTGTATATCCAAAAACATGGATAGTCAGGTCACTTTGATTTTGTTACATTATGTATAGATGTTGTATCGTTTTATATGCTATTGACTTATATATTGTAAGTATGTTCGCAGATTCATCCTTTTTGTTTTCATCTATGTTTAATTTGAATCTCGTATACTCTATCAATTTAAATTGATTAAATATTATTATTTTTTTGTAGAAAAAAATAAGTACAATTAAAATTGATGTGTTTGCATATATGTTATTTTTGATAAAAACATCAAAATTATAAATAAATTTATACAATTATTTAAAAAAGATTAGGTAGTTAATAACTAAGTAAGCATAAATTTATAAATAAAATAGCCTAAACGAAAGAAAAAATTGAAAAGAAAAAATGTTTTATCAAAACTTGAATCCTTTTATATAAACATATTTAAAACGTTAGTTATTTAATTAAATATAAAGGATAAAATTATAAATAAAGTAGTTTAAATAAAGGTAAAATTAGAGAGAAAAAATTACTCTAAAATCATATATTTCTATTATATAGGTAAATATATAGTTTTATTTTTTTATTTTTTACATAAAGATATAGCTATAGATAGATTTGAATTAAATTTTAGTTACTTAAATAAAAAAAATACTAACAAATGTTATTAGGATAATTATTAAGACCCTAAATATAGAAATAAAATCTTAGAACTTATGTATTTTATACTTGAAACTGTAAAAGATTCAAACTTTCAGTTTAAAAGTTCTTTTTATTTTACTTTTTATTTTTTATTTTTTATTTTTTTATAACAAATGTCATAAGCACGTTTGTATTAAAGATTTGTTACTTATTAACACGACCCTTTAATAAATATGTAGAAACATAAAATTGTAAATAAAATAATTTAAATAATTAATGAAATTTGAAGAATAAAACCAAGCCAAATCTATGTGTATATATATAGGTATAGATGTCAAAGAGAAAATAATCAAAAGAGAAAATAATAAAATGTCCCATTTTGTTAACTTTTTCAAATTATTTTTTGATAAGCAACTTTTTCAAATTATTGCTCTTTTCTCCCCCTTTTCTTTATTTTGGTTTTTTCAATGCATACTTAGATCAATGATCATATATACAAGAGAAGGGATCAAAACCAAGGACAAAAAACCAAAAGAAAACCCATTTTACTATTTTATTGCACAAAACATCTTAGGATTCTTCTTATACAAGGCCAATTGAGTCAGAAGCAGTGAATCATTCAATTTAAATAATGGCCCACTCTGCACTGTCTCGTTTTGGTCGTGGACACATGCATTTTCTGTTTTTATTATATTATATAATATAAATTAAATAGTATTTGCGGTTTCTTAACTTAATTTTAGTAAACATTTTAGTCTTTTATCTTTTTTTTCTCGATTTAGTCATTTATTTTAATTTTAAGTGACAATTTGACCTTTTATGTTTTAAAATATCAACAATATTATTTTTTTTTTACAAAAATTCATCAAAATTCTCAACCAAAATCTATAAAATTAATTATATTCTTCAATATAATACAAATTTTCTCAAATTCGAAACTCAAATCTTCAAATAAACTCATATTTCAATCTCTAACAACATCAAATAAATAATGAAAATATGAGTTTATTTGAAGATTTGAGTTACGAATTTTATGAAATTTGTATTATATTAAATAATATAATTAATTTTATGGGTTTTTGTCGAAAATTTTAATGAATTTTTGTAAAAAAAAGGATAATACTGTTAACATTTTAAGACATAAAAGATCAAATTGTCACTTAAAATTAAAATAAAGGACCAAATCGAAAAGAAAAAAAGATAAAGGACTAAAACGTATACTGAAATTAAGTTAATGGACCACAAATGTTATTTAGCCTATAGTAAATATTACTATAATTAATTTAGGTGATCTTCCGAGTTTAAATTAATTACGCAACGTTTATCTTAACAATATTAATTTTTAAAAATTATTATATTTTTTCTTTAATATATAGAAAACTTAATCTTAATTGACGGTACACTTAATTAACTCACCTTTTGCTTCTAAATAGTCTTTATAAATTAGTCCTCGTATTTATTTTTGAGGAAAATGAAATATTTATATGTCAGTTTAGTGGAAAGAAATCACAATTATAACTTATTTAAAGGCCACTTTAACAATGAATTATAAGTAATCATTTTGTCAAGTTTTTAGATTTATGTATAAGTAAATTTTTGTGTGATTTTTCAGAGTTGTTATTTCTAAAATAAAAAATAAATAAAAATAGTATCTGAAACATTAATATATTTTTATCATTTTAGAAAGTTAATACAAAAATATTTAGAAAATATGAAAATTAAACAATATAAGATTGGAATGACTATTGCTTTATATCGAACATATACTTGAGTAAAAGAAATAAGGAGCATTCATATCGTCTAATGTGAATTATGATGTGAATATCTATGTACAAGGGAGTCAAAGTTTGTTGACTACCTTTTCCAAACATAAAAAGTAACAACCCATTTACTTTGTACTTTTCTAAACATTTTATGTTATTATTTTTAAAAATATATATTAGTTTTACTTTAATGAAAGACTCTTAAATGAATTATTGTAATGAAAAGAAGAAAAAATATTAGTTATTGAGTAAGTATTTAATGAGCTAATTAAAATAATTCTTTGTTATTTTTACTGTTTTAAAAAATATAGATAATTGTTTACTTAAAATGTTTGTTAACTATCTGTTAATAAATAAAAGTAACACATATTTAATATATATATATATAAAGTGTTGATGTAATTAAAAAAATCTTGAGGCATCCAATTTTTGAATCCACTTCAAGGTTTGTGATACCACAATTTGAGGTGTGTGAAATGATCTACAAGGTAATGTATATCATAATGATGACACTCAAAATAAAAGTGAGTTGATAATCTTTTAAATGTATTATTGAGAAATTAAATTGAGATGATAATGAGGGGAATATAACTTTAAATATCTTAAGAAAATTATTTTAAATTAATATTTGTTAAAAAAATTTATTCAACTATTTAGTTTATTTCTTATTTATTTCCATCCACTCTTGTAACTTTGAATAAAAGTTTGCTAAATTTGAAGGAGTTATTTGAAATCTTATAAATCTATTAAGTTTTCTAAAATTTGCTAAATTTGAAGGGGTTATTTGAAATCTTATAAATCTATTAAGTTTTCTAAAATCCTACAAATTCTTATAATATAAATTCGTTAAAATACAAACTTCAAAATCTTCATTAATAAAATCTTCAACATTATCTTTTAAAATATGCATAACTTTTTATATAAAAAAAAGTCTTTCAAAATCTTAATTCAATACACCTCTTTAAAGGGCGTGCTCTAAAAAACTTGTAACATAGATATGTTGGCAAACCAAATAAATATAAAAAATATTAAATAGGAAGAATATATACATACACACACAAAAGAAATACGAAAGTGACATTTAAAAAGAAAACAATATGCTGTAAATTAATGTTATCGACAAGTGTAATAATAAATAGTAGGAAATAAAGGAGATGGTTTGTCTTCGATGCAAGAAAGGTGATTTGAGGATTCATATGTTAAGAGATTTTAAATTAACACTTTTAGAAAAATGGGGGTCATCTGAAAACAAACCCAAAGAATTTGTGGTATAAAGTATTGTTAAAAAAGTATGGGTTTGAGGATAGTGGAGGTGCTCGAAGGGCGTGTAAGGAGTATGGTTGTTGAAAAGATATATGTATCATTTTTGTGATGGTGTAAGTAATGGGAGGTCAAGATGATTTTTTGACAATTTGGTATGGAAGATGGGAAATGGAAGTCTTACATCATTTTGGAGTGATAAGTGGGTGGAAGAGGGTGCATTGTGTGAGCGTTTTTCTCATTTGTTTGGTCTTGTGGAGAATAAAGAGACTTCGTTGGCAGATATGGATCGTAGTGGGTGGAGAGCTTGTAGGGCTGGGATAAACAACATCATATCTTCACTTGGCATATGCTTTAACTTTGGAGGACACTTCTTGGTGTGATATCATGCGTAACAAATTGACACCTCTTAAAGTTTCTCTCTTAATTTAGAAGCCCATGAATAATGGTTGTCCACTAAAGATAATTTGGTTGTGTGTGATATGTTTGTCTAACAACCTCTTTCGTGTGTTGGTGGATGTGGTCAGAATGAATCAGTACAATATTTATTATTTGTGTTTCATATCATGGGTCACGTCTAGACAAGGATATTGTCTTGGATGAGGATTCAAATTGCTCTCCATAAGGATGTATAACATCATGTTTGTCAATTTTAAGGTTTGTTGAGTAGCAATAAGAAACGACACCACAATATTAATTTGATTTGTGTGTTTATGGACAATTTGGGAGACTCGTATTGATGTTATGTTCGATCACAATTAGACTATTGCATATAGTCTATAGTTAGTAGATCAAGTAAAATGTCTTTCATAGTGATGACTCAGATATAAGACTATTGATTTTATCTGTAATTTTAATAAATGATGACTAAATTTATTGACATGTCTCACCTAAGATCAATTGTAATTATATACTGTAGTTGTTTATTATTTTCAAGCATTTAAGTATGGGTAGCCCGTGGTGCTTATTATTTTCAATCTTGTGAACATGTATTATGTTTGTCCTTGATGATAACAAAATGGTCTATCAATATAATGAATAATTGTTGAAGTACCCAAAACAAGAAATTTCTTTTATTTATTTTCATAAATGCATTATAAAATGATTTCAAAAAATTAATTCAAAAAATATGACGCATAAATTTATGAAATTAAGTTTACAATTGTTGAATAATTTTCTTTAAAGTAATAAATAATTATTAAATTATTAGTTTGTCCAAATTATTAAATTTGAATCATTTAATCTCTATCCAACCACTTAAAGCAACCATAGCAATAATAGGAGTTTGAGTTTAGTGAAATAGGTTAAATTCTCTCAATGTAAAAAATTTAGATTTTGATTGAAACATACGTTTATAATTAATAACTAATATATCTTAAATAAAATTACCTCAAATAAAACAAACATATAAAAAAAAAGCAGTTGATTATAGTTATGGTGAAAATTTTCAACTATAATAAATTTGAATGCATATATTAATTTATTATATGAATTGAAAAATAACGATTGTATCGTGATTCTATTAATGCTTTAAAGTATAATTATTATTGAAATTACAACATCATATAAAATGGTATACTATAAATTCAAATATGAGCCGACTTTAAGATAAGACAACTAAAGTTTCTTACCTCTGTAAAAGTTAGTTTTTTATTTAATAAAAAAGCTTAAAAATTTATTTGTGCTTAATACAAGTGTTTTATATTATCAAATTTTTAAATTAAAATTAATACATATAAAATTAATATTGTCCGAACAAATATTAAATTAATTGATTTAATTAAAAATTAAAAATAAATATTATATAAAATTAATTATATTAATTTAAAAAATAATTATTTATTCTAAAAAATCTAAAAAATAAAAATATTGTTAATTTTTTTAATAATTTTATTAAAATATTATTATTAGCTCTAAAACTCTAATAAATTTTACTAAAATACTACTCATAGACTATAAAAAACTAAATAATAAATTTACGGTTAAACCTGTATATATATTAGGCCAACTCGAAAAATATAAATTTGAATTGTATTCTATAATTAAAAATAGTAGATCTTTGAATGTTTCGTGAATGGTAAGATTCGGGTGTGAGAGAGTAGGAGCGTAAGAATAGTATATACAGTGTGTAACGGTCCAGCTAAGTGTACGTTGGCAAACATCATTATCATTACCCATTCATTCATAATCACATTTTGGGGATCTTTCTTTTCCACGAAATACTTCTAAATCCTTTCATTACATTATAACCTTTGATTCTCTTGCATGCCTAACACGCGTCTCCACCTCTTCTCTCTTCTCTCTTGCATTGCACTTCTATTCTACTTTTTTTTTTTTTATCATTATTATATATTTTTGTGGTACTCAAAAATCAAACTTAATACTATTATTATTATTATTCCCTTAACTAACCACTTCACTTCCTCAACCAACCACTGTGAATTATTATTATTATTATTATTATTATTATTTTTAACTACCAACAACAAAATCTATCTTTTACCACCTCAATTTTAGCTGTCTTTACCTTTGTTTCCTTATATAGATAAATATATCCACTTATCTTCCATTACACTTTCTTTCACTTTTCTTATTATTTCATTTTTCCCGACAAGGAAATATATTATTAACTAAATTATTATTTTAGTTTTTTTTTTAAAAAGTATGTGAAGCATTTTAACTGTGGTTTTAAAATATATCAACACTATAAAAATATTTACAAATGCATGTGAGTAATTTTAAATATTAAATTTACTATAAAAGATAAATTTAAAAATCAAATTAACTAATAATATTTTTGAATGTAATAATAAAAGATATATTTAAAAATTAATTTTTTGAATGAAATATTTTTATTAGACTTTCACAATGAATAAATTCAAATTTGAATTTCCGTAGGATGAAATACTCATATTTAATATTCGACAATTTAATTAAATTTATCTTCGATTAAAGAATGTATGCAAAAAAAAAGTTAATATATAAAAAGTTATTTTTTTTAATGAACATATTTAAATATATTTAAAAATTACAATTACCACGTCGTAGATATTTATGAACTAAAAAAATTATTTATCTTTATAAATTAAAAAAAAAGAAAAAAACAGAAAAATTATTAAGACTAGTATACAGAGAGGGAGAGAGAAACAAAATGAGAAAAATAAATAAAATAATAAATTGTTGTCTTCCTTTATGCTAAAATTCATACCCTTTTGTGTTTTTTCTCCTTATTACAGACTCCCTTTATTGATGGTGGTCTGTTTCTCCTTTTTCTCTTCTGCAAACAACTGCTGCACCAACTAAACCTTCTTTTTCAACCTTTTTCATTTTTGAGGTTTCAATTTTCTTAAGGAAAAAGCAGCTTAAACAAAAAAGTCAGTCATGTCAGGTTTGTATAATCAAAATTTCTCACATGCTAGAGCAGCTTCTCCTCAGATTAGAACCAACTCTGAAGTTGACAGGTATAGTTACTTTTCCTTTTACTTTCAGATCAATTTTCATACGAAGATGCAACCCTTGAACAAGAATTAAATAAAAAGAGTACTTTTTTTTTTTGGATTTAGTTGTGTTTGTTTGATTTGCTTTGAATAAATTTATGTTCTTTTGATTCAGAAATGAAAAGGGTCGTTTTTATTTTATTTTATTTTTGCAGTCAATATTTATCAGAGTTGCTGGCAGAACATCAAAAGCTTGGACCTTTTTTGCAAGTGCTTCCTATATGCAGCCGTCTCTTGAATCAAGGTTTGTTCATGTTTGTGGATCTATTTTTATTTTTATTTTTTGGATTTTTTTGTTTTGTTTTCAAGTTGTTGTTTATGTTTGGTTTTTGTGCTTAGATCATGTCAATGGCTTAGATACTGTTGATCATGCTTTGATTGCTTTCACTATCATCTATTATTGTTGTGGCACTATTCCCTTCTCACTTCACTTGATACTGATGTTTTTTTTAGGTGTGGAAATGAATAAAAATTGAAATGAAAAAATTGTCTTTTATTTGATGTTGTTTGAACATTGAATGAAATGTACCTTCATAATGTTAACTTTGTTCAAAAAATGGTAAATTTGATGGAGAGATGTTGTGAGGTTTTGTGATTTTCAAGAGTCTTGTTTGGTGTCTTTTTTTGCGGCTAGTTTGAACCTTTCTCTGACTAATGATAATCAGTATGAACTTTAAGTTGTTCTTAGTATAAAGAATTGTGAATGTTTGTCATTGACATTTCCGGCAGTCGCAGTTTCAGTTGTAGGATGAAGATCGGACGACTCAGATGTCAAGTTGTATTTTAAGTCCTTTGATGAAGTAAAAATACGAGTCGTTCGATCTCCAGCTAACAACTGAGAAAGGCTGAAGTGACTTTGGCTTCTCTTTCTTGACACAATTTGTCACTTTAATCTCTCTTTGGTTCTCAATTTTATATGAACTTCCTCTATTAATTTCCCATGATTTTCAACTGTATGCATTGGTTTCTGATTACACTGTTTTACATCTGCAGAAATATTAAGAGTTTCTGGAATGTTGTCGAACCAAGGTTTTGGTGACTTTGATAGACTTCAGCATAGAAGTCCTAGTCCTATGGCTTCTTCGAACCTCATGTCAAATGTCTCTGGGACAGGAATGGCCGCATGGAATAGTCTTCAGCAAGAGGTTACTGCTTTAAAATTATTAATTGTTGCATCAGAACTTGATATGCTCAACTTTTTTATTATATTATTTGTATGGTTTTAGACGCATATTTTTCTTTCTAAAATTTCATTATCTATCTCGCTGGTGGATTGTGACTTGAGAAGTATTCAACTCGTGACGTATAGTACTTATTGCTTGTATTCAGCCTCCACAAAAACCGAGCCTTATTCCCACCGAGTAGCTTTGTCTGCAAGGATTCCATGATGCGATTCTGTCCAATCTTGAATTATATGTTTATGAAGTTTCATGTACTGTAAATCCCTATTTCCATTCTCTAATAATGATAATAGTAATTTGATGCCTTAAGATGAGGTTTAACGCCGCAACACTTAGAAAACCTACTCTTTTGTTCTTGAAAGTGGTTTCTTGAAAAACATATTCTTTGTGTCTGGCGGTAGATGGGTTGCTTGCTATTGTTGAAGTTAGAGATACAGAGGAAGGAAAAGAAATACTTAGAATAACAAAAATTATATTGATATGAATGATTTTTGGACGTTATTATGAAAGACAAAATTACTAAAGGAGCTTTGACGTCCTTTTGATGGATTATTTGTCGACAGCCCCACCGAGTGAATCAAATAAGGATTGGCCTATTAATGGCCGAGTCATTCTTATACTGCTCCGCACGTCACCCCCTTCTAGGAAGAAGACCGTGAGACGTGTCTAAATGCCCTAGAGTGATATTTGATCATTTATACGCAACCTTATTAATTGATAGGTATAGCATAAGGTAGGATTATTTGTGTATGGTAAATTAGTAGTCCATACTTACATTAATACTAAACTCCTAATCCTAATTAAATAAGGACACAAATCACGATATATGAAGAAATATGAAAATTTATCCTAACATATCATCATTGATACTCCTCACATTTTATATTAGAGTAACAATGTGAAGATATATTTTTAAGATATTGTAACACTTACCCCCAGGCTAAAGCTTACTAAACTCTAATCTTGCTATAAATGAATTCTTTGAAATAGAAAAATAACCACATATATAATTTGATATTAGTGACAAGCCTAGAACAAAAGCTAAGGCTAGGCTGCGTCTAAATCAACATCGGAAACAAAATGATAATTGGGACAAAAACTAGGGTTAGACTAGATTATAACCGGGACATAACTGGGGCAATATTACTTTTCTGGTGCTATTGAGGCCATACTGCTTTTCGGGAACTTCTGGGGCCAAACTTGTTAGTATAAACAAAAGAGGACATGACAGTGGGATGAGTTGATCCAGAGACAGGTTGCATAAGCGACAGATGGAAAAACCATTGGCATTAATGAAGAGAGAAAAAAGATGGCCAAATTTTGTGCATTACTGTTGAGAAGATAAACAATGCAAAGATAATGACAATGTTACAACTTATGCTAGAGTTTCTGATTTTACGTAACTTGGTTGAAGAACAGCGACAAGACAGGTCATGGTGGAAAATATCACTTTGATACCGTGTTGAAGTTCCAAGGTTGGTCTTTTAGGTGTAAAGGGAAAAAAGAAATACTCAAAATAATAAAATAATATTGCTACTGATATGCTGGATGTTGCAATAGGAAAAACATTAATCCTTATTTATACTAAATCATGATATATAAAGAAATATGGAAACTTATTCCTAGAGATAATAGAAGAGATTATATGAAGATATATTTTTCAGATACTCTAACATTTACATAAGTTTGAATTAATGGAAAATCTTGAAAATCAACAAAAGTTAAATAAGAGGAGAAAGAACATTATTAAAGTTTAAACCTGTGCTTGATTAGTAATTTTTTTTTCAGCCCTCCGTTCAATTGATTTATGGATCCGTCCATATTCGTACTTCCCACATTCTCTATCACTAGTACTCATAGTTTTTATGTGTGTGTTGTTTTTAGCCAAAATGTTCACGGTAACACACTAGACATGGCACATACTTGACTAAAAACTCAGACGAAAGTTTTTATGCATGAAGTGAAGTTTGGAAATAATTTTGTACTGCTAACAACTTCAGGAAGTCAATTGGTGCCTCCTTTGCATAAATCTGAGTTGTCACATTATTTCATGTTTGGTTGGTGCATGAGATTGAGAATGCCAGTTGCTTGTTGAATTTCATTTTTAAACAAAAGACCTTATTGTTTTTTCTTGTTGTTTAACATAGTTACTTTAAACTTCTATTCATTAACATTACTTTATTTGAAAATAATATCAGAGATTATGTGGACCCCCTGGGATGACGATGGACTGGCAAAGTGCACCTGCAAGTCCGAGTTCATTCACGGTTAAGAGAATATTGCGCTTGGAAATTCCAGTTGATACATTCCCCACTGTAAGCTTTTATACAAATATCGGTTATAGAAAGTAAATTTTTATTACTAAATTAGATATCTTTATTTCTTTTTCTTTGGAATTGAAAGCTCTATTATCAAATCAACTATAAGTAATAGAATTATGTTGCTCCTTATTGCATTAGTTTAATTTTGTTGGAAGACTTCTGGGACCTAGAGGCAATTCTTTGAAACGGGTAGAAGCTACAACTGGTTGCCGCGTTTATATCAGAGGAAAAGGATCGATAAAAGATCCCGACAAGGTAATGAAGATAACCATAACATTCCATGTCTAAAAGATATGGTGCATTTCGTGATTGGTTTGTATAGTCGATTATACTTGTTATATATCAACTGAGATTATTATTAATTTTTATATCTTAAGGAAGAAAAATTACGAGGAAGACCGGGCTATGAGCATCTCAATGAACCTCTACACATATTGATTGAGGCTGATTTACCTGCTAATATTGTTGACATGAGGCTCAGACAGGCTCAGGAAATCATAGAAGAACTACTCAAACCTGTGGTATGTCATTCAACCTATATCTATCTTTCTCTCATTCACTTTGTCTAACAGAAAACAAAAAGATGCAACTTTAGGTCCCAATTACTTTCGTGGTTTTCTATTTTCATTTCCTAATAATAATGGTTTAAAAAATATGTTTGTCCGACTGTGTCATTGTGAATTTCAAAAAACAAAATTACTATGTTTGTAAACGTTAAAAAATCATTTTCATCATTTCTGAAAATGCCAGTCACTCGGCATTTTACCTTTCCTTGTTCCTAACATATTCCTTTGAAACCACCCTAAACTTGAATCAGCTTTAAGAGAGTGGAAAAAATCTTAGAAATAGAACAGTGTAAATTTTAATCACTTCACTTATTCTGATTTTGTAAATCAATAAGAGAGAAATTTTCCTTAAGCTGACAAGTTTTGCTAATTCATTTCAGTGATGATTTTATTTTTAATTGTTGTCTTGGATGTGAATGTTTTATACGCAGGACGAGTCCCAAGACTTTATTAAGAGGCAGCAGTTGCGCGAGTTAGCTCTACTGAATTCAAATTTCAGAGAAGAGAGTCCCGGGCCAAGTGGCAGTGTGTCCCCATTTAATTCAAGTGGAATGAAACGTGCAAAACCGGGCCGCTGAAAAATGTGTCCTTGATGTTGTAGATGGATGTTGTTGTGGTCCTCCAGCTATTCATTGCTGATAAATATCTTCCAGTACATGTCTCATTCAATGCAGCTATGAAAAAAAGTATATGCTAACAATTCTTGCTGGTGTTAGCATTCTGGTGGTTGGTTTTCCTTGAACACAAAGGAGACAAAGCTGGAAGGAATCAAGAATTTCTAAAAGAGAAAATTTTATATAGTTGAGTATTGAAAATAGGTTTTGTTCAAATCAACCCCTTTTTTTTTTCATTCATTGGATTTATTTATTCTTGAGTCAGTTATTTTTGAGAAGTGTGGAATATAAAATATATATTTATACATGTTATGGTGATGGTAAAGTTTTAGGCCTTAAAAGATGATGAAGTGTTGTTGGCATGTGTCAAAATCTCATGGTATTTTACTATTTATGTAATTAGCATAGGTTGAATTCTTTTTAGTTGTTGTTTGTCAAAAGCATTTGTATTCTCTTTCTCTTCCAAGAGATATGAACTATAGTTGGAATGATGCATGTCAAATGAACATCTTACCATGTACCATAAAAAAGTCCAAAAGTGGTATGTTGTTTATATACTATAAATGTTCTGCAAATTATTTTACATTTTATGTCCTGTTACATTTTTCCCATGTGTTTTATCTTTTTGTTAAAATGTGTATCGAATGACCCATGTTTGGAACAAAGTGAATGCGTGACAGTAGACAAAATACATTTTCATTAATATTTGCTAGGTTGAAGCACATACACCCTAAGTTTATGTTAGTGTATCTATTGTCCAAAACGTTTGAGACACTAACATGTGATGCACTAATAATTGTTAGAAAATTCACGATTTTGATATTATTTATCTCTCTGATACCATGAATTTCAATAAAAGAGTAAAAATATACCGGATCCATGATGAATATTTCTTCTTAGCGTTCTTCGTCTCTTTTGAATTTTTCTCTCCGTTATGCCTTTTTTGTTTATGTATCTTTTGATGGTGGAAATATTTTTATGAGAAAATTAACTTTTTTGTTTCTTTCTGATTTTTGTGCCTTTTATGATTACTTATAGTTTATGTAACTATCCATTCAAAAGGGAGAGGGGATATATATTATTTATTTTGAATGTTAGAATAAAGTTCTAATTGACTTTAATTATGATTGGATCATCTTTTATTTAAATTCAGTCTATTGTTTTATTTATATTCAATCTACCGGTTACCTGAACTACAATACTAGATTACTAGTGTCTAGATAGACACTCGTGTGTCTGTTTATTTTTTGATTGTGTTAACGTATCTTAATCCTGAACAATAATTTTGTGTAATTTTAGTGTTAATTTTAAATAAAATTAGTGAAATTGGCTAAATATAATTATAAAAATTAAAAATACACGTTAATGTGTTAAT
This sequence comes from Cicer cuneatum, assembly GCA_037974295.1. Classification (NCBI taxonomy): domain Eukaryota; kingdom Viridiplantae; phylum Streptophyta; class Magnoliopsida; order Fabales; family Fabaceae; genus Cicer; species Cicer cuneatum. Next base: position 7,529,868 of record JBBPBO010001986.1, read on the forward strand.
TCTTATGCACTTAACATTAGGAATGACAATTAGATTCAGACCAGTGCATACTTGCAAAAATAAAAAACACACGTAAAAATCCACATAATGGGTATCCGCACTTGCACCCGCACTTGCACTTATATATTATTATTATTATTATTATTATTATTATTATTATTATTATTATTATTATTGGATGTGTTTGTTTGAGCTTAAATAAAAATGATTTTTGTTTTAAATAATTTAGAGATTTTTTAAAAAATGATTTTTTTTGTAAAATGATTTTTAATATGTTTGTATACAATTTTATAAAAATGATTTTTTTTTAAAACTACAAAATTACCATAAAGGACATAAAAATAATTTTCAAGAAAACATGTTTGTTTGAAAAAATATTTTTAAATATATGATTTTTCTAAATACACATGTTTTTCTACTCTCTTATGCATCTTTTTCTCCCTCTTCAATCTCTATCTACTATCTCTCTCATTCTCTATTATCTCATGTCTCTCTAGCTCTCCTTTTTATTCCAATCAAATAAATGAATTTAGGTCATCCATTTCATAATTTTCGAATCCTCCTAAAAAATAAACATATAAATAAATCATCATAAAAATATGCTAGTAATAGATTTTGGAAGTCCTGTTCTAATCTTAAAAATTGAACACTTAATAAAAAAAAGTGCAATTTTAATAATTAAAAAAATTGAAAAAATAAATTTTAGTCCCTGTACACATATCAAGCTACACGATGCTCTATCCAAACCAATTTATATGATGTTCTATCCATACCAATTTTTTAAATTTAATCACAACAATAACGATTATTTATCGATATATTTTTATTAAAGTGTGGGTAATAAGTATGAGTACAGACACTTAAGTACCCAAAGGGTAAGGTACAAGTATTAAAGTTGATACCCACGAGAATAGGGAAGACAATTAGACCCAGACTCAGTGGGTACCCGCAAAAAAAACCCATAGTGGGTAGGGTAAAAACCCGCATAATGAGTATGAGTATGGGGACGGATAATTACCCGCAAAATTGAACGGGTATGGGTGCGGGTACGGTACTATAGTACCCACCCCGCCCCACACATATAATATTATTATTATTATTATTATTATTATTATTATTAGTATGTAAGTTTGTTTTAACTTAAATAAAAATGATTTTTGTTTTAAATAATTTAGAGATTATTTTTTAGAGATTTTTTAAAGGCTAAATAGCACTCGTGGTCCCTTAACTTAATTTCAATTAACGTTTTAGTCATTTATCTTTTTTTTCTTCCCGATTTGGTCCTTTATTTTAATTTTAAGTGACAATTTGATCTTTTATGTTTTAAAATGTCAACAATATTATCCTTTTTTTTTACAAAAATTCAAAAAACTCATCAAAATTTTCAACCAAAACCCATAAAATTATTTATATTCTTTAATATAATACAAATTTCATCAAATTCGTAACTCAAATCTTCAAATAACTCATACAAAAATTTCATTAAATTTCATTCTTTATTTGATATTGTTACAAATATTTGTCGATTATAAATATTAAACAAATATAAGACAAATATTTGTCTTGAATAAATATTAAAAAATACGACACAAATACTTCTCATTAATACATATAAAAATCATAAGACGAATACTATTTGTGATTTTCAATAATATTTTTATAAAACTAAATGAGTATATTTTCCTAAATTCCAAAATATTATATTGACAATGAATAACAATCTTAAAAAGGATACAAACACGTGCGATCCGTGCGAGTATTTTATTAGTGTTGATAATAGAAAATTTATGTTTCTCTCTTTAAATAGTCATTTATTAGTTAACAAAATATTCTATCTTATTTGTTTTAGAATGATATTTTCCTTATGACTTAATATATCATCTAATCATAATGTTTTATTATTTTTGTAAATATTTTTATTTATTATAGGATTAAATAAGTCTTTTAGTCCCTATATAATAATTTTAAATTTTTGTTTTAAGTCTCTATAAAAAAAAATATTTTTTAGTCTATGTAAAACTATGATGCAAATAGTTTTAGTCTTAATTGAAATGTCACTAAATATTTTTGAATGATTATTTAGTAGTTCTGTTAACAACATTTTTAAAAGTTCCTTTGTAAAAAAAATAGTTTAAAATTTGATTTATAAATCTATATTTTCGTTACTTTTATCTTAAGTTTATATTTTTTTTAAAATTCATATTTAATTATCATAAAAAAAATTATGGAATTTTTTTATTATAATATTTTAAACATATTTACAAAAAATTATTCAAAAATATGTTAATATTCCAACAGAATTTATAAATTCAATGTTACATATGGCATCGTTTCAATAATTTTTCTTTGTTATTGATTAGACTATTGACATTTTTCAAATAATAAAAAGTACAAATGTCCAGCTTCCTATATATGGTTTATGTGTTTTATTTTCATTTATTAATGTTCTCAGTCACATGGTTAATGCGTAAAAGATTTGATTCCCTCTTACTCTCGTTATAAGATCTTTTAACAAATTTTATGTGTATTAGTAACGTTGTTACAGTAATAAATTTGTCTAAAAAATATATTATTTTTACATAATTATCTCTTAGACAATAATTATTGATATCACAGAAAAAATTATGTTTTTTATTAAAAATCAAATAGGGCAATTTTTTGTAAATAAATTATTAATGTATGTCAAATTTAGAAAATCATCTTATACTAAAGGTCGAACGAAAAGTAAAATTTTGCCTAAAAAAAAGTAAAATTATATTTTTCCTACTCAGTGATAGTTGTTATATGTGAAAAAAAACTCAAAATAATTATCATTTTTAGTTTTTAATATAATATTAGTAATTACTTTTTGCTATTTATACCTTTAATTAATATTATCTGAATTACTTTTAAATTATTATTTTTTATTTTACATTTATAACAATGATAATCAACTAATGATTAAAATTGTTAATTTACTAACACCCAATTCCTCTGGGAATCATATGGTTACAAAAAAATATTTTAAACTAGAGCATTTGTAATCCATCCTTTATATTTATCTATTCCTATTCTTTTTATGACATATTGATAATGTGATTTTAAAATTAATTTCTCAAGATAATTATTACTTAAAAAAATTATCTTCAACAAATTATTAGAACTACTGAGTTTAATAATCTTTTTAATTGGATTTAATATAAAAAATTTATGGTTTCACTTGTTTCAACAAATTCACACAACATGTATTTTGAGAGTGAGTTCAATTACACTATATATATATATATTAAACTCTACAATCATTTCTAATTTGAGATTAATAATATGAGTTTTTGTTTTTCTTATCTTACCTGATTTGAATTTAACTGTAGACACTATTTGATAACATTAATAAATTAATTTATAAATTTTTTGAATTAAAAAAGACATGTTTAGTAAATTTGTTTGATAGCAGCTTCTTATAAAATATCGCTAAAACTTTCCACCATTATAGAAAGAAGATAATTTTTTTAAGAGTACATAAACAAATTTTGATGCATAATCACATTTTTTGTTCTTATTATATACTTTCACATTAAAATATTTTATTTAAAAAATGGTTTTTCAACTAGACAGACTAGTTATTAATTATTCAAACCCAAAGCATGAATCGAGACTTGAACTGAACTCTAATTTCCACTGCATTGCATTGCATCACTTCTTCAACTGCTCCGATGACGACGCACCGACAACCTTCACTTTCCGATCCACCGCATGAAAAAGACGATCAAAACTCTTACATCTGTCCCTATTCTTCTTCTTCACTGTACAGTATTTTTTTGTTTTTGTTTTTTATGAAAAATCTAGATATGGTTCGTGTAACATGTTCAGGTGAAAGGAAATCTGAATCTGCAACTTGTGAGAGAGAGTGAATGAATCTGCTATTGAGGGTACACCATAGTTATGCTAGGATCAGATTAATCCAAAGGCTAGAAATGTTTGTGGTCCATGCAATTGAATTGGTTGCCACATTTTTCATCATCATACTACCACCAATAGATGGAGACCATGTTGATTTCCTATACCTTACTATATAACATTGAATTTCTTCACTCACTCAATTACCTAGGGTTTCACTATCAACTCTCCATAACCTTCATAAAATTGTTAGGGTTTTTCCTTTTCCTTTTTCAGCTATTTTGAGGTTTTTAGTTTACAGTTGATTCTGCTCTTCTCTCACTCATTCCACTATCTAGATTCAGGTAAACACTACATCCATCATGCACTCCATGTTTCATGATATTTGTTTTAAAATTTTGATTTTTTGCATGATTATGAATGGATAATGATTTTTTTTTGTGTGGTCATGATTCACGAATGACTGGTATTTTTTTGAAGATTCATGAATGAATGATTGATGTGGGATTTATTGGTTTCACTGCAAAGTTACTGACTTTGATGTTTGCTTTGTCACAGTTCAAATGGCAACGATGGCTCTTCTGCGTTTTACTCCAGCATTTGGTAAAAGCCATGCATTTTCATTTCCATCACTATTATCATCACATTGTCAGTTTCATAACCATTCTATATATCTCACTAACCCAGCCCATTTGCCTAAAAGATTGAAAGTTAACTTTGTTGGAGGGAATGGCGGTGATGGGGTTGGTCGGGGTGGTAGTGGTGGTGGAGGTGGAAGTTGGGGGGGTGATGATGGAAATTCAAATGATTCGTCTTTTGGGATTTTGGGTCTGTTTCTCAATGGATGGAGATCAAGGGTTGCTGCTGATCCACAGTTTCCTTTCAAGGTTTTGATGGAAGAGTTGGTTGGTGTCACTTCTGCTGTTTTAGGTGACATGGCTTCAAGGCCTAATTTTGGGCTGAATGAACTTGACTTTGTATTTTCAACTCTTGTTGTTGGTGCTATTCTCAATTTCACACTCATGTATATTTTGGCACCTACAATGGGATCTTCATCAGTCAATGTACCAGCTATCTTTGCATCTTGTCCCAAGAGTCACATGTTTGAACCTGGTGCCTTTAGTTTATTGAATAGGTTTGGAACTTTGGTTTATAAAGGAACCATTTTTGCTGTCGTTGGGTTGGGTGCTGGTCTGGTTGGAACTGCAATTTCAAATGGGTTGGTTAAGATGAGGAAGAAGATGGATCCCAACTTTGAGTCCCCAAACAAGCCTCCACCGACATTGCTGAATGCTATCACTTGGGCTGCTCACATGGGTTTCAGCAGCAACCTCAGGTACCAAACTCTCAATGGTGTTGAGTTCCTGTTGGAGAAATGGCTTAATCCCTTGGTCTTCAAGACCTCGGTGTTGGTTCTTAGGTGCTCAAACAACGTTCTTGGGGGAATGACTTTTGTTATGTTGGCAAGGTTAACAGGGTCACAGAGTGTTGGTGAAGAAAAACCATCACCTGTGAAAGTTGAGTCAGGTGAGAAGGAGAAGGTGGAAAGGGAAGAGCTTTTGGAGAATATCAATCAAACAACAGTATCAAAGTGATAACATCACTCAGTCTGGTTTCATCGCTTTCTTTGACCAAGGTTGTTGTAGAGGTTAGGGCTTTTTAGTTTTCTGAATTTTGTGTAGGTTTTCCTACTCTCCCAAACTCTTGCATCAACAAATAAATATGAAAGGTAGATTGAGATGGGAGATTCGGAACAAGTTTCTGGCAGGTGCTGTTATTATGTTGTTGTTTTTGCTTCCGCTCCATCAGTAGGCTTTAGTTGTTGTTTTCTAGACCTATCATCATTGTAAAAGTATCACAAATCTTGTTTGGAGTGTTGTCTAAATAAAATGAGGTATAAGATTATGATATTAAAGTGAGTAACATCAATTATTTGGAGTATTTTTTATTTTTTAAATACTAGACTTTTAAGGATATTTGTTAGGATATTGGACAACTAGGTTGGGACATGTAGTTAAGGATCCAAAGTTAAACTCTCATCTTTTTTTGAAACGAGTAGAAGCTAGTACTGGTTGCATTGTGTATATTAGAGGCAAAGGATTGATAAAATCGAGAAAAAGTAATGAAGTAAAATTTAACTTTCCTGGTCCTGTATTGCAAATTGCCTATAAGATATGGTTCATTTTGTGATTGGTTTGTATAATTATACTTCAGATATCAACTGAGATTATTATTAATTTTTCAATCTTAAGGGAGAAAAATTGTGAGGAAGACCAGGCTATGAGCATCTCAATAAACCCTCGACAAATTTTGGTTGAGGTCGGCTTACCTGCTGATATTGTTGATATAAGGCTCAGGAAATAATAGATGAACTGCTCAAATCTGTGGTATGTTCATTCATCCTATATTTTTCTATGATATGCATGGTGAACTCTTTTATGTTCTGCTTCACTTTGTCTAACAGTAAACAAAAAGATGCAACTTATCTTTAGGGTATGTTTGGTTCGAGTGGAAATGGAGGGGGAGATTATATTTAAGTGTTGTTAGGTTAAATTGTTGTGGAGAGGAGGGGATCAAAATCCCTCCTAAATCAATTTTGGCTTCTCTCCAATAATGAGTGGATTTGGAGGGGATAGGAGGGGAGCAAAATCCCTCCCCTCCTCTTGTTTGAATTCTTAGTTTTTGCACACGTCATCTTTTACTTATTTGAATAAATTAGGCCACTCAATAACATTGTATCATTGTATGTTGAGCCAAGATGCTTAATATGACATGGGTATGAAACATCATGGATTTAGGGTACTAGGAATTCATAAACTTCAAGATACAAAATTTCCTTGATTCATTTGACATGCACACACACAATCACAGCATCAGCAAAGAGACATTGGTCATTTCTTTTTTCTCATTAATTCATAGCCATATTAATAAATGATGATCGCAATTCACAAAAGATGATACTTGCTATTGTTTAAGAAAGTGTAGTTACATATTTGACCAAATATACTATTTCCTTTATAAATATGTCACGAAAGAGTTGTGTGAAGTATTGGGGGATATTGAAACAGTTATTTTAATAAATAAAATCAAGGTATTATATTTTATATGGCTTAACTGTATCTAGCCAAATTAAACCTTACCAGTGTAGCATCCTAAACATACATATTTCCTTGATTCGTATTTAGCTGTATCATATGGGTGTTTGGGTTGTGTGCAATACAAGTACTTTTCCAATTTTGACGTCTCTCGACTTCATCGCAATTGATCAGCAAAATTTCCACTTGTATTTAATTTTCTGAAGTGTCTTGCAGGAGTCAAATCCATGATGATTGACTTATTAGGATTCTATTGGAAATTTATTATTTTAATTTTACCCTTCGTTGTCTTTAAAAGTATTTTGCTGAAATCAAGCTAAACTTTGAGTGGCTTGTTCTTCCCCTGGAATAGCTAGCTTTTAGGGGAGAGTTTCCCAGGTATTTGGATACTTTTCAGCACACCAATTTATTAATGGAAACCAAGAACAGGGAAATTTTCCGTAAGCTGATCATTGTTGCTGATTCATGTAGTTAATTTTTTTTCATTTTGTCTTGGATGTGAATGCTTCATATGAAGTAGAAATGTTGCTTTACAAGGAAGGGGGGTTTGAATTGTAAAGCTGTCTTTTAAAATTTTCCTGTTAACACTTAAAAAATAATTCAGGAATAATCTTGGTTAATAGGACAAAAAATGGAGAACGTTCTTGATTCTGGAAGGGGTTTGAATTGTAAAGCTGTCTTTTAAAATTTTCCTGTTAACACTTAAAAAATAACTCAAGAATAATCTTGGTTAATAAGACAGAAAATAGAGAACGTTCTTGATTCTGGAAACAGAAAAATGAGAACGTTCTTGGTTAGTTTTAAAAGGCAGAACAATCTTAATAGTAAAAGCAGAAAACAAAGAATGATCTAGAAAACGGAGAACGTTCTGGTTTGATTTAAAAAAACAGAAACTTGTTTTCAACTTAAGTAAGTAAAGAGTTGAATTTAAATGGAGATAGAGAAGAGGTAACACTCAGCGATTTATTCCGGTTCACCCAACTTGGGCTACGTTCAGTCCTCACATTAACGAGATTTTCTACTAAGTGTTAAAAACAAAGAACCTTCTTGATTTTACAGCACTTAGCTCAGATCAACCTTGATCTGTCAAAGTTGTCAATTTTTTTTGCCCAGAAAGAGTTTCAATCAGATCACCTATTAACCCTTGGTAGGATTTTTACAACTCACCTTTTAACCTTAAAAGGATTTTTCTAAACAACTCACTTTAAGCTATAAACAAACCTTATAGTCTTGAGTGTTATATGATAATGATAAGATTTATAACAGAATCTATTTTGACTAAACTCCTATTTTGACTAAACTCTTGTTTGAGTTTAGATTCTTTACAAGAGGTTTCAGTAAACTAAAGATAATGAATTTGAAACAAAGGGTTGCTGATTTTCTTTAAGAGGCTTTCAAGTGTTAATGTGAGTGATTGATGATTTTCTTTGCACTTGAATGTCTTGTTTTTCTCTTCAATAGTGAAGTTCCTTTTATAAATTTTTTGGAAGTCCTTGTAGGCTCAATATTACCGTTTGAGGAGGTTCCATTGGTCAAGGGGCAGAATAAAATAACCAATCCTTATTTTAATCATTTTGACTGCACTTTTTAGCTTTGTTGACTTCATGACTTTCTCTTATTTGTTTATTTTCTGCCATCTGATACGTGCATACTTTAGGTTCACTTTGATAATGAGGATACGTGTCAGAATGTGATGCTGTACAGCAAATCAAAAAACGTCTGGTTCAGAAACTGGAGAATGTTCTGGTGCAGAAGACAGAAACTGGCGAATGATCGTTTTTAGCTGTTTCTTCTGTTTTGCCTTGCTCTAAATCTTTTCTCCTTAGATATTTTAGAGTGTTTCTTTTGCTATCTTTAAAGCTTCATATCCCATGAGGATGTACTGGAAATCCGTTTAAAATAAACGTGATTTTTCTTTGCATAAAAATCAGGTTCAAACAGTCTTGATGAAGTGAAAAGAATCATGGAGAACGTTCTTGGTTTTTCCAGAAAACGTCCAGAACATTCTTGGTTCTTGGCTGTCCATTTTTAGCTTTGTTCTTTAAACTAATTCTGGTTAGTACCTATCTTGGATTAATACACTTAAATACACATGTTAAATAACAATTAATTTAGAATCATAATTAGAGTGTTTAATTAATTTTTGTTTGTTTTCATTAAAAAACTTTAATTAAGATTGTCTTAACAATCTCTCCCTTTTTGATGATAACAAACATAGTTTAATTTTAGATTTTAATTTTGATTCTAACATGTAAAAGATAATTATAGAGAGCTTGAAAACTCCATATTAGAATATGCCATAGAATATTGATCAAAATATGAGATATTTCATTAATATGTAACAGATGATTACAAGTAGTTAGTAGAGTTTCAATTTACAAAAAGAAACTTCTCAAATTAAAGCCATAAAAACTAAACTACTTTCTCCCCATTTGTCATTACAAAAAGAAACGGGAGAATCAAAACAGAAAACGATCCAAAACAGAATCTTCACATAGAGAGGGAAGGAGAGGATCCTTCTGAGAAAGATGAGCGTGAAGGGTCTGGAATATGATGGACAGTGGGAGGAGAATGAGGATCAATCCCGATTTTGGGAGCAAGCTAAGCAGTCATTCATTCTCTGATGATGGCAGACTCTCTATCTTGGGCAGCTTGTCTGGCCATGATGGTCTTAAGAGCAGCTAGGATGGCTGAGTTGGATGAATCCTTCTCAGTCTTCTGGCGCTTGGATGGCCCTGCAGAATTATCCTTGGGAGTGGAGGGTAGGGGGTTGGAGGTAGGTGCTGGCTTAGTGCAGAAAGTTGAGAGGGAAACAAAGGAAGTAGCTATTCGAGGAAGGGGATCAGAGAGTGGTTTGGGATGGTTAACTGAGGGTCCATGAGTGTCTGGAAAAACCAAAAATTGGCTTATTCCAAAGATGGATGAGCTGGTTTTTGTAGGGAAACAAAAGCTGGTGACATGGTGGAGGTTTGGTGTGGTGGGAGCTGAGGGCAAATGTTGATGTGGAGAGGAGAAAGGTTGGTTCGGATAGGTGAATAGAGTTGGATAGAGATTGAGCAAGGAGAGGGGGAAGGTGTCTTTGTAAAACAGGAAAAGGGAGAATGATAGTAGGTGGAGAACGTTCTTGAGTAGTTTGGACAGTTGGCGTTGAGGCTGGATTTTAAGTAGGAGCTGAACCATAATATGCTGCAGCTTTGCCTCGAGCTGAGCGTTTTCTTTTGGTGGTGGTGGTAGGCAGAACAAATTTTAGGCGATTAGAGGAAATCTTCTTCATGTGAGAGATGTCCTTGGCCGAAAATTGGGATATTTTGAGTGTGAAGTTTTCTGAGGTGAGAGTGATTTTGAAGTACCAAATTTTTTTAGTAAGAACCATGCCATAGGGGACAGTGTTCTTCTTATAAACCTTGGATGTGGCAGCGATCATGTTCTGAAGAATGATGTATGGAAGGTTTAGGCGTTTTTGGTGGAGAAGATGATAAATGATGAAGACATCATTATCATAGACGTATTCATGACTGCCATAGTGTGGCAAGACAGAATATTGACTTATGCTGTTAAAAACCTTGCATATAGGTCTGAGGGAAGATGATAAATAATCTTTGGTATTGGGTAAGAGAATGTTAGATAAAACTTTCTTTCTGTTAAGAGTTAGAGCAGAATACCAGGTTTTCCCAAAAACAGTAGGTCCTTTTATGGACAAGTTGAGAATGAAGGCTTGGATTTCAGGGGTGAGCTTAATCTCTATGCCTTTGATGTTGGACAGCAAGGATTTTTCTGGGAAGGTCTGGGCCTGACAGTAGAATGCCCTAACTACATCAGGATAGAAACGTTATGAAGTTTGAAGGAAAGAAGTCCATCCAAGTGAGTCAATATAATCCTTGATGGTTTTATCTTCAAGGGTGAGATTATCTAGCAAAAACACCCTGCTAATACCAATGGGTCTCTCAGCCCAATTTTCAGAAAAGGTTTTCTGGAGAGATGAGGGAATCAGAGATGGGAGGTAAAAAGATGGGTCAGTTTGGGGAAGAGAAGAACGTTCTGGTTCAGATTGTTGAGGAACAGGACGTTCTTGAAAGAGGGAGGGAATAGAACGTTCTGGTTCATTGGGTTGGGGAGCAAAACATTCTGGTAGTGGAGATGGAGAACGTTATGGAGAGACTGAACGTTCTCGAGGTTTTTGCTTTAGGGCAGTAATCTTTGTTTTCTTCTGAGGATTTTTAAGCTTGTTCTTGGCCAAGAATTTAGCAAATGTAGGAGTTGATTTCTCCCTTAAGTTTTGAGCTTTTGATTTAGGGTTAGGGTTAGTTTTCAAAGGGGATGATGACATAGGTTTGGAGGAGGAGAAAATCTCATTTATGGATTTTCGTTTTTGGTTGGGAGGTGTTGTTTGAGAGGTGTCAGATGATTGTGAGGGAGCAGTTTGAGGGGTTTGGTGAGACAATTTTGAGGATGGAGATGTGTGTGAAGAAATCGTTGTTTGAGTATGTTCAGGAGGGACATTGTTCTCATATTCATCACTGTCAGAAATTATTTGCATAGTGGGATCAAATTGTTGACGTTTTGATGTTCCAATCCCAGTGAGGATGTGCATGGAGCGGTCTCTGGGTTTTACATCTTCAAATTCTTCATTTCCAAAGATGCCTTTTATATCTTCAAATTCTTCGTCCTCATCCTCTAGAGAATCAAGTCCTATTCCTCTTCGACCTCTAGCCACTATACTTCCTCCACTCTTCCAGATATCCTTTCCAAACCTTTCCCAAACCCCTCTTCACTTAAAGAAACCAACACCAAAACCCAGAGACGCTCCGTGCGCATCCTCGCAGGGATTGGAACATCAAAACGTCAACAATATGATCCCACTGTGCAAATTATTTATGACAATGATGAATCTAAGAACAACACCTCTCAACCAAAAACAAAAATCCACAAATGAGATTTTCTCCTCCTCCAAACCTATGTCATCATCCCCTTTGAAAACTAACCCTAACTCTAAACCAAAAGCTCAAAATTTAAGGGAGAAATCAACTCCTACCTTTGCTAAATTCTTGGCCAAGAACAAGCTTAAAAATCCTCCAAAGAAAACAAAGACTACTGCCCTCAAGCAAAAATCTCTAGAACGTTCAATCTCTCCATAACGTTCTCCATCTCCACTATCAGAATGTTCTGCTCCCCAACCAATGAACCAGAACGTTCTATTCCCTCCCCCTTTCAAGAACGTCTTGTTCCTCAACAATCTGAACCAGAACGTTCTTCTTCTCCCCAAACTGACCCATCTTTTTGCCTCCCATCTCTGATTCCCTCCTCTCTCCAGAAGACCTTTTCTGAAAATTGGGCTGAGAGACCCGTTGGTATTGACAGGGTGTTTTTGCTAGATAATCTCACCCTTGAAGATAAAACCATCAATGATCATATTGACTCACTTGGATGGACTTCTTTCCTTCAAACTTCAGAATGTTTCTATCTTGATGTAGTCAGGGTAGTCTACTGCTAGGCTCAGACCTTCCCAGAAAAATCCTTGCTGGTGTCCAACATCAAGGGCATAGAGATTAAGCTCACCCCTGAAATCCTAGCCTCCATTCTCAACTTGCCCATAGAAGGACCTACTGTTTTTGGGAAAACCTGATACTCTAACTCTTAACAGAAAGGAAGTTTTATCTAACATTTTCTTACCCAATACCGAAGATTATTTATCATCTTCCCTTAGGCCTATATGCAAGGTTTTTAACAGTATAAGCCAATATTCTGTCTTGCCACACTGTGGCAGTCATGAATACGTCTCTGATAATGATGTCTTCATCATTTATCATCTTCTCCACCAAAAACGCATAAACCTTCCATACGTCATTCTTCAGAACATGATCGCTGCCACATCCAAGGTTTATAAGAAGAACACTGTCCCCTATGGCATAGTTCTTACTAAAAAAATTTGGTACTTCAAAATCCCTCTCACCTCAGAAAACTTCACACTCAAAATATCCCAATTTTCGGCCAAGGACATCTCTCACATGAAGAAGATTTCCTCTAATCGCCTAAAATCTGTTATGCCTACCTCCACCACCAAAAGAAAACGCTCAGCTCGAGGCAAAGCTGCAGCATATTTTGGTTCAGCTCCTACTTAAAATCCAGCCTCAACGCCAACTGTCCAAACTACTCAAGAATGTTCTCCACCTACTATCATTCTCCCTTTTCCTGTTTTACAAAGACACCTTCCCCCTCTCCTTGCTCAATCTCTATCCAACTATTCACCTATCCGAACCAACCTTTCTCCTCTCCACATCAACATCTGCGCTCAGCTTCCACCACACCAAACCTCCACCATGTCACTAGCTTTTGTTTCCCCACAAAAAACCAGCTCATCTATATTTGGAATAAGCCAATTTTTTGTTTTTCCAGACACTCCTGGACCCTCAGTTAACCATCCCAAACGACTCTCTGATCCCCTTCCTCAACTAGCCATTTCCTTTGCTTCCCTATCAACTTTTTGCACTAAGCCATCACCTACCTCCAACCCCCTACCCTCCACTCCCAAGGATAATTCTGCAGGGCCATCAAAGTGCCAGAAAACTGAGAAGGATTCATCCAACTCAGCCATCCTAGCTGCTCTTGAGACTATCATGGCTAGACAAGCTACCCAGGATAGAGAGTCTGCCATCATCAGACAATGGATGACTGCTCTGCTTGCTCCGAAATTCGGGATTGATCATCCTCCTCCCACTGTCCATCCTATAAACAAGCCTTATAGTCTTGAGTGTTATATGATAATGATAAGATTTATAACAGAGTCTATTTTGACTCAACTCTTGTTTGAGTTTAGATTCTTTACAAGAGGTTTCAGTAGACTAAAGATAATGAATTTGAAACAAAGGGTTACTGATTTTCTTTAAGAGGCTTTCAAGTGTTAATGTGAGTGATTGATGATTTTCTTTGTACTTGAATGTCTTGTTTTTCTCTTCAATAGTGAGGTTCCTTTTATAAAATTTTTGGAAGTCCTTGTAGGCTCAATATTACCGTTGGAGGAGGTTCCCTCGGTCAAGGGGCAAAATAAAATAACCAGTCCTTATTTTAATCATTTTGACTGCACTTTTCAGCTTTGTTGACTTCATGATTTTCTCTTATTTGTTTATTTTCTGCCATTTGATATGTGCATACTTTAGGTTCACTTTGATAATGAGAATACGTGTCAGAATGTGATGTTGTACAGCAAATCAAAAAAGTTCTTGGTCTGGTTCAGAAACTGGAGAATGTTCTGGTGCAGAAGACAGAAACTGGAGAATGATCGTTTTTAGCTGTTTCTTTTGTTTTGCCTTGCTCTAAATCTTTTCTCCTTAGATATTTTAGAGTGTTTCTTTTGCTATCTTTAAAGCTTCATATCCCATGAGGATGTACTGGAAATCCATTTAAAATAAACGCGATTTTTCTTTGCATAAAAATCAGATTCAAACAGTCTTGATGAAGTGAAAAGAATCCTGGAGAACGTTCTTGGTTTTTACAGAAAACGTCCAGAACGTTCTTGGTTCTTATCTGTCCATTTTTAGCTTTGTTTTTTAAACTGATTCTGCTTAGTACCTATCTTGGATTAAGACATTCAAATACACATGTTAAATAACAATTAACTTAGAATCATAATTAGAGTCTTTAATTAATTTTTGTTTGTTTTTATTAAAACACTTTAATTCTTGGAGAAAGTAGTTTGGTTTTTATGGCTTTAATTTGAGAAGTTTCTTTTTGTAAATTGAAACTCTACTAACTACTTGTAATCATCTGTTACATATTAATTAAATATCTCATATTTTGACCAATATTCTATGGCATATTCTGAGGGGGAGCTTTCAAGCTCTCTATAATTATCTTTTACATGTTAGAATCAAAATTAAAATCTAAAATTAAATTATGTTTGTCATCATCAAAACACTTTAATTGAGATTTTGTCTTAACATCATAGTCCTGGGCCAAGTGGCTGTATGTCCCCACTCATATCTAGTGGAATGAAATGTGCAAAACTAGGCTGCTGAAATGTGTCATTGATGTTGTGGTCCTCCAGCTATTCATTGCTGATAATATATTCCAGTGCATGTCTCCTCATTCAATGCAGCTATGAAAAAGAATATGCCAACAATTCTTGCTGGTTAGCATTCTGGTGGTTTGTTTTCCTTGAACACAAAGGAGACAAAGCTGGAATGAAGAATTTCTCAAAGAGATAATTTTATAGTGGGGTATTGAGAATAAGTTTGTTCAAATCAACGTTTTTTTCCTCCCTTTTAAACTCAATACACTCATTGGATTTATTCTTGAGTTACTTTACTTTTAAGAAGTGTGGAGTAAATGTGATGGTGGTTGATAAGGATCTTAAGAGCATGAAAATGATTCATATTTTAATAAATTAAGATGAATTTTATTTATTTTAATTTGATTTATATAATTCTTAGTTTGCTTTAATTTGAAATTGTATTAGTTTTAATTTAAATTTAGTTGATGTCATATGTAAGTGAAGATACTTTGCTTCCTTAAATTTAGTTTATTTTAAAAAAATACGATTTAAGTTCAATATGGGTCTAAATAATAGTGTCATTAATTGTCCATTTAGTTTAGAAATAGTCTTACCATAAATATACATTTATAATAAATATACATTTGTAACTTCATCAAGACAAGTTTGAAATTAATTAGAATTTGTCTCACTATATCTCATCTTTGAGTTATTGGATTAGAATTTTTGAATTTTATCAATGGTTTCCTTACTATTGTGGTGATTACTCATTGACTTATCAATATTTTAGATTGTGTCGTCTTTCTTTTCCATTTTCTCTATCTAATTCATGTTTGTTCCTTTCCATTTTACCATTTTGTTTTAATAAATCACTTGGTAGATCATTAATCTCTAGTGAAATCAACCAAAATCCATATCATTTGGTATTGAGAGCTTGTTACCAAATGGTAATATTTGTTCTTAATTTCTGTTTTTAAGTTTTTGTTCTTGGAAATTTTGAAATTTTAGGTTAATTTTTTGAAATTGGATTTTTGTTTGTGTAATCTTGAGTTGGTAGTTGATTATAAGTGTTATAATATGTGTGAAAATGTTTCGTTTGATGATTGTCTATTTTATTTTGTGTGAAATTCGAAATCTAGAATTGCTAAAACAAACATTTGCAGAAAAAAAAATCTATATTTTATCATCTTCACTTGCAATTGTCTTTGATCCAAAATTTCATTTGCAATTTTGTTTTTAATGTTATTTCTAGGGTTCACTTTGAAACATTAATCATTATTGTCTTTATTAGGTATTGCAAGTTTAACCTTAGTACTTTACCTCTCATATATTTGTCAACTCATATATTTGGATCACTTAGTCTTTTAGTTCTAATCTTTTTTATTTCTTTCATAATCTATTTGTATGGGTCTTCATCTACTTAGTTTTTCTTGTTTGTCATTTTAAATTCTTAGTTTTGTCTTAGAATTTTTCTTCTTAAAACTCTTGTGTTGATAATTTTTATGAACTTGTTACATTGTGTTTGAATTCTTGTTTGGGTTTTTTTTAAGAACTTGAAAGAGGATATTGAGTGGAAAAAGGCAAGAGTGCACATCATTGAAAAAAAGCTATCATTGAGTAATATACACGAGTGATACATTTTTCTTGAGTGTAAACACTTAGTGAATGGCAATGGCCTTATTTTTATGTTTTTTTTAACGCGATCTTGTCATTTACTTGATTATTGTGGTACTTGTTGTTTTTTGTTGTTGACATCATGAATGGAAGTAAACCAAATCCTCCTTCTCCTTGAGCCGCTTCTCTTATGAATTATTTTACAAAAAATTGGAATACTCAAATGAATGTCTTGAGATAAGAGCTTGTGAATCAAAGAGATAAGATATCTCATCATGAAAGATATTCTCAAAATAAAGATGGGTTCGAAATCGAGGGCAAAAGTAGACATAGATTTCATGAGGAGAAAAAAAGATATAAAGATTATGAAGAGAAGGAAATGACGTATGAGAGAAAATTTAGACAAAAAGAAAGACAATGTGAAGATTATGATGAGGATGAAATGAGGCATGAAAGAAGAAATAGAAAAAAACAAAGAAGATCTAGAGATTATGGTGAAGAAGAAATGACATACGAAAGGAGAAATAGAGAAAAAGTAAGGAGACTTAGAGATTTTGAGAAGGATGATATAGAGTATACAAAAGATAAAAGACTTGTAGAATATAAAAACGAGGATCAAGAAAAAAAGAGAGGTATATGATATCATGAATATATTAGAGATTTTGTATTGAATCCGAAATATGTGAAATATCTTTATAAAAATGGATATGCAAAAGAGGTAGGAACAGTAAGAAGCTAGCATTGAGAGAGAAAGATAAAATCAAAGAAAAGAAACAAGAATAGAAAAAAGGTAAGTTAGCCTTGAGAGCAAAGAGAAAATTAAAGAAAAGAAGGAATATGAGGAGAAACATTTGAGAGAGAAAGAGCAAGAAATTGACTCCAACTATTTATCTAATTTTGATAAGTTTCTTGTACAAGCGCTTGAAGAAGTGTCTCTAAAGGAGGAATGCCATCAATACATTGACTTCGAAAACAAGGAAATATGATGGTAAAATTGATAGACTCTTTATACAAGAGAGTGAGATGAATGAAACAATGTTAGTGCTTGAAGGCAATTCATCAAATATTCCTCAAAAGAATGCTTGCAAGGAAATTATGGAGTCACCATTTTTTTTTTTTTTGTGAAGAAGAGAATGTCTATGAGACAAACTTGCTTCGAAGCCTTTGTAAATACAAAGTAACATATTGTTTACCACAAATTTCAATCCAAAGAAGGTAAATGTGGTCATTGATATCAACATCAAAAGATATAACTTTGTCGTCATGTTTAGAATTTCTTATCTTTACCATAAAATGTGATAAGATTTTATTTGTTCAAAATGGAAATGTGTTTCACCGACTTATCACATTTGGTGATTTTTCCAAATTTCTATTTGACCCCGGTAGATATGATGAGTTTGTACTTTATTTGGATTCTTTTTTCATGTACGGTATAATCAAGCTTAAGCTTAAATTCTTGGTCAAATTTTTTTAAGAAAGAGAGAATTATAAGGACATTGAGAGCATGAAGATGATCCATATTTTAATAAATTAGGATGAACTTTATTTATTTTAATTTGATTTGTAATAATTCTTAATTTGCTTTAATTTAGAATTGTAATAGTTTTAATTTAGATTTAATTGATGTAATGTATAAGTGAAGATACTTTGCTCCGTTATATTTAGTTTATTTTAGAAAAATATGATGTAAGTCTAATATAAGTCTAAAGAATAGTGTCATTTATTGCTCATTTTGATTTAGAAATAGTTTTACTGTAAATATGCATTTGTAATTCTATTGAGATAAATTTGAAATTAATTAGAATTTCTCTCATGAGAATAGTGAGTAATATGTGTTTCTTCTTTTAGTTCTTGGATTAAAAGTTGTTTGAATCTTATCAATAACTTCCTTACTATTGTGGCAATTTCTCATTGGTTTATCAATCTAAATTGTGGCACTATACTTCTCCATTTTCTTCATCTAATTCATGTTTGTTCTTTTTTTTTTTTTTACCACTTTATTTCAAGAAATTACTTAGTACATCTTTCATCTCTCGGGAAATAAACTCAAATTTACATAAGTGGTGGGAAAGTTTTAGGCCTAAGATGATGAAGAGTTGTTGCCATGTGCAATGTGTCAAAGTCTCACGGTATTGTGATATTTATTCAAGACAGTTGGCATATGCTGCTAGATTCTTTTTAATTGTTTGCCAAAAGCATTTGTATTATCCTGTGAGAGGTATGCGCTGTATTTGGAATGATGCATGCCAGATGAATATCTTACCATTTACCATTAATGAAAAAAGTTGTATTTTGTTTATATACGATGGTACATATAAATGTTCTGTAAGTTATTTTAGTTTTTTTTTCTTGCCATCCTAATGGACGTAAATGAATACGGATGTTACATTTTTCAAATGTGTTTTTTGTTTGTTAAAACATGAATCACAAGGTTCAAATTACAGTGGAGGCTGAGTGTATTGGTTTTTGCACATCCTTTGAAGCTGAACTGTGGGGTATCTTGAAGGTGTGAATTTTGTTTAAGCGTTAATAATATGCCAAGTTGAGATGTTTAACATCACCTTTGGTACTCTAATTATTTGGTCTGTCAAACATATTTAAAAGTTGGCCCCATAGCTAATGGGGAGGTAGGTAATGTGATTTTACATATATCTTATGTAACCTTTTCTTGTCTTTATCTGCTTGCATTTGTCTTCTTCACAGGCTACACAAATTTATCCCCAAAACTAAAATCCAAGCTCAATTAAAATGTTTAATAATATATTTTGTATACTGTTACTGTCTATGCTATTTATTTGGTATAAATTGAATCCACTGTGCACAAATGAACGGTAAAAATTATTCCTCGAGTTTTAGTAGAGCTTGAATTCGAATTACCATATACTGTATTTAGTAACGAAGATTTACTACGTAAGTGAAAGTGATACACAGTAGATCTCATGTAAAAATTATTTAGTGTTTTATTTTGTACAAAAAGGTATTTTCATTGCTAATTGCTACACTAGCTTACCATGATGTGGTGGTACTACTAACATTAAAGTTGAGCTTGAGATATTTGTTTTAGAGACATTATTTGTGAATCAAATTCTCAATTAGCTTTGAAGTTTATCAAATACGGGGTTTTACCTACCCATTCTTATGCTCTCTTATTGATAATATGTGTTCTTTTATGTTGAGATTATCTTACTTTGCGTGTAAGAAACTTTTGTGCATATTGACTCACTGAATTGGATGCTGTGCATTCTCACTAAACTTTTGTGCAGATTGATTTGCCATATTCCCAATCAAACTATTGTTTAGCTGATGCTCCGGGAAAACTATGAGTATATGAGATGGTATATACGCCAAACTCTGCAATATATCACACGTAAGGGAGCAACTGCAGTTGAAATGATCATATTATTTCTTTATTAGAATTAAATTGATTTTCAATATTAAAGTTAAATAAGTTTTTTATTCTTATAAAATTTTAAAATGTTATTTGTAGTTTCTATAAAAACATTCTTAAAATTTTTTTTCATTTTTAATCCTTATTTTTAAATTTTTTTGTAAAAAATTGACACTTTTAGATCCTAAAAAAGTCTTATAAAATCAAAATAAGAACCAAAAGTGAATAAATATTTTTATGGACTAAATTTAAAAGGTCATAATTTTTTTGAGATTAAATAAATATTTAATCCTTAATATTATGCAATGTAAACTTTCTTTATGTTTTCAGTATTCTTTTGTGCATTAATTGATGGACATTGTTGTGAAGGCAAATGAATGTGATCAACCAAAACGAATTGTGCCCAAAATAATTAAGGAACGTAGTCATATAATGCAAGTCTTAAATGAGATTTATCCACCGCCATTTTTTACGGAAGATGAACAAGCTGTAGATATGCATTATGTACCCAACGATCCTCCTCAAACTCAAAATTATGCACAACCTGAAATACCTCAACAAAATAGCTATTCATAATTCATGCCTAACCCTCATAACTACTCGAAGCACATAATATAATAAAAAAAATTAAAAAAGGGGAATGCAGGTGGCTCAAAATTTAGATAATGTACATTTAATTTTTTTTAATTTATTGTTGTTTATGTTATAAATAATTAACAAAAAATGGATGTATTTAATTCATAATATAAAATAAATAGATAAATTTTTTATTTATTAAATTTTAACTTAAAATGTGTGTTATGAAAAGTAAGAGAAGGCAGTTGAGACTGCCGTCCAATTTACTATTCCCTATTGTCCCCTATTTAAAACTTTAGTTTTTCTTCTTCTACTTCTTAATTTTCGTGGTTTATTTAAGCTTTTAGTCTATCAAACAACCCAATTTCATTTTCTGCTCTGATCTCACCATCCAGATCCATATAAACACTAAATACATCACCCTCTTCCTCTTTCATGATCTTTGTTTTAAAAATTTCATTTTTATTTTCATGATCATATTGATCCATTGCTTAGATTCATGAATGATATGGGGTTTTTGATTTTATTGTAAAGTTTTTGTCTTTGATTTTTCCTCTTCAATAACAGATCAAATGGCAACGAGGGCTCTCTTGCGTTTTACACCCCCCTCTGGTAAAACCCATGATGCACTTTCATTTTCATCACCTCCTCAGTTTCATAACCGTTCTGGTTCTATATATCTCACCAACCCAACCCCCCATTTGCCTCAAAGATTGAAACTTTCCTTCGCCGGAGGCGATGGGGTTGGACGTGGTGGTGGAGGTGGTGGTGGAAGTGGAAGTTGGGGAGATAATAATAATAATAATGGAGATTCCAAAGATTCGTCTTTTGGGATTTTGGGTCTTTTTCTGAATGGATGGAGATCAAGGGTTGTTGCTGATCCACAATTTCCTTTTAAGGTTTTGATGGAAGAGTTAGTTGGTGTTACTGCTTGTGTTTTAGGTGATATGGCTTCTAGGCCTAATTTTGGGTTGAATGAACTTGATTTTGTTTTTTCAACTCTTGTTGTTGGTGCTATTCTTAATTTCACACTCATGTATCTGTTGGCACCTACTTTAGGATCTTCTTCAGCTAGTGTTCCAGCTATCTTTGCATTTTGTCCCAAGAGTCACATGTTTGAACCTGGTGTTTTTAGTTTATTGAACAGGTTAGGTACTTTGGTTTATAAAGGAGCCATTTTTGCTGCTGTTGGATTTGGTGCTGGGCTTGCTGGAACTGCAGTTTCAAATGGGTTGATCACAATGAAGAAGAAAATGGATCCAAACTTTGAGACACCAAACAAGCCTCCACCTACTTTACTCAATGCTTTAACTTGGGCTGCTCATATGGGTTTAAGTAGTAATATTAGGTACCAAACTCTAAATGGTGCTGAGTTTGTGTTGGAGAAAGGGCTTAGTCCTTTGGCATTCAAGACCTCAGTGTTGGTGCTTAGGGTTGTGAACAATGTTCTTGGAGGTGTGTCTTTTGTGATGTTGGCAAGGTTGACAGGGTCACAAGGTGTTGGTAGTGAAGAGAAGGCATCACAATCACAATTGGAGGTTGGATTAGGTGAGAAGGTGGAAGAGACTTTGGAGAATAGCAACCTAACAAATCCATCAAAGTGATAGCATCACTCAGTTTGATTTTATTATCCTCTTGCTTTGACCAAGGTTGTTGGATTGGATAGACGATGGCTTTTTAGTTTTCTTTTCTGAATTTTGTGGCAGCAACAAATAAGAATGAAGGGTAGATTTTGAGATGGGACATTTGGTACAAATTTCTGGCAGTGCTGATGGCATGTTGCTGAAACTTACAATAAGGTGCCAAAGTTGTTCGGCCATGTTTTGGATTTTGGACCCCCACCACCTACTCAAATGAAAATGTTTTTGGTTTTGGCAACTATTGTTTCTGCCATCAATAATTAGGCTTTTGTTGTCGTTTTGTAGACAAATTAGTATCATTGTAAAAGTACCAAAATCTAGTTTGGAGTAATGTCTAAATAAAACCAGGTATAAGATATTGATTTTGAATTGTGCAACATCAATTATTTGGTGTATTTTTCTTTTTCATTTCAGTTTTTTTAGGATATTAGACTATGCAGATCTTGTAGTCATGGATGCGACCTTCCAAAATCTCGCTTGATGGATTACCATCTCAAGAGATTTTGGGTGTCTACAGATTAGTTGAGTAGATACGATCTGGTAAACTTGCCCCTTATTTAAATTTGCACATTAATCATTCAATAAAATGCATTTACTTTTGTCAAATTTTTGCTATATTTTAAATTTTCAAAATTATTTAATAAGAGGATTTAAAGTTTTTAAATAAAATAATTGATACTAGATCTTTATTAACTTAATTTCTAAAATAAATTATCGTTTAGAAAAAAATTTGAGGCAAATTTTGCACAAGAAAAGGACTGAGTGAAATTATCCCTAATAATTCTAGTAATATCTAATTTTTTGTTGTTGTGATTTTAGCCATATATCTATACTATATCCCAAAGAGTTCAGTAGTAACACAATTGCTTGACATATTCAATAATCAATGAGTTTTATGAATTGCTTTATTCTTAGGAGATTTTTTCTGACCTCTCACATACACTTCATAAGTACTCATCTAAAAAAATATATAATTTGTATACTTTTTGGATGTATACTTTCGATGAAAAACATGGATTAGTGAATATGTCATAAGCACTCTTAGTCCTAATCATATTTGGGCTAGAGATTTGTGTGATACTGTGATCCATTTTGTCCTTGTCCTTATGGGTTCTATTAGTGATAAAGAGAGAGCATGAATAAAGGATGATTTTTTGTCTTTTAGATCTTTGTTCTTAAGACAACTTTTTGTCTAATGGTTTACCGAAATATTAATTTTTGTTGTCTTTTTTGGGGTCTTATTTTGTCATGTTCCATAATTCCATGACCATTTTTGAATCAAACATGGAACGAGTACTCTTCTGTTGTCAAATCAAAGGGCTGAACTCTTATGTTTTTCGATATGTATATGGTCTGAGATGGTAACTCTGATCTACCACTTCAAATTGAGTTTAATATACATATCCATAATATTTGACATAAAATCTATGGTTTGTAGTAGATACTTTACAGAGACTTTACCTTCTTATCTATAAATTGCAATTGCACATGGAAACACTGTCCCATCCAACAAACAATTCAATTCATAGTATTCACTTCATTTCTCACTCTTTCCATCATTCTCTCTACGCATTCAACATAATTCCTTCTATCATTTTTTCCTTCAACATCGCTGCCCCTCCTCCCCATAGGGAAAAACTAATCTTGAAGGCATCAATTAATGTTTTAACATAAAGATGTAACACACTATTTTGATGTCACTCTCCAACACACTTTTACTGACACCTATGATTGATTCATTATGAAAAAATAAAAATATCAACACACTTCTCAAGTGAACAATTTACAAGGCCAATATATTGAATTTTATAAAGTGAATCAAAATAATTTCATTGAAATGATTCATGTTCCATATTAGGAATAAAACTCTAAACTTGACAATATGACAGCCTAAGCTAGCAGATGAGCGACCATAATAGTTTGTCCTCTTATAAACATAACAGAAAAGTTAATTTTAGAACTAAGAATATTCCTGCACTCCTGGGTAAGGGCCACAAATTCAGAAACATCCATCTTAGAGCTATTGACACTGCCAACAAAAGTTTGAGTCAAGCTCAAAGATAACATGCTCTAATTCGCCTCCATACTCCATTTTATTGCAGCTAATAATCCCCAAGTTTTTCCTTCCTTGACAAGTAAAATGGTCTCCAAATTATCAGTTTTGGCTGTAATTTATTTGATTTTAATGTGTTTTATTAAAAACTACAATGTCATAAATCTTCACTAAAACAAAACAAAAAGGAAACCAGATAATTCATATATCACAATTCACAAGATACTGGCTTAAAAATTGGTCTGCAACCGTCAAATATTGGTTCTGTTTGTAAATAACCAAATGAGACCAAGAAAAGGAAAAGAAGGAAATAATAAGTGTTCAACTTCTCAATAGTTTTACACTGTTAAGCAAATTTAGATCATGTGTAAAACTCTATATACAAGTAAACATTGACATATTACACATGGACAAGTTCTGAATGAAAACATGGTCCCTCAGCAACTTCTACCTTCTTCTTGTGGAACTTCCTCTCAACTTTGCTGTTTCTAGTTTCTTCATTGAGAATCTCTTCAAATATGTGCAACCATACCTTGGAAGATTGAACTAAAGAAGTGTATGCTGCAAGAACATTAATCATATAGCATGCAGGAAATGCAGCAGCATAATTGTCTTATCTAACAGCCTCCGGCGCAGAATTACAGTATGGTGTATGCAAGCAAACCAATCTAGTGAATGTTAGACATAAAGTAGCAAACGCGATACCTACGATAAGGCCACAGGTGCTCTTCCGCTTATCCAAACTAATCGATCTCTTAACTACACTTCCAAAGCTAGGAATTAATCCACCACAGGCGAGAACCATTATGTGATCAAGCCCACTATAATCAATACCACTGAGAATAGCTCCGATTGCTGATATCGGACCCATAAATCCAATTATGGCAGCTGCTGCAAGAGAACCATGCCAGCTATCAGTGGCTCCAAATATGCAGCTAGCCACAGCTGCACCTCGAGGAAGCCCGTGTAACGAGACTGGAAGGACCATATGACGGCCAAGTCCATATGCCTTTGGTGCAGCCACTCCCAATGCAAGTCCTTCTGCCACAGCATGAAAAGCAACTGCACCACATGATATAAATGATTGAAGGGTGTGAACACTGATGGGGAAGCCAGTGATTGTAGGTAAGTTATGTGCTGAGGTTTTTTTGTTAGCTGCAAGCTTCAATACAGCGGAGGAAGAAATATGGATGAAAACAGCCCCCATAGCAAGGAGCGATATGACAGGAATAAGTCCCAATTTGGAAGACAAAATAAGCTGCACGGGTCGCCATGCACCAAGGACAAAGGCAATACCGCAAGCAGTACCCATGAGAAGAGCATGCTTAAGTTGAAAAGCAAGAGCAAATGCAACCAGGAAAACACCACCAAGTGACGGGCCAAGGCCAAAAAGTAACGAAACAAAGAAGCCGGAAGCATCCTCAGAGCTGCAGCAAAAAAATCATAATTCAGGGGGAAAACTCTAACGGAAGCAATAAGAGAAATGCTGCATATTTCCCTAAATTTCAAAATTTAGAAACAGGACATGGATGATTAACACTATTCACCAAAGCTACAAAACATAGCCGATAATACGGAATATATGTATATATACACACACAAACTCACTTGTAATCATGGCTGAAATTCTGAAAGAAGGTGCTGAGGGCTTCCATAAATGCTACAGAAAGGGTTGCTGCTGATGCAACCTGCGAAGAGGAGGCTTCCTATAACCCCAAAAGAAAGAGAAAACGGTTAAGAAATACTCCAAAAAGAATTAAAATAGAGAAGTTACAAAAATACATTTTTACATCAAAAAAATGCCGTGGTAAACAACAATATCATAATATTTTTGGTGTACAATTATAATGGTAAATAACCTTGAAGGCATCAGGAAGCACTTCAGCAACAACCATCCAAATCATGCACCCAGCAGCAAATCCCGTACAGAAAGGAAGAAACTTGCTGAATGCATCCGCACAAATGAAAGAAGGAACAGCTACAATTGGCTGCATTAGCATTAAGAATAAGATATTTAAGAGGCTACAGTCAAAGATAGCAATCATTATATTAAACAAATTAACTGCATTGGACTAAAGAATTACTACCCTTCTATATGCTTACTTTTCTTTCCTAATTTAAACAACGAAGACAAACCAAGTCCAAACAACTACAACCATCTAGTCATATGATATCAGCAGGACGTATTAACAGTCTTAATTAGGCTAGACTAGCTTAAAGATAACATTTTGTCACTACTAAAGCAACCTATATTACATACAGGAATATTAGGAACTTCAAAGACACTCCCAAATTTTTGACAGCCTATGTGATAATACAAAAACAAATTTGTCCCCTTAGATTGGACGATACTGCCAATTAGTGAAAACCACAACTACAAATGGTTTAGTTTATTGTTTTTCAGTGGTACAAAGAGCATTGAACTGCTAGAAAGTAAATAAAAAAGAGAAACAATTGGCTTAATCATGCAACATATTACACCTCACTTGAATCATATAAAAAATATAACTAGGAGAGGTTTGGTAGTTGAGATGAGGGAATAAAGAAGTAGTGGAGTGATAGAGGTTCAAGGTTCCACCTGCAACCCGAACATAATACTAACTATATTAATATTTGCCAATTAGCAAAAAAGACTAAAATATAACTAATTAGAGTAGAACAACCACATGCTACACAATCATAACCTTATTCCTGTGGATAATGCAAGCAACAGCACGAGGATAGCAAATATTTATATAAAAATAAAAAAGGAAACTTTTCAGTGCTGACTAAGTCAAAACAATTTTCTTCCTAACAATGTAGGATTATTAAAACTTAAATTAGGATGTACCTGAGGTAAAGACGTAATTACACTCCATAACATAGCATTCTGTGGAGAAACACCTCTTGATGCCAGCACCATGCTCACAGCTAATCCCTCTGGTATGTTGTGCACGGCAATAGCCAAGGTTACCAACAGGCCTTGAGTAAAACCCTTTGAGCCTGCAAAGGAGACCCCAACCCCAGATCCCTCTCCAAAAGAATGAAGTGTCATTATTCCAATAACAAGAACAACTTTGGTTGCATCAGCACCTTTTAAATCCAACATGCTTACTTCCCCATACTGCTCAAGAAACTGAAGTCCAGGAGATATGCAACACACAAATGAGAATACTATAAATCTAAAATAGACTCTTGCAGTAAAATTTGAGAATCACACAACAAAAATTCATCCCAAGAAAATAGAAAATGACAAAGGCACTATACATGATAATTTTAATAGATGACTAATTCAATAATTTTGCTAATATTCCTTTAATAGATTGGTTGGAAATTTCACCAAATATTGATATGAATGACTTGCACATGAGATATGAAAAAGAAAACCCCTTTTCAGTTTTGATCTTCATTTTTTTGACAAAAAGATAGCCAAGTATATAGAGCTTATTCATTCATATCAATAATGTTAGTATCTAAGCATAACAAGACACATATCAGTGCATAGAAGCACTGCTGAGGAAAAACAGCAACACCTGAACCTGATAACTACAATAAGGAGAAAGAAGAACCAGACAGATAACATGAATGATCATCATAATCACCTTTTTACATAACCAAATAAAGATTCCACCAGCTAGAATTCCAGTGACAACCCAGCTTCCAGAACCATAATCCTGCCCTTCCTGTATTAGATCAAAACTTGCAGCCAACATAACACCTGCAGCCATTCCATTACATAAACCAGCCCATTGTGGATCAAGCTCTACAAAGAAGAAAGGCACTGCACCTAAACCAGTAGCAGCTGCCATTGCCAACGTAAATAATGCAACGGTTGAAACCGAAACTCTATTGCTTCCACCCTTCCTATTACTATTACCAACCGCATTATTTCCATTCTCAACCTTGAAGGAATTCTCTATACCAGTGCCATCAATTACAACGGATCCTACATCCTTATGTGGAGCAGTTCTTACTTTATGCAAAACTTCATTTTCCGATTCGGCATTCGAATATGCAAGAAAGCTCAGCAGTAAAAACAGCAAGGAAACAACTAACCTTAGCTTCAGATTTGGAGCCATGTGCAACATAATCCCTCTATCTGAAGGAACAATTTTTTTATGCCAACAGCCCCAAATCAAAATTCCCAGAAGCTACAACTCCATTAGCTTCTATTCTATCAGATAAAATTCTATAAGATAAAATCAGGAAGTGCTGTTTGTTGATATCAAATCCCAGAAAAATGGAATGAACTTATGAATTAGCATCTGGTTTAGGGTATATTGTACCTTATGGTTAACCTAGCTGCAGCAGATATATAAAAAAATGATCAGAAACCAATACATAAATTAAAACACCAATGACATATACATAAAAATATACAATATACAATTCCAATGATAGGTACACAGTATAAACAATTTACAATTATATAAAATAGAACCTAACCAATTGTTGAAGGATCAAGCAATAAAACCCAAAAACCCAATTAAAACGAAAAATTGGGCACAAATGTAAGAATTGTGACATTTAAAAGAAAAATTGAATTTTGAAATGAAATGGACAGCTAAAGAGTTGGTAAGGTGGCATACATGATTGATTGGGAGATTGTTGGAATATATGGGAATTGGAGATGAATAAAACGCAAGAAAAGGAGAAGACTTTGAAAACCCTAATTTCGATTATTTTTGATTGAAAGGGCAAGTTGATTATATGGAATTTTGGAGGATCAAAACCAGCGACTTTGCGCACGCAGAAACCGCTGCTGAATTCATATCAATGTGTCCACCATAGATATATTGGTTAATTAGTAAATAAATTATTATTATTTTTGGTATAATAAAATTATATTTTCTTTGGTTAATTCTTCAACAATTATTTTTTGGAAGCATTTTTCTAAAGTGTATGACCTTGAGTAAAAGTTTATTATTTTTCTTTTGACTCATTAAAAGGTTTTTTAAAAAAAATATTATAAAGTTGATATCAAAAAACATATTATAAGAAAATTTATTTATAAAATAAAGAAGGAATTAGCAAAAAGTTATTTATATTATAAAAATGAAAAATAAAAAACTGTTTTTTAAGTTATGTATATTTTAAAGTAACCGATGAACTAAAGATAACGGATAAACTATTAAATTAATTTAAAATATTTAGTAGAATTAACAATGGTATTAACTAGCAAATACAAAAGGACTTAAAATATGTTTTGATTATATTTGATCATATGAGCTTATCCTTTCCAAACACAACCTCAATATCCTTTATATTTTGCACATATTATAATGTCATTGAAATTTTACCATAAATAATACATAAAATCATATGTTCATATCCAAAATAATCATGAACTCATCAAATCAAAGCACAATAAATCAATCACCAATCAAATTTCGATTTTGAGTAAAAAAAAAAAAAACAAACTTTGATTTAAACATCATGTATATTAACTAAATGAAGGTCGAATTCAACAAATTGACTTATAAAGAAAAATGCAAACAAAGAAAAGCACTCAAAATTTCTTAATCTACCTGCATCTTATCCTAACAATTATTATTGTACAAATAAGTGACATTCAATTATAAATTTGAAAATGAAATTCCATATATATATATATATATATATGGAATACAACAGAATATCAAAAAATTTACACTGATTTTTAATAAAATATTATTATATATCTATTTCACACAATCAATTTTAAATTAATTATAAAAATATAGGGTGACGTAGTAAAATAGCTAGTTCTTTTTTATATTCTATATATTTTTTTCATGAGAGTTAATTCTATTGAGACATATCAAACATTAAATATGAGTAGTTTTTTTTTTCAAATATTTAAACTCAAATTCACTATATTATAAACATTTAATTTCTTTTATCTCCCGTGGCAAATCACTGAGTTCTAATAATTGTATAAATAACAAAATATTACCGAGCCTTAAACTTACAACATTTCTTCTAAACAAAAGATATATTATTTCTTTTTGAACTACAAATTAAATTCTTAGTTTTCTAAATCAAATATGTTTATCATCCTTTCACAAGTTTACAACAAACCAATTAACAAATGAATTTCGAAGACACAAGAGCCAAATTGGTTTCTTAATGCTGACTATCTCATTTTCTCATGCTTCCTGTATATCTCATTTTCTTATGATTATTATTTATTCTATTTTCTGAAGAATTTTTTAAAAAGGTTGCCGAATATGCACTTAATCTAGAGGAGACAAGTCAGATTATTTTTCAAATTGAGGAAGATATGATTTCTTTTGTGCTTAACTAGATATTTATTAAGTCACATGGGGAAAGTTCACATTCTCCTTAATTTGCCTTTAAAATAAAATAATGGCAAAATTACAACTACAACTCTTTTTAAGTTTAAATTATTTTTGTTCAAGTCTTTTAAGTTTATTTTATTTTAATTTAGACATTTATGTTATGTTTTGTTTGCATTGTCAGTCATTTTATCTTAATTTCAACAACAATTAGTTTGATTAAAAGTTTTTAATAATTTAAAATTCTATCAAATGCTCTAAGAATATATCTTTCATACTAATATTTCAAATAACATTTAGACTTAATTGTAATTTTAGTCCTTCTATTATTACCAATTCACGAAATTGGCCTCTATTTTAAAAGTCAACAATTTTGGTCATTATCTTAGATTTTTGAATTAAAAAAATGACGATTTTGAAGTAGCTCGAATATCACTAGAAGGAGGTGTTGAATAGAGATATTTGTGGTTTTAAAAATTCTTTTGAGTTTTAAAGTTTTATCCTCTTCGAGAGGATGAATATCAGAGGTTGTAAATTTAAAACGTAGAGGTTTAGTTGATTACCAAATGATAAAGAGATAGAGAGAAGATAATGACACACACAAATTTATACTGGTTCACCCAATGAAGGCTACGTCTAGTCCTCAGACACTTGTGAGATTTCACTAAGTATAAAAAACGATTAACCTCTACTGAGGTTGGTTACAATTTGTGTATTCTAGAGCTTCACCAAACTTACAATATTTTCTCTCAGATTTCAACTTCTCTCAAGTGTATCTCACTTGGAAATTACAAAATGATATGATGTAGTTTGGGTTGTTTCTCTTTGTTCACACTTTCTAGAAAGATATTTCAGAGATCTAGTGTAAGATTATAAAAAGTATGATGAGAGGATAAAAATGCTCTTGATAGCCTTAGACTTTTTTTTTATGCTTAGTTGTGTGTATTGAATGAAGAAGAGCAACCTTCATTTTATAGAGATAAAGAAACTTTTTCTTCAAGAAAGTTGTCCTTTATGACCGTTATCTCAAGTTGTAATGGTCCTTGAAGTTTGTCTTGAATTGCAAAAACGCCATTAAATCTGTCTTCATTCAGCCTTGTACTTGGGAGGTTGATTTTCAAGAAGCTGTCTTGGAGGTTAGACCTTTCTAGAAGTTTGACAACTGGAAGTGCTTTTTCCCTTTTTTCTTTTCCAAGATATGTAATCTTACTTTACGTGACAAGTGCAATATTTTGTACTTTGGTACTTTTAGTCATTTCCAATGCAGGAGGACGAAGAGGTAATCACTCATCCTCTATCGTTCATCCTCTAGTGTTCATCCTCTGGCGCTGATGACTTTGTTTCTTTATGCTATTTGTCCAGAATTTTATCTTCACTTAATTTGTTGACTTGGATCAGTGTTTCAATGATAAAGTATATTGTCTTCCATAAAGGTTCATCCTTTTGTCGTTCATCCTCTAATAGGAGGATAGAGCTTCTATAAATTAGGACACGACTTGTACTTTTGCCTTTTGAGATTCAAACATACGGGTTAGCAAAATATAACTGTTAGAGGCTTTGCTAAGTTTCCTTGGACTTGTCTTTATTTGCAAAGCTGTCATTTAGCCTTTATCCTCATGTTTGAGTTGTAGGAGGATGAAGCTTTCATTTGTGATGTGACTTGTGCTTTTTTGACTTTTCCTATTCTCAACAATTGTAGTGTATTGCTTTATCAATCAAAGACATTGTTTTTTGTGCTTTTGTACTTTTACCTATTTCCCATGTGAGATGATGAAATAAATTACATGAGTACATCCTCTTTTCTGCTTTGTTCATCCTCTTTTCTATTTCTTTTATCCTCTAGCATAGAGGTCATCTTTAAACTTTAGCGTTCCTTGTCTTTTGACATAGATTCATCTTCTTTTAATTTATGATGTACATTCATCCTCTCTTCAATATTGTTTGTCCTCTATCTTAGAGGTTACAATTTCATCCTCCACTTGTTTATCCTTTAACGTAGAGGACATGTTAAAATGTGTAAAATACACTTCATTTGATCAAGGAGGTGAGAAACCTGTTTTCTAAATTTAATGCACTCAAGAGCACATGTTAGATAACAAACATAATCATAATCTTTGAAATGATTTTGTTATCATTAAAACC
Organism: Cicer cuneatum; assembly: GCA_037974295.1. Lineage (NCBI taxonomy): Eukaryota > Viridiplantae > Streptophyta > Magnoliopsida > Fabales > Fabaceae > Cicer > Cicer cuneatum. Next base: position 7,562,496 of record JBBPBO010001986.1, read on the forward strand.
TTTGAGAGAGATTTTGTCTCAACAGATTTGACATATTTTAAATGATGTGACATATAATTCCATTATATTAAACAACCTAGATGCATTAATTATTCTTATGTTATTAATTAAATTAAAAATATGAAAAAAATTCGAAGTTGAAAGCTAATTATTTACGTCGTTTTATTTCAATTTCATAGGTGTTAATCATTCTACATCGCCGTATCATATCTATATTATTTAAAACATCTCACGTCATCATTTTTTTAGTTAAAAAATCAGAGAGAGAAACCAAAACTATCGACTTTTAAAATAGGATGATCAATTTCGTGAATCAAAAAAATAAACAGACTAAAATTGTAATTAAGTATAACATTTATCAAATATTATAAATGATCTATATTTCTTAATTTTTTCTACAATAATTCAAATATACGTTTAACCTTAAAAATAAGGTAATAAATGTATATTTACATAATCAATGTCTTTAGCTTATTTCACATACAAAGTAGCTTAGATAATCAACTTGTAGCGATGTTTCGATTAGATCTTAACACTTTATGACAGTAATTCGATAAAACTTTCAAACTTAAATGACTGCATGCGTAATTTAATATAGGTTTAATTGCAGTTTTAATCTCTTATTTTTTCCAACTCACGAAATTGGTTCATTTACTTAAAAATATGACAATTTTAGTCATTCAATATGATTTTTTGGCTAAAAAATAACGACGTGACATTTTTAAATAATAACATATGATACAATTATGTAGAATGATTAACACTCACAAAATCGCAATAAAACTATCTAAAAATTTAACTTTCAACTTTGAAATTTTTTCATTTTTGTAATTTAATTAATGACATATGAATGATTAATGCATCTATATGGTTTTACAACATGAAATTGTATGTCACGTCATTTAAAATATGTCAAATAATCATATTTGTAGTTTAAGAATCTGAACAAATGACCAAAACTGTCACTTTTAAAATAGGAGGATCAATTATGTGAATTGATGAAAATAGATAGACGAAAACTACAATATCGAAAAAAATAAACCTCAAAGACCTAAACAAAAATTGAGTTAAACTTAAAAGACTAAAATCATATTTTTGCCTAAAATAAAACAACGCATAAAAACTTTGAACAAATTTTATATAATTTGGACATTTTCAACCAAAAATTTATGCAATAAAATGTTTTTTTTCTCCAAAAAATAAATGAAGTCGTAGAAAATAAATATATGAAAGTCAAGAAAAACCTAATTTACAAATTTAACATGCAATATCCATATATCTGAATATAATTGACAATTGCGTGAAAAAAAATATAAGATTGAAAATAAGTCAATAATATATTTTTTATCAATTTTTAAATAAGTAATTTCAATTATTTATTTATTGTCTTTTCACTTGACTAATTAAAATATATTAATACCGAGAGTCAATTTCTTCCCCATCAAGAAGTATAAACATTTCAAGAATAGACCACAATCTCGCTTCATTCTCTACCATTACACTTAAGAATGACAATGGATAGAGTTTGGGTAAGGTAGTATTGTATGCATCCTATATCCGCAATTTAAAAAAATAGTCGTATCCTTGTAGATATCAACTTTAATACAGATACTCTTGTCCTTTGGGTACTTAAGTGTGCACTTTAACAAAAATATATCAATAAATAATCGCTATTGTTGAGATTAAATTTAAAAAATTGATATGGGTAGAAGCTTGATATGTGTATAAGAACTAAAATTTATTTTTTGAATTTTTTTAATTATTAAAATTACATTTTTATTTATTACGGTTCTAATTTTTAAGATTAGAGCAATACCTCCAAAATCTATTACTAGCATATTTTCATAATGATTTATTTATATCTTTATTTTTTAGAAGGATCCGAAAATTATGAAATGAAATATCTAAATTCATTGATTTACTTTGAATAAAAAGAAGAGGTAGAGAGACGTGAGATATTAGAGATGAGAGAGATAGTAGATCGAAATTGGAGGAGAGATAAAGATGCATAACAGAGTAGAGAGACATATGTGTATTTAGAAAAATCATGCATTTAAAAAATATTTTTTCAAACAAACATGTTTTCTTGAAAATCATTTTTATGTCATTTATGGTAATTTTGTAGTAAAAAAATCATTTTTATAAAATTGTATACAAACAGGTTAAAAATCATTTTACAAAAATCTCTTAAAAAATAATCTATAAATTATTTAAAACAAAAATCATTTTTATTTAAACTCAAATAAACGCATATAATAATAATAATAATAATAATAATAATAATAATAATAATAATAATAATAATAATAGCACCCGTGGTCTCTTAACTTAATTTTAATTAACGTTTTAGTCTTTTATCTTTTTTTTTCTTCCCGGTTTGGTCCTTTATTTTAATTTTAAGTGACAATTTAATCTTTTATGTTTTAAAATGTCAACAATATTATCCTTTTTTTAATAAAAATTCATCAAAATTTTCAACTAAAACCCATAAAATTAATTATATTCATTCATATAATACAAATTTTATTAAATTCGTGACTAAAATCTTCAAATAAACTCTTATTTTCATTCTTTATTTCATTTAAAATTAAAATAAAGGACCAAATCGAAGAAAAAAAAATAAAGGATTAAAACGTTAACTGAAATTAAGTTAAGGGACCACGAATGCTATTTAGTTATAATAATAATAATAATATATAAATGCGGGTGCAGGGTGGATATATAGTACCCGTACCCATACCCGTTCAATTTTGCAGGTAATTACTCATTCCCATACTCATACCCATTATATGGGTTTTTACCTTACCCATTGTAGATTTTTTTTGTGAGTACCCACTGAATCTGGATTTAATTGTCATCTCTAATTACACTACATTGCGGCAAAAATAATCAACTCAAACGGCCACTTGGAATGGTTAAAGATTAATATATTTTTAATTTATAGAATATTATAACAACATGAAAATGATATGATACGAGGAATTTGTCTAAGTCCCACAAAACCCTTCAAAATCTACCTCCAATACAATTTTTGAATTCTCTCAAAATAACAAGATTTTGTATTATGAATAAAAACAAACCCTTCAAAATACTCTACTCCCAAAATTCTTCATTTCTTCCATTTCTTTCTTACATTTTTTCAAATTCCTCCCCTCCCCTCCCTTCCCCTCTAAACTCCCAAACAAAGCCTTGCTAGGAACCATGGATTGAATAGCCCCATGACAAGACTACTTTCTGAGACAGATGATCTCTCCAATCAGATAGAATGCTGATTATGCCACTTTGCTATCATAATAGTTAAGAAGTAAGAAATAACTTTCAATTCCTGAAAGCATTGCAACAATATTTTAATAGCTCCACCATCACATCTAACCCCCATTGATGGTCTCTTCTGTGTGTTGGCATGGCAAAAACTGAGTGCCAAAGTTATAAGCTTCTCAACCAAATCCGACAACAGGTATGAACCTGATCAGCATTTTGTTAACATCTATATGTCTCAATCAAACTATTTCCACTTTAAGGAGACTGTCTTCCCCTTTCTTTCCAAGCCAAGGCAATTTCCACTTTAAATAGTGCTTAAAATACATCTTAAGGTCATAACAACATTCTGCCCTAAAATCATCTTATTTAAAATTAAATCTTATCTTGTATCATCAAGATCAACCACCTTTTCCAATTTTCTGCATACAAAAACCAAAATATATTTTATTATGCATTATATTTATATCCCCTCGAGAAATGCTTGTGTAGACTAATTTATTTAGTTGTGTTGAGTACGATAAGCTAATTATTAATTATATACCAAAACACCATTTTGTATATTAAATAATAGCACAAATTTTGTGTCAAACTACTATATATTTAAAATAATGATTTGCCTAACAAGTTGTGTAGACTGTAGACTAGTTCTAAATAAAATATTTCATTCTAGTTTCAGAATTTGGTAAAAAGTAAAGAATATAGAATCACTGACAACTTTACAATGATAGACACTTCTCTATATTGTCAGGGCAACATTTTTTTTTGAGTAGGAATCGAACTTGGGTACGCTTTCAAAAAAGATCTTTGGAAGAAGTATTTCTTGAAACAAAAGAACAATAATCATTCAAAAAATTTGGTATTTTCTAAAGACCATCCACTCAACCATATTAAAGTATACTATGTGTGATTATCATTTAAGCTAATATTTCACGATTAATCTTAGGGTCAAATTTTTTCCTTTTCAATTTTCCTTCAGCCTCAATAAGCATATCACACACATCATGATACTTACTGATCTTTTTACAATTATCAACACGACGATTTAAATGAAAACTTCCATTAGCTGAAACACAACTCAATAATTTTCCATAAACTTTACAATACTCACACACACTATGCACAAACCACTTGTGCAAGACCCTGGTGGTTGTTAAATTTAACCTCTTTAATCAGATGGGAGCCAGTCTAAATTCTAAAATGGAAAATATCATGCCAAAATAACAAGCCTTACACAATAACTACAAAGATATGCTGAATTTAAGAAAATCCACGAAACACTTTGCAGGCAATTATGCAATTTTCAGGAGTACTTTTTGCCAAAAGTGAAGTCTTAACAATCTGGTCAGTCAATTATCTGTCTAAGGCTCTAAGCATACCTTTGTAACAAAACAAAGGACGCATAAAAGTTTTATGCAGCTTGAAGTTATGCCTTGCTAGGGTGGAAATAAGAAGGGAAAACAACAAATTGAAGAAAGGAAGGGTGATACTCTCACTGCCCTCATTATTAACCCTTGAAAATCTTTAAAAACTAATGTGGCTAAATTATAAGAGTTAAGCTGAGTACACTGGTGCTATTAAACAATTACCTTGCAATCAATGTTCTTACTCTGTGATATAGGTTGCAACCCGTAAGTAGCTCCCGAAACACAGCTCCTGGTGTAGGGGTTTACGGGTTAGCATCCCCGTACCAGTTTAAAACATTGTCATAGCTTGCTTGTACAGCTTTTAGCTGCACAGTTAAAATTGTCAGTAATTAGTATCAACTGCCAGTTCCTTGCAAGTGAATCTTTCCTTCCATCTATTTCAATGCAAATATTTGAGGCTGCAAAAAGCATAAGCATTAGATCTTTTCTTTTGACCATGATCACAAATAATGCTGTCAGGTTAATGTTCAAAAGAGAGGTACAACAGTACTTACTATTGTAAAATTACAGGTGAGTCATTTGCAAGTGAAAAGCTCAAATGTATTAAGGAGCTTCTGTTTGGTTGATAAATACAATCCCATTGAATACATAGTATGCCATCCCATCATGCTTAGGAACATAACAACCATCTAATTCAATAGCACATTCAAATCTGAGACCAAACGTGACTGTTTCTAGGAACTACCAAAAATCCTTGCAGGAACAGTAACCATCTTTAAAATGGTGAAATCTATTGGCATCCCTTAAAATGATCTCCCTTCCAGTGACTTTTGCGATCAGTTTGATCGCAGAATGACAATCACCACAAACCCGCAAGTTTTTCATAACTCTAATTGGCATCCCTTCAGGCACTTTTAGGAGTCCATATGCTACAGCTAGTTTTTCACTATGATAACCCAAGCTATGCGTCTTCTCTTCCTCGTCCACGTCATGAAGCACAAAGCTCCCATCGGGACAGTACCCAGCTTCCCTTAAAAATCCACCTAATCTCTCCAACATTTTCGCAATAATAGGAAGCTCAGGGTGGCCCTTGTTGTCTCCCCCAGTGAACATATGCACCTTCTTCTCCACCTCAATCCAGCTAATTCCAGGAAATTTGATGACACTCCTAGCATTTAATTTTTCCCTGACTACTTCAACATCCTTCCATCTTCCTCTGGATGCATACATATGTGAGAGCAAGACATAAGGTCCAGCATTTTGGGGCTCTAGCTTCGCAAGTTTCTCTACTGCAACTTCAGCCAAATCCAACCTCAAATTCATTCTGCAAGCACCTAACAATGCACCCCAAACAATAGCATCTGGGTCCATTGGCATCTTTTCAACTAGTTCCATTGCTTCATCTACTCGGCCTGCTCGCCCAAGCAAATCAACCATGCAAGCATAGTGTTCGATTCCCGGCTGCACTTGATAATTGCATTTCATTGCTTCAAAAATTTCAAACCCTTCTTCCACTTTGCCACTATAGCTACAAGCCGAAAGAACTCCAATGAAGGTAACAACATCAGGCTGTACTCCAGACGAGCACATATCACGAAAAACAATCAAAGCTTCCTCTCCCAACCCATGTTGCGAATAACCCGTGATCATAGAGTTCCACATAACAACATCCTTAAAAGGAAACCTATTAAAAATCCTTTTTGCTCTAACAAGATCACCACACTTAACATACATCGTAATCAAAATCGAGGCAACGTATAAATCTTGATCAAATTCAGATCTCACCAACTGAGCATGAACCTGTCTGCCGTGATCAAGGCTAGCTAAACTGGCACACACAGAAAGAACACTGATCAACGAAGGGTAATTTAATGCAACCCCTTCCCTTTGCATCCTAGCAAACAAATCCAAAGCTTCCAACTCAAACCCTTTCCTCTCACACACCTTAATCATAGCATTCCAAGTTCCCTCATCTTTCTCCTTCATTCCCTCAAACACCATCCTAGCTCTATTCACCTCCCCATCAAGTCCCAATTTCATTATCATCTCATTGCAAGCAACAACCCACTTCACCGGCATCGCATCAAAAAGCTCGGAAGCCTCCCTCATCCTCCCACACTGGGTATACCCCATAAGCATAGCCGTCCAAGACACCTCATTTTTGTCCGGCATAACTTCAAAAAGCTTCCTTGCAACATCAACCCTCCCATTCTTTGCATACCCAGAAACCATAGTAGTCCAAGTAAACACATTCCTCATAGGCATTTTATCAAATAGTTGCCGTGCTTCATCCAAACGACCCACCTGACAAAACCCACCAATCATGTTAGTAACCGCCACAACATCCTTAACAGGCATCATATCAAACAGTTTCTTTGCATCCTCAAAACGAGATTCCTTCAACAACCCGTCAATCATAACGGTCCACGACACCACATTCTTGTCCGGCATTTCCCAAAAGAGCCTTTCAGCTTCTTCCACCATACCCTCTTGAACATAACCACGAACCATGGAAGTCCAGGAAACTACATTTCGTTCAGGCATAACGTCGAACACCTTCCTCGCTTCAGCAACCATTCCGTTTTTGACGTAACCAGAAACCATTCCGTTCCAGGAAACAGTGTTTCTTTGGGGCATTTGATCGAACAGAAAAAGGGCGTCGCGAGGTTTGTGGGCTTGGAAGTATGCAGCAACCATGGCGTTCCAGGAAGCGATGGTTCTTTGTGGCAATGGCGTTTCGTCGAACACCTTTCGAGCATTGTCAACGTCACCGCTGCGACCGTAACGTGAAATTGCCCTAGTGCTACTGCAGAGTGATCTCACTTGGATCATGCAACAACGCAGACTTGCGTAATCATAACCCATGGGTGTGTAGTGTTGTTACCTATAAACACTAGTATGAACAAAAAAACATGCCCATTGCAACAAAAATAGAGTTTAATTTCTACGCCCTTTAATATAAAAAGTTCAATTTTGCTAACCACACTTCCATTCCATTTTTGTTACTTACACTCCTCATTTTTGTTTATAAAAACAAAATACCTAAAATGTTTTTGTCTGTTTATAATATTCTTTAAACTACATTTGTCTCTTTATCACAATTCTTAACCTCATAACTCATATATTACAAAATCATTCATAACTCACCTATCATAACTCATAATCATTCAAAACTCATATCATTCACTCATAACTTACACCCCATAAGTTTCTTTTCCATATTGTGGTTAAAGTGACCCAACAAGATATGTTTATTGATCTGTATTTGAATTCGTTTTTTCTCTCCAAAATCTGGGGATTTTACGTGAACTCAGTTCACGTACGTTGTAAATAATCCATTGTACGCAAACTTAAACCACGTAGTCTTACGTGAACTGAATTCACGTACGTGATTAAATTTAAGAAATCACAGGCAATACGTGAATCCAGTTCACATAAGGCTACGTGATTTAAGTTTGCGTATTTAGTAGAGTTTAAGAATTCACGGGCACTACGTGAACTGAATTCACGAACACGTGAACTCAATTTATGTACACTTCCGTGAGTTCAGATTACGTTACGTAAATGTATGTGAATTCAATTCACATATAAGTGATCTCAGTGAAGTATGTGAGACGTACGTGAATTGAGTTCATGTATGTTTATGTGGTCTGAATTCACATAAGTGTGCGTGAATTGAGTTGACGTAGGTGTTTGTGAATTCAATTCACGTAAACAATCATGATCTCAGTTCACATATTTATGAATTTTTGATATGTTCTTTTTGGATGCAGATAAATGGACCAAGGGGGAGACAACAATGACAAAATGTACGATGGTTTAGACCCTGATTTTAACGAAATGCATGATGGTTTAGAACATGATTTTGACGAAATGTATGATGGTTTGGAACCTGACTTTGATACAATTAATGATGGTGTTCAACCCAAAATTGACGACACTATGAATGGCGGTGTTGAACTTGTTTTGGTTGATTTGACTGATGTGTTTACCACCGACATGATGTTTAATACGCGAGATGATTTATTGAGATGAGCTAGAAATGTTGAAAGGGAAAATAAAATTGGCGTTGTCATTTTTAGATCTGAAACTGCGACAACACGACCAAGAACACAGAAAAAATTAATTTTTGGTTGTAAAAGAAGCGACAAGTATAGATCTTGGAAGAATCCTAAACCTATAAGGAGTACTTGGACTAAAAAATGTGAATGTCCATTTAGATTGAGAGGAACACCATCAAATGTTGGTGAGGGATGGTATCTGCATGTAACATGTGGTCTCCATAACCATCTGTCGCGGCCTAAATTTCGAGTGTTTCTCGAATTCAATGGAGTCGCCACCAAAGTTTATTTAAAATAGGGAAAACATTGGGAAATCCTTAAAAAGAAAAAAAATGGTATTTGAAACCAAATTTTGAGTTCGGGAGTCGATTATGCGTAGGGAAGGTATTAGCACCCTACGACATCCGTTAAAATACGGTTACCTATAATTAATTGTGCAAAATTAGTATTAACTTAAGTATATTTATTTCTCTTTATTATTAAATATGAATATCAATTATTTATTTTTAATGTGATGTTAAAATAAATACGTGTTTAAAGAAAAGAGGAACAAAAAAAGAAATTTTTTATTAATGTGCTTGACAAGAGTGTGATCTTGCTCCTACATATCTCCCGGTGCGATGGAGAAATCAAAGCTACGTAGTTCTTGGTTAGAAAATGCGGATGTGTTGATTGTTTTTAAATAAATCGTGTTTAGTTATTAAAAGGTTAATTTTGATGAAAATAAAAGGAGTTTGTTTGATTTGAATTATTAAAAAAAATGTGAATTTTAAGACAATCAAGTTGTACAACTCGTGTCTCAAAACTCAAGGAGTAAAAGGATGTTTCATCCAGTTAATCCGTTTAAAAATATTTTTATTATTTTCGATTTTAAAATTGAGTCTTAAAACCACGAAGTAGTATAACTTGTGTCTTAACAACTCAAAGATTAAAAAGATGTCACATCTAATTAATCTAATATTTTAAAAAGTTAATTTTAGATTCATTTATTCTCTTTTTAAAAATAATTTTTTTAAGACTATCGGGTTGTATAATTCGTATTCTACTACTCATGGATTAAAGGATGTCATGTCTAGTTAATATTTAATAATGATTTTTATTTATTAATTCGTTTATAAATTTTAATTTGTTAGTTTATATGTGAAGATGAGATTTAAAAAATAAAAATATTTCAATTAACTAATTTTTAAATGAAATACTTATTTGTTTTTTTTTTATTTTTATAGAATTTGATATTGAACTAATAAATAAATTAACTTCAAATTTTTAGAAAGAGTATAACTGTAGTTTTAAAAAACAAAAAAAAAGTTTAATTGTTAAAGTTAAATTAAAAAAAAAAAACTAGAGGATATTATCAAAAGGTACTAGTTGTGGTTACATCAATAGGATGAATAAACATAGCATGCAGAAAATGGAGGAAGCATGACTGGAACACAAGTACAGTAAGAGAATAGCAAACAGAATAGGAGCAAGACCCAACACATTTCATTTCATAGCAAGCATAATAGAAAGAACAGAAAAGATAACCGTAAAAGAACAAAAAAAAGAACAAAAAGGGAAGAGAAAAGATTTAAATAGAGAAGTATGAGGATTGAAAGAGAGAAAGAGATTTAGAGAAAGAAAACAAAACATTGAGAGAAAGAAAAATAGATCGAGAGGGTGAGCAAGGCGGCAAAAAATATTGTTTCTTCCGCGACACCATCGTTAGAGGTTTGAGTTTTTAGTCTTATATTTTCTACTCTTTTCTTCATAACTTATTTTTGTTTATACTTCCACAAATCAAAACATAATTTTTGTATAACAACAACAAGTTTCATTTTTCATTCATAATTTGAATAACAAATACATTGATTGTAGAGTAAAGATGAAAGAAATACCTTAATCTCTTTTTTCTGTTTGCTTTTCCTTCCTACTGATGTGTTTGTTTTTTCTCTCTTGATTTATTGTTTCTCTTTTACTCCTTACTCTCTCTATTTTCTTGTTTTTCTTTAGTGATTAGAAAATCTCCTCCTTTTTAATGATTTTTTTGTTCTCAATTTATAACACTAAGTGGTTAGTCCAAGTGTTTATGATGTAAAACCGGGTACTGGATTTTTCATTGTTTTAGCTTAAAAATTAAGCAACTTCAAACATTTAAGGAAATAGGTGGCTAGCCTTCTTGATTAAGTGTTTGAATGGTGAAAATAAAACCTTTATTAAGATAAAACAAAAAAAAAATAAAAATAAAGAGGAAGCAACTTCAAAATGGCTAGGCTTTTTGATTAAGTGTTTAAATGGTGAAAATAATACCTTTATTAAGATAAAAACAAAAATAAAATAAAAAAACAAAGAGGAAGCATGGTTGCAAAGATAGAGCATGATTGTGGCAATAGGAAAGAAGAAAAAATGGAGAAAGAAAGTGCAACAAGTAAACCCTTCTATTTTTTTTTTTATTTATAATTATTTTAATTAATTATTTTATTTTATGTGTTAATTGTAATGTAACAGAAACACATATAAATTCAAAATTGGACCAAATTTAAAAACTTTTTTTTTAGTTAATAATAATAATAATAAGTGCAAAATATTTTTATTATTATTATTTTTAAATATTTTTAATTAGTCGGACAAAATTGAGGTACTACATCTACCCCTATTTAATTGTATTTACTAGAAAACATGAATATTATCATATGAATATTATTGTTGTAAAAGGTAATTAAACATAAGAACCTAAATTTTGTCTAAATAAGTTGTAAATAAGTTGTGAAAACAAATTAAATCCGAATGATCGTCTTCGAATTACCAATGCGTAGATGGACAAAAATTAAAGAATGATCGTCTTCGAATTGGTTACCGATGCGTAGATCGACAAGAATTAAAAAATGACCGTCTTCGGATTAGTTACCGATGTGTAGATCGAGAATTAAAGAATGATCGTCTTCGGATTGGTTACCGATGCGTAGATCGACAAGAATTAAAGAATGATCGTCTTCGGATTGGTTACCGATGCGTAGATCGACAAAAATTAAAGAATGACCGTCTTCGAATTTGTTACCGATGCGTAGATCGACAAGAATTAAAGAATGACCGTCTTCGGATTGGTTATGGACCGATCGATATACCAATAATTAAGTCTTCAGTCAACTGGTGGAATACTTTGCATCAACCTGGGAGCATTAGCCGATCTGGTACATCAATACATGTTCCTATGCCCATTCCAATCTTGTCTAACTTTGCTAACTTCCCCCTCTCAACCCGTATCTTGTTTGTTCTGGAAACACGTCTTCCTATTCTATCTTTTCCCGAATCTCCTTTAAGGTATGAAATAGAAGCTCGAGAAGGAATAGCAAAACCCAGTTTACTTCCCAGCTCAAACTGAACGCGATGTAATCAAACTTATGGTTGACGCCGTAGAGAATATAAAGCCCATATGCGAAGTGGAAAAAGTAGGAGTAGCAGGTACTATTTATGATGTCCCTGGGGCGTAGATCGACAAGAATTTAAGAATTAAAGAATGACCGTCTTCGGATGGGTTACCGATGCGTAGATCGACAAGAATTAAAGAATGACCGTCTTCGAATTTGTTACCGATGCGTAGATCGACAAGAATTAAAGAATGACCGTCTTCGGATTGGTTACCGATGCGTAGATCGACAAGAATTCAAGAATTAAAGAATGACCGTCTTCGGATGGGTTACCGATGCGTAGATCGACAAGAATTAAAGAATGACCGTAAGAAAAATGTAAACCACGAGCAATACATAGGTCTAATTTAGGAGATAAATAAAGAAAGAGATATTTTTTTTAGACAATGTATTTATGAAAATCGTAACAAAAACGCATAATGTATAATGAGTAATGTAATACAAAGACTATTGAGTATAAATATTAAATATACATGATTCACTCATTATGCATTGCAAAAGGTTGTTGAATGAATGAAAATGCATAAGTAATGCTTGAGTAGGTAAAAAAATATGAATGCAAAATGCATGAATAATGTGTTTTGCAATATAGATAAAATCTTTGTTCATTTTTTTAATTCCTCGATCCTTATACGATTCTGAGCACCCACAAGATTCAATGGATGAATAAAGATAACAAACTTTTTTGTATGATGACTCTATACATCTCGTGTGACTTTTTTAGAGGCAAAACAAAGTACATTGTCTAAAATGATTGCCCCCTTTTTTTTGTTGACATCCCCATACATGTTAATAATCTATCAAGTTTCCGTGTATATATTTTCAAATATCAAAATAATTAAAATATTTTTTGTTTATACCTACTTCAAATTCCAATATTTATTATCATAAAATAACATTTTTTTTTTAAAAAATGCTATAACAAACAACCATGAGACTAAATTAGCTTAGGGAATGGACGATAAAAGAAAAAGAAAAAGGGTAATGTACAACATCGAAAGACAACATTGAAAAAAGTACATTACTATATTGGGAACAAAAATAATTGAGGTAGGGATGAGTGTGTTCATGTTTAGTTGAAGGGATAACAAACGCTAATCATTCTTGTAATTTAGGACTCCTGTTGGTCAGCACCCAAGAATAATAATTGCCCCAGTTTGAACTGTTTGATTCTTTTTATTCCTTTTTTTTATATATCCCTAACTTTTGCATAGACCGCTCTTTCAAGTTTTCAATCCATCGGGATGCTCTAACTTTTTCCTAGGTCGCCTTTTGAGGTTTTCGACCTAGCGAGCCTATATTTTTTCAAGCATAATATCTTTTGACTGCGTCTGAGTTTACTGGAAGTGGAAGTTCTTCTCCATCCATTTCTGCGAGTATAAGAGCTCCGCCAGAGAAAGATTTTTTCACCATATATGGTCCCTCGTAATTCGGGGTCCATTTTCCACGACAATCCTTTTTTATGTGCAATATTTTCTTTAACACCAAGTCTCCTTCTTGAAACTCTCGAGGACGAACTTTTTTCTCGTAGGCTTTTTTAAGTCTTTTTTGATACAATTGACCATGACATAGAGCTATCATTCTTTTTTCTTCAATGAGATTCAATTGGTCAAATCGTGATTGAACCCACTCTGCCTCTTCTAGTTTTGTTTCTATCAAGACCTTGATCGAGGGGATTTCAACTTCAATGGGAAGTACCGCTTCCATTCCATACACCAATGAGAAAGGAGTTGCCCCTGTTGAGGTGCGAACAGATGTTCTATAGCCATGTAATGCAAAGGGAAGCATTTCATGCCAATCCTTGTATGTTTCTACCATCTTTTGTATGATTTTCTTGATATTCTTATTTGCCGCTTCTACAGCTCCATTCATTTTCGGCCGATAAGGCGAAGAATTATGGTGCTGAATTTTGAAATTATCACACAACTCCTTCATCATTTTGTTGTTCAGATTAGTCGCATTATCTGTGATAATCTTATTTGGCAGCCCATATCGACAATAAGTTCTCTCTTGATGAATCAGACCACTACGCTCCTCGTCACGTTGGCATAAGAAGCAGCTTCAACCCATTTTGTGAAATAATCAATAGCTATTAGGATAAACCGGTGCCCATTTGAAGCTTTAGGTTCGATGAGCCCAATAACATCCATCCCCCACATTGAAAATGGCCAAGGTGATGTTAAGACATTCAAAGAGGTTGGCGGTACATGTATTTTATCAGCATAGATTTGACATTTATGACATTTCTTTACATAACTAAAACAATCAGACTCCATGGTCAACCAATAATAGCCAGCCCTTAAGATTTTTCTTGCCATTGCGTGCCCATTTGCATGAGTTCCAAAAGAACCTTCATGAACCTCTTGAATGATTTTCTCTGCTTCCGTTTTATCCACATATCTAAGGAGAACCATGTCATGGTTTTGCTTATAAAGCACGTCACCATTTAAAAAGACGTTCATTGACAACCTCCTCAAAGCCCTCTTGTCATTTTCCGAAATACCCAATGAATATTCCTTATTCTTAACATAGGATTTCATATCGTAAAACCATGGCTTGCCATCGGGCTCTTCTTCTATTGATAAGCAATATGATGGCTTATCCTTTTGTTGAATTTTTAGGACCGGCACATCCTGATCGATGCTTATTTTGAACATTGATGACAATGTGGCCAAGGCGTTGGCCAATTGGTTTCCTTCTCGAGGAATATGGTAAAAAGTGATCTTCTTGAAGTATTCTGTCAACTCTTTGATGTGCGTGTGATACGGAACCAGTTTGGAATCTCGAGTTTCCCATCCTCTTTTTGTCTGATGGATTATCAATGATGAGTCTCCATATACCTCAAGAACTTTAACCTTTGATTCAATGGCTGCTTTAATGCCCATGGCACATGCCTCATATTCTGCAATATTGTTTGTGCAATCAAAACACAATCTAGCCGTAAATGGAGTGAACTGGTTCTTTGGGGAAATTAAAATGGCTCCAATTCCATGCCCTAATGCATTAGAAGCACCATCAAACATCAACGTCCATTTTTCTTTATCAGATGATTCAGTCTCTTCAAATAAAGTCATTATGTCTTCATCGGGGAATTCACATTGCATTGATTGATAATCTTCTACAAGCTGTTGGGCCAAGTACTCTGCTAGTGCGCTTCCTTTGATAGCTTTCTGTGTAACATACACTAAATCGTATTCTGATAACAACATTTGCCAGCGGGCGATCCTTCCACTAAGAACAGGTTTCTCAAAGATGTACTTAATTGGGTCCATTTTAGACACCAACCAAGTTGTATGACATAACATGTATTTCCTCAACCGATGAGCAGCCCATGCTAATGCACAACAAGTTCGTTCAAGTAGTGAATATCTGGTCTCACAACTAGTGAACTTTTTGCTCAAAGCATTCTGTCAGGGGCCATATCAATGTTGTACCTGTATTGTTTCAAGAAGGCATCAGCCAAGTCTTTCCACGAACGGATTCAATTTCGCTCGAGATGCATATACCAATTTAGTGATGCCCCACTCAAACTGTCTTGAAAAAAATGAATAAGAAGTTTGTCATCGTGAGCATGAGAAGCCATTTTTCTACAATACATGGTCAAATGATTTTTAGGGCATGTGGCACCTTTGTACTTTTCAAACTCAGGTACCTTGAATTTTGAAGGGATTGCTACATCAGGAACCAAACACATATCAAAAGCATCAAGACCATAGGCATTACTACCTTCCATTGCTTTTATTCGCTCTTCTAAAACATGTAATTTTTCTTTCGACTGTGTATCTTCACCAATAAACTGAGGTTGTTGCCAATTTCCATTAGCATCGAAATGGGGTGCTTGGGGTGCACTTAATGGAATGTTTTCTGAGGATAGAGTGTTTTGGGGTGGCACGTAGCCGAGAGGAGATGGGATTTGTGGTTGGTTTAAGCTTTGGGAATTGATGGCTGGGTGATTTGGGTTATTGTCCATGGGGTTGATGACTAAGGGCGGAGTATAACCAGGTGGGATACCATACATAGGAAATTGCATAGCTGCTGCATGGAATTGATGGGTAGTTGGGGTAAAGCCTGGTGGGTGAGAAGGAGTGGTTTGGTGTTCTTCATTTGCAGTTGGAGGATTCCCATATGTATTCTCCTTTTTTGCCAAAGCCTGTATAGCCTCTAGGATTCGATCAACCTTGTCCTTCAATTGGCTAACATTTGCTCTCATTACTTCTTGGTTTTGCTCAAGTTCATCCATGATCTTGGAGTTTGCGCGAGTCCGATAAGGGTGTCGAGGAAACAGTTTTATTGATTTTTTCTGTTTTTTATTAAAAAAAAATTTATGAGTATGTATGAATGGAATGAAGATGAAATTATTTAGTTAATTATTTATTTTTTTTATTTTTAGAAAAGAAGAAAGAAAAAAAAATCATGAGATATGAATTAAACTATGTAGAATAATTATTGTGAATGTATTTATATATATATATATATATATATATATATATATATATATATATAAAGTTTTGAATGTATGAGTTATTTTTGGTTTATATGGATGTTCTTATGATGAAATGGACTATTGGTTTATGTAGTGAAACTCTCACAAGGGTGGCTCTATGATTCTAAATGTGGTTCCTAGAGCCAATAATCCTATTTTCGAATATTGTTAACAACAATAGGTAAACTATTTGGAGTGACGATACCCTTGATAGGATCAAACTCTAGGTGAGATCTTCATGCTAACCAAACAGAATGTACATCCAGAAGGCTATCACTACGCAACCTCAAAACTAAACTTAAGTTTTGTTCAAACCCGGGTATAAGGTTCCACTCATAAGTGTGTGTAGGGTGTAGAATAAACATAATTCAATAACTCTATATTGCTAATAAAACATATATACATGCACAAATAATAATAATAATAATAATAATAATAAATAAATAAATAAATAAATAAATAAATAAAATAATTAAATAAATGACTTACTAACTTAAAAGAATATTATAATGACAACTAATAATAAACCCATAAAGTATTAGAAAATGAAAATGAAACAAATATAGAAAAAGTTAAAAATTATGCACAATTAATCATGTTAGGCTTGACTCTCTAAGGGTCCCCAGTGGAGTCACCAGTTGTCGCAGCCTAAATTTCGAGTGTTTCTCGAATTCAATGGAGTCGCCACCAAAGTTTATTTAAAATAGGGAAAACATTGGGAAACCCTTAAAAAGAAAAAAAAAAAGGTCTTTGAAACCAAATTTTGAGTTCGGGAGTCGATTATGCGTAGGGAAGGTATTAGCACCCTACGACATCCGTTAAAATACGGTTACCTATAATTAATTGTGCAAAATTAGTATTAACTTAAGTATATTTATTTCTCTTTATTATTAAATATGAATATCAATTATTTATTTTGAATGTGATGTTGAAATAAATACGTGTTTAAAGAAAAGAGGAACAAAAAAAGAATTTTTTTATTAATGTGCTTGACAAGAGTGTGATCTTGCTCCTACGTATCTCCCGGTGCAATAGAGAAATCATAGTTACGTAGTTCTTGGTTAGAAAATGCGGATGTGTTGATTGTTTTTAAATAAATCGTGTTTAGTTATTAAAAGGTTAATTTTGACGAAAATAAAAGGAGTTTGTTTGATTTGAATTATTAAAATAAATGTGAATTTTAAGACAATCAAGTTGTACAACTCGTGTCTCAAAACTCAAGGAGTAAAAGAATGTTTCATCTAGTTAATCTGTTTAAAAATATTTTTATTATTTTCGATTTTAAAATTGAGTCTTAAAACTACGAAGTAGTACAACTTGTGTCTTAACAACTCAAAGATTAAAAAGATGTCACATCTAATTAATCTAATATTTTAAAAAGTTAATTTTAGATTCATTTATTCTCTTTATAAAAATAATTTTTTTAAGACTATCGGGTTGTATAATTCGTATTCTACTACTCATGGATTAAAGGATGTCATGTCTAGTTAATATTTAATAATGATTTTTATTTATTAATTCGTTTATAAATTTTAATTTGTTAGTTTATATGTGAAGATGAGATTTAAAAAATAAAAATATTTCAATTAACTAATTTTTAAATGCAATACTTATTTGTTTTTTTTTATTTTTATAGAATTTGATATTGAACTAATAAATAAATTAAATTCAAATTTTTAGAAAGAGTATAACTGTAGTTTTAAAAAACAAAAAAAAAAGGTTTAATTGTTAAAGTTAAATTAAAAAAAAAACTAGAGGATGTTATCAAAAGGTACTAGTAGTGGTTACATCAATAGGATGAATAAACATAGCATGCAAAAAATGGAGGAAGCATGGCTGGAACACAAGTACAGTAAGAGAATAGCAAACAGAATAGGAGCAAGACCCAACACATTTCATTTCATAGCAAGCATAATAGAAAGAACAGAAAAGATAACAAAAAAAAGAACAAAAAGGGAAGAGAAAAGATTTAAATAGAGAAGTATGAGGATTGAAAGGGAGAAAGAGATTTAGAGAAAGAAAACAAAACATTGAGAGAAAGAAAAATAGATCGAGAGGGTGAGCAAGGCGGCAAAAAATATTGTTTCTTCGGCGACACCATCGTTAGATGTTTGAGTTTTTAGTCTTATATTTTCTACTCTTTTCTTCATAACTTATTTTTGTTTATACTCCCACAAATCAAAACATAATTTTTGTATAACAACAACAAGTTTCATTTTTCATTCATAATTTGAATAACAAATACATGGATTGTAGAGTAAAGATGAAAGAAATACCTTAATCTCTTTTTTCTGTTTGCTTTTCCTTCCTAATGATGTGTTTGTTTTTTCTCTTTTGATTTATTGTTTCTCTTCTACTCCTTACTCTCTCTATTTTCTTGTTTTTCTTTAGTGATTAGAAAATCTCCTCCTCTTTAGTGATTTTTTTGTTCTCAATTTATAGCACTAAGTGGTTAGTCTAAGTGTTTATGATGTAAAACCGGGTCCTGGATTTTTCATTGTTTTAGCTTAAAAATTAAGCAACTTCAAACATTTAAGCAAATAGGTGGCTAGCCTTTTTGATTAAGTGTGTGAATGGTGAAAATAAAACCTTTATTAAGATAAAAAAAAAAATAAAGAGGAAGCAACTTCAAACATTTAAGGAAATAAGTGGCTAGGCTTTTTGATTAAGTGTTTAAATGGTGAAAATAATACCTTTATTAAGATAAAAACAAAAATAAAATAAAAAACAAAGAGGAAGCATGGTTGCAAAGATAGAGCATGATTGTGGCAATAGGAAAAAAAATGGAGAAAGAAAGTGCAACAAGTAAACCCTTCTATTTTTTTTTATAATTATTTTAATTAATTATTTTATTTTATGTGTTAATTGTAATGTAACAGAAACACATATAAATTCAAAATTGGACAAAATTTAAATTTTTTTTTTACTTAATAATAATAATAAGTGCAAAATATTTTTATTATTATATTTTTTAAATATTTTTAATTAGTTGGACAAAATTAAGGTACTACACTATGAATTGACCAAAAAACTGACTGGTCATTCTTTCTTAGGCCAAGTGTCTCATGAAGAGAAAAATATACTTGGTGATATGATGAAGAACATGATAACACCAAGAAACATATTGATGACATTAAATGATCATAATGTTGAAAGTTTATTGACAATCAAACAAGTTTACAATGCACGTCAATCATATCGTTCATCACTTAGAGGTAATAGAACATAAATACAACATCTTTTGACATTGATGGAGTGCAACAAATACGTCATTGATATAGGAAGGTAGAGGGTTCAGATGAGTTGAGGGACATATTTTGGGCCCATCTAGATGCTATCACTCTTGTAAATAATTTTCACATAGTAATGATTTGGATAGCACATACAAGACTTGTATGTATCGAATGCCATTACTTGAGATTATGGTGTTACTTCTACTGAAATGATATTTTGCATGGGATTTGCATATATACCGTTTGAGCATGTTGATAACTTCACATGAGCACTACAAATGTTGAAAGAACATATTACAAGTGGTGAAGTTCAAGTCATCGTTACTAATAGAGACCTTGCTTTGATGAACGCAATTCAATATATTTTTTCCAAAAGTAGTCAATTTATTGTGCTTATTTTATGTATGCAAGAATTTAAAAGTCAAGTGCAAGATGACTGTGTTTCCAAAAAAGAAGCAGGTGCAAATAATGGAGGCATGGGAGTATCTTGTTTACAGTTATGATGAGACTAAATATTACATGAAGTTGGCTATGTCTGAAGGAATTTGTAGTAGCTATTCTATTTTTTATGATTATGTACACGAACAGTGGTTAATTCCTCACAAGGAAATATTTGTTGAGACGTGCCCAAATAGAGTTATACACTTTGGGAACGCAACAACACAAAGGGTTGAGTCGGTGCATTGGGGTTCGAAAAAGATATTATACGACAGTATTGGTGATATATGCAGTGTTTGGGAAACTATTTCTAGCATAATTGTATTACAACACAGTGAGATAATAATATCATTTGAAAAGAGCATCATTCAAAAGGTACATCAACATAGTAATAGATTGTACGTCTATTTGGGTGGTGGTGTTGTGTCTAAAAATGCAATAGATCACATTGCGGCAGAGTATGATTGCGTGAAGTATGTAGGTCTTTATAAATCTGAGTGTCGTTGCACGATTAGGAAAACACATGGTCTACTTGTGCATGTGGAATAGCCAGGTATAGTATGATCCCACGTTCCATTCCGTTAGACGTTATTCATGTTTGGTGGAGTAAATTAATTTTTCATGATGATGGATCGGGTAAACCTTCAGAGTTATTTGTGATACATGAAATAGATGTCATAGTGAAAAAGTTTGATGAACTTGATGTACCTGGAAAAATTGCACTTAAAGTTATATTACGAGAGGTCACGTATCCATCCACTACGTCGATGTGTCCACTTGCTGATAAGGTTAAAAGAAATGGTGCAAAAAAAAAAGGCAAAAGTAAGGTATCAAAAAGAGATAAATCAACGAAGTGCGATCCATATTGGTGGGAGTATGTGGATGCAAATGTTCAATGCAGTGGCACAAATGCATGTAGCATTATAACATATAGTAAAGTACAACAACCTTGATCATCAATCAAAAAGCTCACACCTCGACCATCAGTTAGCAAGGTTCAACAACCTAGAGTTCTTCCATTCATAAATGACATTATTGATGTCGACGATGATTGTTATTGTGGATATTGTTCAGTTCCAGGTTTACTTGGAATGGGTAAGAACTTTTGGGCATTCATTCGTCAACAGTGTGTGGTAGAGCTTCAAGAGTTCATATCTCATTACAAGAGAATATTTGGTGGAGAAATTTTTGTTCAAAAACTTGTACAGAGTGTATATGTTGAACAAGTTGTAACTATGTATAATTGGATGACACTTTCAGAAATGCGACATGTGATTGCTTTGAAATTTAACTTGGTTTTCATCTCATTATCATTTAACCAATCGCAAACATTTTTTCCACTTAGAAGTCCACCTCCAACATCTATGTTAGATCACCGTATGATTGTTATTGCATTTGTTAAGAACTGTCATTTCGTGTAGTTATTAATGTGATATTTAATTTCATTCTATCAACTTTGTTTATAGTTTAATAAATTATTGATTTTAACATGTTTACTTAAAGTCAGACTTTCCTATACCACTAGCAAGTAATTTGTGGACAGCATATTGCACTAAAAAATCACGACAATGTGAGTCTATTTACAATGATCGCATGCAAGCTTGGTTGCAGATATTTCCACACATTATAAATGAACCTATTGTAAACTGAATAGTTGATATTTAATATTATGAATTCAAATATAATGGTTGTTATAAACATTCAAAATCAATATTATACAAATCCAAAATATTCCCAAAATAATACATATCCAAAATAATGCCTAAGTCCCTCCATGTCTCATACGATATGGTATTACGTCTGTCCAATCTCTACCACCCCCCTATGAGTTTGCAACATCACAATTAACTCATTGACGAGTGCGATGCCATAAGGTAATACGAATTGACAACCAAGAAGCTCTTCTACAATTTATAGATCGACCTACATTAAAAAAGACATTAAATAACTTAGTTAAAACAATATATGACTAATTAATTTAGCTATGTCATAAATTTGAATACATTTACTGTTATATCAGCAATAGATGGCAGCAGGTTCTGCAATCGATGGACCTACATGAACTGGTTCTCTATGAATGATGTATGGATGAGAAATCCAGTAAAACCACTTCATGTAATCGTTCGTGCAATCTGCAGGTTCTTGTACAACCTCACCAACATCAACTACATGAAAAGAGTATTGCGTAAATAATATGTCCATTTCCTCTGGTGTGGTCGTCTGACCTACTATCTATGTAACACCCCGAGTTTAAAATACAGCGCGAGTGTATTTTTTTTTTAAAACGAATAAATAAACCAAAAAGTTTTCAGAATAACGTTTCAAGGAAATTGAAATCAATTCAAATTAAATATCATTCGACTTCGTAATAAAAAATAGTAAGGAATATAAACAGCAACATCACAATTAAATCGAATGAGATATTCATGGGAATTTGATCTTTATAATATACTAAAATAAAGATACAGCAAAATATTTATCAGAGTGCGGAAGAGTTTTACAATAATTCCCAAAATGAATATTTACAACCATTGAGTTTCAAAACCCTATACATAAGTCTACTCTGATCATACCCTAAGCTACAGTAGCATTACAATATTCACAAGTCTTTTCTTCACCCAGCTGCTCATCTCTTTGCATAGCCCACAAGTAAAGATCCAGGGAAACTAACGACGTTCCCTGTCGTTAGTATGACCATCAGGGCCACGGGTTTGAATCTCATCTGAGGGCAAAGCCCAATTTCCACAATAATTGTAAAGGGTCACCGACCGAAAATAACAATTACCACATAGCAGTTATAACAGTAATATCAAACATATTCAGTACATGATGATAAATAAGGATGCTAAATTTTGAAATACATGACATTTGTACTTTACAAAACAGCAACCAAGGAAGTATGAAAATCATGATGTAAGCACAAACAACAATTCATCCGAAATTACAGATTTCAAAAAAATACTTACTCACACAACAATTTTCCACCATCAACATAAAATCAAAACGTGACCCTCCGGTCAAACACTCTGATGCAATATGTATATGCTCATGATCATAAATTCTTGGAATCACCAAGGTGCAGTCGCTTACAGACCAGCACAATTTAACGGCCCTCATGACCAGGGTGCAATCGCATACAGATCAGCACCAGTGCAGTCGCATACAAACCAGCACTCGTGCAGTCACTACAGACCAGCACGTTTGACATAAACCAAGGTACAATCACTACAGATCAGTACCTAGTGCAATCACTATAGATCAGCACTCGTGCAATCACTACAGATAAGCACGTGGCTGCGCATTTCAGGGTACAGACACTACAGTCCAGTACCAGTGCAGTCATTTATCTGACCAACACTTATATACCAAGGTACAATCACAGATTAGTACCTAGTGCAATCACTATAGATCAGCACTCATGCAATCACTACAGATCAGCACGTGGATGCGCATTACTCTGTGGCCCATCGCGGGTACCACCTGACTATGCCATGCATGAATATGCATTGTTTCACTTCATGGAAAACAGTATGCAACCTTATTAAAATTCATGCATTTTCCTCATTATTCAAAACATCTCAACACATTCAAAGATTAACCATTCAAGCAAGCATTACACTTTGCATTACCTCAAAGTTCCACTCTTTATTAACAAAGGTTTTTCCCCAACTGTTAAGATTCAAAACTGTGATTAAAACTGAGGTTTCTGGCAAAAATACGAATCTGTATTCGAATACAGCTTCATTGTATTCGAATACAGAAGCCAAACAAGGCAGAATCGACATCATGTATTCGAATACAAACTCCTTGTATTCGAATACAGAGGCTGTCACAGTACAAAAATCAGAATTTCTACATCTTCAGTAAATTCTCAAAAACTTCATCATCACCACTTCAAACTATCACCAAATTTCCATTTTTAAACACCACAAACCTTCCCAAGGTACCCCAGCACTTAAGGTTTATAAAACAACGTTAAAAACTTGAATTTCTGAAAAACACGAATCTGTATTCGACTACAGCTCCCTTGTATTCGAATACAGAAGCTAAACAGTGAAAAATCAGCATTCTGTATTCGAATATGAGGTTGTCGTAGTCGAATACAGATGCGAAGTCAATGGCAAAAGTTGTAAATCTGTATTCGGCTACAGAGGGCCGTAGTCGAATACAGAAGCTAAGTCAGAAGCAAAATTGGAAAATCTGTATTCGACTACAGAGGGTCGTAGTCGAATACAAGTTCGAAAATCTGAAGAAAACAGAAGCCTTGCAGGCTATATTCGAATACACTCAAGCCGTATTCGAATACACCTTCCAATTCAGTGAAATTTTCCTGGAACTTCAACACATTTTTAAAACCTTTCCTTTTGAAAAAAAACAACCCAACCCTAGAATCATAATTACCACTCTTTAAAATCTCAACTCAGAACATTTTTCATCCAATATCAGCAACAGATTGTTTTAACAAAACCCAGCAAAACACAGATTCACTCAAATCAAAATAACCTCACTGATTTTTAACAAAACAAAATCAGAACCAGAATCATCATTCAACACACACGAAATGATTTCCAAAACATAACACCATGTTTTTCACAAACATAAACCAATAATCATTCATCACACATGCATTTACAGCCCTAAATGCAATCTAAAAAGTTGGAAGGTGCCCTTACCTTAGTTACGTTCCCTTAGTTCGTACGCTTCTGCGAAAAAAAAGCCGACGATACTCCCGTTCGCGTTCGCCGCTACGAAAATTAGTTCTTTAGCTCCGTAACGATCAGAGGAATGACTTTCGTACTCGAAACTTTTTGATTCGACACTCAGATTTTCCAAAAAAAGAATATTTAGAAATCTGTTTTTTCCTTTTCTAACACAGAAAACAGAAGAAGAAGAAGATATATGCAGAATTATGTCGTACAGAGGAAAGAAGAAATATCTTCTCACTTAAGTATCCACTTAAAAGCAACTGACACAGCAGAGGAGAGAGGAATTGTTTCCTTTTTCACAAATCTCTACGCCACCTCACCAACTCTTATATTAAAATATCTTCTGATCCTCCAGCAATTAATCTGTTTCGTCGCAAATAGCAGAAAATATCTTAATTAATCGGCCCGATAATTTAATTACTCGAAATTAAATTAATTCATCCATCATCCATAATTTTAATTCCACCTCCAAAACAAATGTTTATATATATATATATATATTTACACAAAACATACATATATTGAATCTTTTACAATTATTCCCAAATACACTTAAAAATTAAATCTGAATTTAATTTTAAAATTAAGGGTCTTACAATCTCTAACGGTAAACCAAGAATGGTTTAGACATGACCGTATTGACGCAATATCCTGTCTAGAAGATGTGCATACATCTTTGGACCCCAGTGTATCCACCTTCTAAATAAAGAAACATCATCAAACGGTCGCCTCACTCGATGTTATTCATATGGTGTCTAGCATATCTGATCAACATCAATCTCATAAAGAGATGTCCTAAATGGAAGAACCAAACTCTCATCCCTCTTTGACTTCCATCGAAGTGCTCTATGGTTGTCCTCTACATATCTAGGATCTACAACAATCTACACATAATGTCAGGAAATGCATGCTCATAAACCTAAGCCTGAACATATATAATAACATATCATTAGTTTATAATTAATAATAGAAATTATCAACACAATAAACAACCATATAGTTTACCTGTAAGAGTGTCAGATACCTAGAAACCGTTTTGGTCTGATGCATACTCGCTTCGCGGAGATTGT
The DNA here is from genome assembly GCA_037974295.1 of Cicer cuneatum. Taxonomy (NCBI): domain Eukaryota; kingdom Viridiplantae; phylum Streptophyta; class Magnoliopsida; order Fabales; family Fabaceae; genus Cicer; species Cicer cuneatum. The sequence goes on from JBBPBO010001986.1 coordinate 7,588,519, forward strand.
CATATAGGTAAGCAAGAGCAGTAGCATCCCATGCATATCCCCCACATGAGTTGAGGTCTCAGAAGCACTCTAGATAGGTAATGCTAACTGGGAATACACTCTTGTTGTTGAAAGGGGTGCAACCAATCAAAAATAATAGAAATGCCCTCGCAGCCATCTGCCAATGTTGGTCACAATAGCGCTGATGATATACTTCAAGTAACCAAACTAAATCAAACTGTGGTTGTCCACGTGACATTAAACTCAACATAAGCAGAAGCCTCAGTAACTCCAAGAAGTTCAGCTAATAAATTTGCGGCTAAATAGCACCCGTGGTCCCTTAACTTAATTTCAGTTAACGTTTTAGTCCTTTATCTTTTTTTTCTTCCGATTTAGTCCTTTATTTTAATTTTAAGTGACAATTTGATCTTTTATGTTTTAAAATGTCAACAATGTTATCCTTTTTTTTTACAAAAATTCAAAAAATTCATCAAAATTTTCAACCAAAACCCATCAAATTAATTATATTCTTCAATATAATACAAATTTCATCAAATTCGAAACTCAACTCTTCAAATAAACTCATATTCCCATCTCTAACAACATCAAATAAAGAATGAAATTTTTGTATGAGTTTATTTGAAGATTTGAGTTACGAATTTGATGAAATTTGTATTATATTAAAGAATATAATTAATTTGATGCGTTTTGGTTGAAAATTTTGATGAGTTTTTTGAATTTTTGTAAAAAAAAAGGATAATATTGTTGACATTTTAAAACATAAAAGATCAAATTGTCACTTAAAATTAAAATAAAGGACCAAATCGGGAAGAAAAAAAAGATAAAGGACTAAAACGTTAACTGAAATTAAGTTAAGGGACCACGGGTGCTATTTAGCCTAAATTTGCACCATCATTTTTGTTAAATGCATTAACACTAAAGAAAGCACCGGTGATGGGTATATGCAAAAAAGTGGAGACATCATACAAAGTAATCGTCATCTCTCTAATTGGAAGATGAAAGTTGTTGGTGTCTCAATGTCACCTCTCTACGAAAGCAGATATGACCCCTTTGTCAATCATTTCATAACTGCAATTTAGAAATGAATATAATCCTAAACTCTTAACCAATTGTTCCACCTTTTCATGTTCAATCACAACTTCTTTCAATTTTTTTCCATTTCTAAATACCCTTAGTTCCCCACGAGCCTAATATAAAATAAGAGACAAAAATATAGTTAAAACACATTATGGCAACAACTATTAAAAATTTAATATGATTGAGAAAATTACCATTTCATCCCAAAGTCGAGTGGTCACATGATCACCAAATGTCCTAAGGACAGACTTGACAACCGGACTATCAAGATATCCATCAGCCTGTGGAAGTTCATCTATGTTCTCTGGTTGTCCCTCATGTTGTATTTGCTCTTCCTGTTGCGAATGCTTTTCTTGCTGGGAATGTTGCTCTTGTTGTGCTTGTTGCTAATGTTGTAATCGTCGTTGTTCCCGTTGTGCTCGCCTCTCCCGTTGCACTTCCTGCTGCTCCTCACGTTGAGCCCGTGCAGAAGCGATTGGTCTAACACGACGACCCTCATCATTAGCAGTACCATCATCATTAGCAATATTGTTAGTTATAACTTGACCTGCTTTATCAGTAAACATAGTGTGCACATTTCTGCATAACCATGTCATAATCAAAATTAAAACACAATCAAATATGTTGCGACACAATATCTGTTTAGTTATGCAGACTCAATTCACTTACGTAAACTCAGTTTGCGTAGGTTTTTGGGCAGATTCACTAAACTGTTCGCAAGATGAGTTTTATTTTCACCCAAATCACTTTCAATAAAAACTAGAAGAAGAACAAGAATGATACAAACCTGAAGTAAATGGACGACAATGAAGATGATTGAAGAAGTTGAAGTTGTTTAAAATGGAGGAAGAAGGAGAGTAGAGTGTGAGAAAAAATGATGAATATGAGTGTGATGTAGAAGATGAAGATAGAAAGAGAGGTTAGGGTTGAAGATGAAGATAGAATGAGAGATACGGGTTTAAAGAATATTATAAATAGGCAAGGGTATTTTAGGTATTTTATTTTTATAAAAAAAATTGATAGGCGTGAGTAGCAAAAATGTAAAAAAGTTTGCATTCCCTCGCAACCTATAGTTTAAAAGGCAGTCAAAATAAAAGTTCAATAACTTACGGTGCATGTCAAATATCTTTAGGAAGTTGATGCATATGCAAAAATATATAACTACACTTTGACTCATTTTATTAAGAAAATATACTTAACATAAAATAATTTAGAAAAATAAATATATTAGAAAATTGTAACAAAAAAAAAAGAATAATTTAGAAAATAAAATATATATTTAATTGAGAAATACTTGATGATCAATGAAGAAAAAAAGTATTTGAGTAATAATAATCATCTGTAAAAAAAAAATAGAATAAAAATAATCAAAATATATTTATGGATTTAATTTATATATATTGTCATGTAAATTTTTTTACACCATCAATTATTTATAATTATTATATCATTAAAAATATTTGACTTTGATTATAACTATTTTTAAAATCAAGCACATGAGACAGACTAATATAGTCACTAACATAACGAGCAAGACCTAGCCACTTCCATGTATTTGATCGATTCCTCTTTCTTTACCAAAGAGAGGTGATTTAGGGCCAAATTTTGGTCCAAAAATCACCCCTTAAATTGTTTATTTCTATACATAGTTTTTCTTTCGTGATTTCGTCGTTTTGGGGTGGAGTTTTTTTAGTGATCATGTGTCACTTATATAACTCTTAATCGTGATCATCCATGTATGATTGTATGATTAAATTTTAAATCTTTCACTCTCTCATTGTAAAACTCATCTCATTTGATAAATTCCCTAAATATATTTAAAGAGCTTAATGGAGAAATATTATCACTGTTGAATAGTTTTACACCAACAACTAATAAAAACTTACAAATTGTCGTGTAAATTGATTTTGTCATCATAATTTTAAAATAACCTCAAATTGTAAGTTTTTATTTTTATTTTTATGACTATGTTTATATTGAACATTAGTGTAAAACTATTTCACAATGATAATGCATTTTCTCATATTATTTTTGTTATCAACAATGATACATGTACTTGTAAAAAAAAATCAATGATACATGTAGGTTCCAAATTTATATACACTGATTTTATTTCTATATCTTTCTTCATATCACATGATTAATATATTACATTTATCATATCAATGTTTTTATATCTCAAATTGTATACATCCATATGAGTGTCTATTAAACATTTTTCTTTTTTTATATTCTAGAGCATAGCAGACGAAATATACAATCATAAATACTTCATAAATTAATTAAAATTTTGATTATGTTGTCTCAACTCTTTTTTTACTTGACCTTTTCTTATTGGGTTTGTAGACAAAGTGGTAAGCACCACATGAAACTCACACATACAAGTGCGATATTCTGAATTCGAATGAAGATATCCAACCTAACAATATCGGCATTTGTCATTTGAGTTAAACCTTATAGAAATTTTTTACTTGACACTTTAGGAGAAAAAAAAATTCATTAAGACTAATTTGATGAATTGTCAGACATAAATTAGTCAACTAATCACAAAATTACTTTTTGTATGACTTTTAAAATAAATATAATTAAAATCAAATATTTTTAAGGAGAAAATGATGGCGATTGATTAATAGTCTAAAAAAATTTTACAGTCAATTAAATCCAATTTCATTTAGTTCCTTTTAAAAGAGAGTTATGTATATTCCTATCTTTTTTTTTCTTTTAAATAACAAATGTTAGTATAATTAGAATTACGATGGGGAGGAGTCGCTTAGTAATGTTCTTTTTCTTTCCAATTGCATGTTATTTGTTTACATGAGTATAAAATTTACAAAGTCCCATGTTGGATGGGAAAACAATAACTATATCCCTAATAAACTTTAACTTCCTACCTTTGGTATTATCAAAATCTTGGTATCCCCAAAAATGTACACTTTAATTTGGTATAATTACATTTTTATTGGAATATGTCAAGGAGACTAATATAGTAAGGTATCAGCGAGGAACAATAGTAGGAATGATATCACTGACTAGATTACTTCCTGACACATACGAGGACATGTGTTGTTGCTCCTTTCTTGTCACATGGTATCCTGATGTTGTTGTTGTTGATGATGATGATGAAGATGAGGGTGCCATTTTACCAGAGTTATCCAAGGAAACATCTGATAAACTAATTTCAGTTTCAGGTAACAAGGCAATAATGTCTTCCAATTCCCTCACCACATCTATCATCGATGGTCTTTCTTCTGGATGGTCATGACAGCAACTGAGGGCCAGAGTTAAGAACTTGTCCAAGCATTCGGATGGATACAAACCCATTTTGCTATCTATTATGGAATCTATCCCACCCGATTGATAAGCCAGATTAACCTAACACAAAATTATGACAATAAGGACGGTGTCAAGTTAGTGTCTAACATACGAAATTTCAAAATGATCTTTGAATTTAAAAATTCTCAATCACATCGGTCCTTGTAAAATAATTTCAATTACTAAATTAAAACCAGTCTAAAAAGACCAATATAATCGAAGGTTTTCAATTTTAAGAATTATTTTGAAATATTATTGATGTCTGGGATTAAATAGAGAGTGCCCTAAAATTTCAGATATTGCATTGATGATTTAGTCAAAAATAAATTAGACATTAATAAGAATATAACTGTAAGTTTTTTTATAAATAAAAATTTAGATTAAGAGAGTCACTCCATGCAATGCAAGGAAGAACCTTCAACCTCATTGAGAATTTCCTATTAAATTGAAGTATAATATACAAACTGGAGAATTCAAGACTTGGATCCAGGTCACGGTGAGTGTGAACAAAAGGTCTAACCATATGTGCCAACTCCAATTGGTCAAATGTTACCCTTTTTCTACACATTGTGCAAGGACTAATAAAATTTTGATGAAAAGTTTTATTATCAATTTAATGAATGATATGTGATGTAAAAATTAAAAATGTACCTCGCGGACAATGTTTTTCCCAAGAAATATTGGTTGCATGCCGGTCAAAAGCTCCAAAAACACAATTCCTAGGCTGTATACATCACTTTTATCAGTTAACTTATGAGTCATCATATATTCTGGGTCTAGATAACCCTGCAGGAAGATGCAAATTACAAAGTAGTTAGTAGATTCAAACTTTCTTTTATTAAGAATCCACAATATAATAAGTATATAATTTCCAAGTCTTCAATAATGGAATTGAAATATTACTAAGTTTTCTTTAGCAAACTTACCGGTGTTCCCTTCACAACTGTTGACACATATTTAGGTACAGTTCCCTCTTCATCTGAGTATGGTATAAGTCGTGACAATCCAAAATCAGCCACTTTAGCTGTAAACTTGGAATCTAGAAGTATGTTACTGGCTTTAATATCTCTGTGGTATATAGGAGGGTTAGCCTCTGTATGCAGATACAGTATGCCTTTGGATGCACCCATTGCAATCCTTAATCTCATGCAAAAATTTAGGCCTTCCTTGGATATTTTTCTTTTACCTGCAAAATCATGGTATTCATTAACTTATATTTATCATCTAGAACATAAACAATATCCTATGAAGGAATAGATATATCTATTTATATTTAACATAGACGACATTGATAATTTCAGTTCAAAATTTTCCTACAATTACTTACCAGAAATCCATTCCCTTAGGGTGCCATTGGGCATGAATTCATAAACCAGCATCTGAATCAAGAAAAGGAGTGTATGAGATAATATTATCGTCCAAATTGACAAAACTTGAATATACAGCGATAGACTCATAACAGAAATTTGTTACAGAAAGCAAATTAGTGAGACAAGAGTCTCTTCTCATTTGCTTTTAAGTTCTTCTATAAAATTAGTTTCAAGATGATATGCATAACTATAGGTTATATACCTGCTCCCCTTCTTCGTTACAGTAGCCAATTAGTGAGACAAGATTTCGATGGTGTAACCGTGATAAAAGCTCAATCTCAGTCAAGAACTCTTTTTGGCCTTGTAATGAATTTTCTCCTGCTCGCTTAACGGCAACAAATGTTTCATCAGATAAAATGCCCTTATAGACATTTCCATAACCTCCTTGCCCAACTTTAGTTGAGATATCAAATTTGTTAGTAGCATGAGTCAACTCTTTGAAAGTGAATGCTTTCAAACCATCTATTTTGATACATACACTAGAGGCTGCAAAAAGAAACTTCCATTTAAATAAATGTCTTTCTTCAAAGATTAATCAAATTGATATTATCATAAGAAAGCATTAAAATACTTACACGTGCGTTTCCTGGAAATCAATTGCTGGTATTTCCAATTTCTTCTAAAAATTAGAAGAATGATCATTGCAGATATTGCTAAAACACTAGAAACAACTGCTATTATAATAGCAACTATTATGCCTGTACTTCTCTTTCCCCCTTCTCTAGGAACATTTACTGCAACAATAATATGAAAGTTATAACAGAGAAACTCAATAAAGGGAATACAATATATTAACTGAACCTTAATACTAAAAATTTACACTAGCTATTTGATTGCAAAACTATTTCTACATTTACATTTATCTTTTGTGGACCAAGATAATAATATAGTCAAGGTGGAATAACATGTTAAGTAATGTTGAGATTGAGAAACTTACTATTTGCATAAGGTCCTAGAAGAGTGACATTCAGGAGTTCATATGGTCCAAAAAAATCCGTGCGAGGAAATCGCCAAGATGTATAGATGCTAAGAATGCGATGGATCTCACTTGTGTTGAATTTGTTAGAGTGAGAATCATTGTATGAAGGAAAAAGTTTTAAATACATTCTAAGACGAGGACCCTCTTCCCATTCATAAGAATCTATTGATAACTGATAGACGCTTAAGTTTAAGGAGTCAGTTATGTATGTTTCGAAATGAGTTATATAGGGAGGAAAGTAAGAAAAACTTGGACTTTTAAGCCTATATCCAATTCTTAGAGGTGCTGCACAAAAACAAGGAACTGGGGATTTGGGTGCATATTCAAAGAAATTGTCCACTGGACAAGCTTGTTTGTAGCAGACAGTGGTTGAATTTGCAAATTCTTCATCTAGTTCTTCTCTTTGAAGTGCACAATATTGACCAATTCTTTGTATGTTGGAATTCTTGCAAACAGGATTGCCAGAAAGCCTTCATGGAAATAAAGTTATAAGAAATTTATGTAACACCAAATGTATAAAAACTAATGACAGTATAATCCTGACAATAAAGATGAATAATAAGAGATAAAATTAAGCATAATGAGTGGAATACTTATGAACATAAATTAAACAATTGAGGGAATAATCTGATCAAATGCTTGCATGGAATATATTACTGAACATATTAATTAGAGTACCTTAAGGTAACATTTTCTGGGGGATTCAGATCTCCCAAAATGCCAGAAAATAAGTTGTTATAAAGATTGCTGCAATGATAGAACAAACACAGAATTTACTTTGGAAACAAGATAATAAAAATTCACTCCATAATCTTACAATAGTAAGCCCCTTGTCAAAATATATTAGTTTGACACAAAAACTCAATATTCCTTAAAGTTGATGTAGTTATTCAGATTTAGAAGTTACATTATAAGTTTAGCCTTTCTGCTGAAGGATATGTTCTGCCATATGGTAGCAGGGACGGACCCAGCCAGTAAATTGTTCTCTAGTTCCCTGTGTTTGACAGTGAAAACAAAACATCAATCCAACAAGTAAAGAATTGCACCAAGATAAAAGTCTCACTAGATTTTAAGTGGAAATTTGCTTCTCGTAAATAGTTTTATTTTCAAAATTTTAAGATATGATAATTTAACAATTAAATTCGTATTATGTGAAATACAAGTTGATCAGTATATATTCTCACAATCTTTGAAGATGAGGATATACTAAGCCTCGAGGAATTGATCCATTGAGCTTGTTATGTGACAGATCACTGCCATAGCAAAAAAAAAAAAAAACTATATAAATATTGTGAAATAGATAAGGAAACTAGCTCAATATAGATACAAAGCTTATATAAATAAAATTGATTATTTACATACATAGTTGTCATGTTGTCTGCAAGTTTATTTGATGGTATAGGTCCAGTGAACTGATTCCAGCTAAGATCCCTAAAACATGAAACCAATGACAAATGAGTTTGTAGCCAAAACAGAAGTAAATGATTTAATTGTCATTAGGCACAATATAAAGCAAATCCACAAGATATACTCAAACATACAAATAACTAAGTCTTGGTATTGAACTGAAATCAGGAATAGCTCCTTGCAGACTGCAATTTCTTAGACTCCTGTTAAATCCAAGGGGAAACATTAGCTCAAGAAACAAAAATAAATCTATGTTCTTGAATTCATTATGAAAACTTGACAGTAAGCTTTTCTAAGTTCAAGTCCTACCTGAGCCTCAAATGAAGCCCAAAGGCTGCCTTTTTAAATACTGTTAATAAACATTTTTACATGAATGCTCTTTGGCCATGAATCATGGCAAAACAAATACTCCCTATCCTATGTCAAAACTCAAATTTGAGATTTGATGGGTTAATGAGAGAATGCAAGATCAGATGGCTAAAATCGATTTTGAGGCCATTTCAAGGAACAGTTTGACATAGCTTTAATAGTCACTAAATATCTGTAATATCTTGTATTAAGTGAAAAACAAAAAAAGGACATGAAGATAAGAGTACTTACAGTTTTATTAGCCTGGGTAAAGTTTCATAGGTAGAAGGAATTCCATTCCCGCTGAAATTATTGTTATCAAGCTGGCTGTAAGGGAAACAAGAAAATATGAAAATCATAGACTAGACTAAAATCCCTGGTAAACACAAGAGCGTATATACTGGTCAAATGCGTGATTAGTTGAGTGCATAAAAGACTACAAATATTTTATTTATAAGGTAATGTAAGAAATGAGATTCAACTTTCCAAACCAAAAACAAGATTAAAGTTTGTAACAGCCATACAGTTATGATAAAGGCACAATATGCAGAATATTTGACTTTTGACACAAGAATTGTAAACAAAATATAAAGGCACAATATGAGTTTTGACTTTTGACACAAGAATGATAAAATAAAAAATAAAATAAATAAGAGCTGTCAATAGGGCTCTGACTCATAATATCAGAGCATAACCTTAACATGTTCACTAATCCCCCACCACAAATTAAGCAGATGCATGTCAATAATTTAATATATACAATGAAGAAGTTATTATATGCTACTAATCTAGACAACGTGGTGTATAACATACAGTATTGCCAAACTGTGTAACTTGGAGAATTCTGGTGGAAGATAGCCAGATAAGTTATTGTTGTCCAAAAGCCTGTAAAGTCATGTCAACAAGCAGACAAAGTTAAAACTGATAAAAAAAAAGGTATATTTGAAGATGCATCCAAGGATGAAACTGTAAAGTGTTAAACCATAAAGGAAAGGCTTCAATACTCACAAATGCAGAAGATTGGATAGGTTTGAAAGTTTGGACGGGAGTTGACCATTGAATGAGTTGTTGTTCATGTGGCTGCAAAGATAGAAAATGAAGCAGAGAAAGTAAGAAATCTAGCTCCATGTTTTGTTGATGAAGCATTTGGTTTAGAGATCCACTTACAGGTGTCTAACGTTGACCAAGTTGGCAAATGATTCTGGCACAGGACCTGACAATTGGTTTTCATCCAGTTGGAGTCTATTCAAATTTGAAAGGTTGCCGAGCTCTTCTGGTAAACTACCAGTTAATTTATTTCCAGTTAGGAGCCTGCATAGAAAACGTGTCAGAAAACTTTTCATATAGCAGACCCAACCTAGATGGAAAAAAAGGCTTAGAAGCTGCTTCTGTATATTATAATATGGAAACACTATTTGCTCCATTGCATGATTGCATCCTAAAATTGTATATGTAGCATAGCATAAAACAAGTATGTCGATTTCTCTTCAATCATAAACACAAACATACAGAAAGCAGAATATCAGAAATTTCCTCCAAACAACGTCTTTTATTTTACCTAAAGCTTTCATTGTATGCTCAGCCAATTATGCTCCTAAAAAATTTCAAACTTACGTAACAAAGAAATACAATATGTTTATTTATAACACATAAGGATATATTAAACAGAGGTCCAAATTAAGATTCATCTTATAAAACAGAGAGACAGTGTACCAAGCAGGACAGACAACAGCAGCACCTTAAAACAAAAACTTGATGAGGATCAATACTAATAATTCATCTTCTTTGGTAAGGTTCTTACAAGAGTCTCAATGATATAATGTTTCCAATCTCCTTTGGTATTGTTCCTGTCAGATTGTTCCACATAAAGTCCCTTCAAGCATAAAACAAATAAAGATATTAGCAAGGTATACCATATTACCATTTACTCTACTGATACATATACTTTTGTACAAAAACAATTATAAAATGAGAAAACTCACATTATCTCAAGATGGGAGAGCAGACCAAGCTGAGGTACTAGAGTTCCCGAGAGATTCATAGCCATCAGGTAGCTTAATTAAATTTAATAAAAAAAATTAGAAATCTACTAGTATGTAATATTAACTATTAACCCTCTGATGAGACTTTATTTAAATAATAAAATTGAATTGAAATTGAAAACCAAAAAGAAAGCATACAGCTCACGGATATGGAAGTAACCATCGTCACCCTTCTTATCAAAGCACCAAACTCCAGTCCAGTTTCTTGCACATGGATCACCCTCATTCCAGCTCCTCAGTTTGTCCATGGGATCAATCAAACTCTTTTTTATGTCTTTCAGTGCTATTACTACATAGATAACAAAATTACAACAGGTATTATTTAAGTTTAAAATCATCAAATATCAAATCAAATTACATGAAATACACTGCACATAGCAGACTTTCTCTTTAAAGCCTATAATTGTCAAGAAGGGTTTAATAAAAAAACACAATCTAGGTCACGACATTAAGATTTTTTATGTCTCTGCAACCTCAACGCAGCTGCAATTGAGGCTTCATCAGCCGAATTTGACTGTGATTCTCCACAAGATCAAGGATTTTGCTAAAAACTGGTCTAGATAACAAACCCCTTTTTATTTTTCCAACTTGAAATGTACTGAAATTTTAAACTTAATTCTCTTGTTTAGAGTCTAATATCTAAAATCACATGACAGAAATGCACAAAATGAAACAAAAAAAAGTTAAGTTCAGAATGTTATAGTTTTTTTTAAAAAGAAATTCACCTTCTGAAGGATCTGTTCTTTGTGAAGCTACCATGAGGACGATGAAACAAAATGAAACAACCAAGGCATATCCATGAACTCCTAGAGTCCACATCAAAGTATATATCCTATAAATTAATCAAATAAAAGAATAATTGAAACAATGTAAGAAACAATATATATCAAGTTCCATATGGTTAACTTTTGTGGTTTTAAACACAAAGCTTATTATTATGTTTATGAGCAAGAATCAGATAAATTAAGTAAAATCATTGTAAAATAAAATAATGAATGAAAGAAAAGAAGGTACCTTATGATGATTGAAATGTTGAAAATAGAGAGAGAGGAGTTGTTTGTTGCAATGAAAATCCAAAGTCAAAAATTGAGAGTTCGTGGGGGAACTTTTAAGCTAAATCATCATTCTTCTCTTACACCATCATTCATATTATATGATGATCATTATTTAATCATAACCATTTAACTAATCATAAAATGATTATTGAACATTTTTTTTCTAATGTATTTAATTTAATTATTAAACTAAGAAAATGATCTCTTTCAGTTTATGAGATGGCACTGTCATGGTTTGTTCATCCACTTTTTGAATTGTCAAACACGCCATTTTGGAACAATGAGAAGCAGCCTTTTTCATTTCATATTTTATTTTATTATAAAGTTTATACATATATATATACCGCCCCCACCTCTTGCGAGTAACGCCAACTATTCATGTTAAGTGTGGAAATTAATTTACCTTTAACGCACAAGGTGTCAAAAAATTTCCATAAACTAAACAATGTTTTGGTCACAAATCCACCCAATTAGGGAAATTGACTCTCGTAATAAATCAAAGGAGTATCGCAACAACTTTTCATCTTTTAGATTTGTTAAGATATTATTCGTCTCCAACGTGTTTAGTCAAAGTTGAAATTATTTCTTCATTTTTAGTAAATTGAGTTGATTTTTTTTTCTCGGAAAGGAGGAAGATTTTGGAAAGTTAAATTTATATTTGGTATTTAAAAAATATTAAAATTATAATATAAGACACATAATATTTCAATCATATTCATTTATTCTTAAAAAATATTTTATAGTTCTATTTAATTTCAAAGAGAAAACTAAAATATTTTCTATTGTCCAAAATTTTACTTATGGAATATGTATTTTACTCACCTTAGTTTTATTGGTATATCAAATGTGAGTAAAGAAGTTTCATGTTGGATGAAAAAATAAATATTGAACCTATATAAGTGAGAGGATCTACAAAGTCATTGTCTTAAGATTAGAATAAAGATATAGTATTCAATTCACTTGTATGATTGTTTTTAATTTAATGTGACGATATCAAGGGTAAAAATGAAATAAAAAAATTATAACTCATTCCATTTTATTCACTTTTCAAACAATGAAATAAGAAATTTGTTGAGTTCAGTTCCATCATTAAATATTCAAACAATGAAACATAATCATTATTCTATTCCACTCAATTCTATTTTATTTTGTTTTACTACTTCGTTCATTTTAAAACATTCAAACATAAATTTAGCTTCACTTGTCCCGCATCCACATTTTATATATATATATATATATATAAAACGTGTATATACATTTACATAAAGCAAACGAAAACAAACAAATGTTAATAAAAATATAGATTTTAGCATAACTATATTATTTAGGTAATCAATTTAAATATATACAAATAAAGTTACATAGATCAAACTCATCTTTATCTTTATGTCTTGGAGGTTGCTTAAAAATATTATATAATTAAGACATATATAAAAATAAAAATTAATTTCATATAAATATTAATTATTTTCTAAATTTTATTTTGTATTTAAATACATTTCTATTTATTCTAACAATTAATTTTCTTTTTTGTTTTGTTTTATTTACATAAGAGAATGGGAAGTTCTATTTCCTTTTCTTTTTTGTGAAGAAATTTCTATTTCCTTGGTGGATTTGGGGCAACACCAATATAATTTAATTAATTAATAACCAAAATACTACTATGTAATGTGATAAGAACTTTAGTATGGAATGACGTAGTTAATTAGAAAATACTGAATGATTACTTACCAATAACGACCAAACTTGTCTACCAAATTTCGTAATTAATTATAGTACGGATATAAATAGTAATTAACTATAATAATGTAAAATGTGAACAGGAATGAAATGTCAAAAGGCTGGCATGATATTGGTTTATTTAAATGTTTCTTTTAAATGTAAGTTTTTACATATGAAGCCTGATCTCATCCAATCCGGCCACTTCGGTGTGTCAACGGTCGGTGTAACTTTTTGGGTGGAATTTATTCTTCCCTCCATATCTTTATATATCCCCTATATATATATATTACCAAATATATTTGAAGATAGTTTTACGGAATATGTTTAAAGATAAATTAATTAAATTTTAATGAAAATTTTCTTATGGAAATTTTGAAAAAGAAAGTAGTTTGAAAATTTAAAAAAAAAAAAAGAAATGTTAAAAATATATTGACTATAAAAAATATGAAATATCAAAATTTAAAAAAAAAATTAACAATTTTAAAAAATATGAACTTTTTCAAACAGTCATATGACCCTCAGTACACTCGTAATCTTCTAACCAAATACATGAATTACACCTCACAACATTTTAACACACAAGTATATTAGAAAAAAAAAATCAAATACAAACTTAAAGTGTCTGACGTAACTTGTAACGAAGAACCAAAGTTAATATATATATCTCACATCTCCATCCAAAACCTCTTGCGGTCCCAAAGTTTTTTGTGGAGATGTAATATCAAAGTTATTTATGGTTATATAACATTTGACTCGTTGTTTTTGTGAGTAGCAGAGCTTCAAATTGTTTTTCAAGAAGAAAAATGCATTTTAAATTTTTTTATTTTGTATTTTGAAATTCGCAACATGATTTTCTTTCAAAACATTATTTAACTATTTGCAACAAAGTGTAAATGCTCCACGTATATTACATAGGATTATATAATCTATCCAATCACAAAAATAAGCAACAAAAATCATTTTTTGTAGTCGTAGCAAAATTTGATTATATTTAATGTTATAATTTTTATAAATACAATATAGATTTTATTTTTCAGTTACACTTTTTTTTTTCATCAAACAAGTTATCATATAGGGCAACGAGATTATAATGTCTTTTTTTATTACTTTAAGAAAATTAAATAAACTCAACTATTTTTCTTAAAATGTATGAAATTTTATTTTACTTATATACAAGATCAAAAGATATACAAAAATGGGAGAGTACAATCAATTTAATATCGATATGTGCAAAATGAGATAACACAATCAAACCATCATTTTTACTACATAATTACAACACATGTACAGAACAGTAAAAAAAAACACCTCAAAGTATAATTAATGGCTTACTAAGTAGGATTTCGATTACGAAACAAGAAATAACCTTTGTTATAAAATTTGTGATACTTCTACATATCTAATTAACGAATAGTATAAAAAACGAGCTCGTATAGAGAGAGTTCTTAGTGTTTAAAGATTCAAGGGTATGATTTCTGTCTAATGGCAAACTTTCATATAACAAACAACAATCTAATTACTCACAAAACAAAACTCAAAAGAAGAAGATTCAGTTTATGTCGTGATCTGACTCAATTTAATCGATTAAATATATGACTTAATTGATTATTATAAAAAATTAACTTACACTCATACAATTTGATTGATTGAACCAATTAAATAATTCATTAATGGTTGAAAATAGTAATTTGGAGAATTCTAACTATCTTTTATGATAAATTGAATAACCACATATCTTGATTTATATTATGATTTGTATCTATAACATATTGTCAAATTCTTCGATTGGTATTAGAGTTTGGTACATACATATGATCACAGCTATTATGCTTCAATGATTGGTTTAGATATTCTTAACATATTAATTCTTCTATATGGCAATGAAGGTTTTACTATTCATCATTGTTCTCTGAGTGGCGGCACTCTGAATCCAATAGGCATGTAATTTATGATAATTTTTATGTATAAAATATATTATGATTTATATTTATCACTATTGTTGAATTCTATCACAAAATTGATTTTTTTTTACTAAAAAAGGGGTATTCGTTCATTCAAATAATTAAAAATTACATCGATCAAGAATAACACAATTCAAAATCACTAAAAATAAAAAAGATGAATTTGCGAATAAACGTACAACATCTAAATTAATAATATAAAACGCCTACAAATATGACAAAGACTACAAATTTAATAAAATGGATGTTCCAGAATAATTATGTCTCCGAAGCTACAACGTTAGATCTAAAAAACTCTTTTACTGTATCGATGTTTAAGCATTCAAAAATCTAACAATTAATACTCGTCGAGCTAGTCAGGTTTTGTTGCTCAAATATTCTGAATGATGACATTTGAAGTTATAAAAGAAATAATTTTATTTCGAGATCTTCTACATGAAAACATTTCATTCTACCATCGGACCATTGTAAAACATCTAATAATTTATAAATATATATAACTAATATTTTGGACTCCTCAAAATTATGTGTGGTGGTCCAACTTGTACGGGCTACGGGTCAACCCTGTTAAAACAATTTTATGTTGTGATTTTATTGTTCAATCAATTTGATCCTAAATTTAAATAAGATTTAATCTAAGGTATTAAAATATTGTAAAAATATATAACCCGCATAATAATAATAATAATAATAATAATAATAATAATAATAATAATAATAAAATAATGTAAAGTATACCATAAGTCATATTAGTAAAAATCTTCAATTATAATATTAAGAAATATTTCAATTTATAATTTTAATTATATTTAAACCCAAATTAATATAAAATCACAATAGAACAAATGGTTTCTTTGTTTATTTAAATATATTTTTAACTCATGTAAATGTATATTTATTTACAGCCATGGTTATTTCTTAACTCAACCAAACTTCACGATGAAAGGAAAAGGCATTGACTAAACCATTAATAATTGAGCAAAATGCGAACTGCATATTTATGTAAATAGTGGTATGATATTTATCGTATACTTCTTTTCAACGTTACTTTCTAGTTTTGATATAGGAAGACTTGTTGAATTAGCTAACATAACACTCAACTTCGATTTAATTATTAACTTTTTTTTCCAAATATTTAATTATTAACTAGACTATATTATAGTACTTGCGATTTATATATATAATTTAAATGAGTTAGGTCTGCGAGACTCATAAGAGTTATAGAAAGTTTCAAGACTACTCAAAGAATTTAAAGATATATTTGGATATAACTTACTAACAAGGTGTTTATATTGATGGTAAAATTCGAATTCACATTCTTGTAATATTAATATACTAATTTATAGTTTATTAGAGCAGCTTACAAATTTGTTTGATCTAATGTGACGTATTTGATAAACAAATTTATTTCACTCGTTTATAACTTATATATTTATTATTGTACAACTTTTTTTTAAAATGAGATATGGCTGAATGACCGTGCAGTTCTGTTTTATATTATTAGTTCCTATTTTATTTTATTTTTTGACAGGATTATTAGTTCCTATTTATTAAACTAAAAAATCTATAGAATATATAACAAAAATGTCCACATCATGGTGTATGTACAATTAATTGACTTTCAGTTCCTTAATAACTTTGTGCAAATGGATAAATTTTTTGAGAGAAAAATGATATTAATGGGAGACAGAATTTTCTTGTGTTCAAACGATTTTTCCACATCGCTTAACCACGTTTTTGAAAAGACACTTTTATTATGACTTATACCAAATACCAAAGATATCATTACGACCAAAAAGCTAATTCGTTTTTAATTGAGTTGCATATAGGTGTTATTCAAGGAGAGTGATTTTTCATGTGTTAATTAAATATATAATATTCCTGATATTTTTTAATTAATAAATTTTGACATAGGATTGCGTTGTAGGAGTTGGAAACATAGAACTAGTTAGTGCATAGGAAAACAAGAAGAGCATAAGTCAAGTATCGATGATTACCAAAGTCTTACATGATAATCAAAGTCTTATCTTACTATGTGAAGTTAGCTAAATGGATCAAATAATTCTATAAATCATATCTTTAGCAAAATCACTGACATCCTATCGTTGAGTGTGCCAGTGAGGTTAATGGAGAAGACTATAACAGTCATAACTAAACCTTTTACACTGAGATTGACTATATATAGAGCTAGATAACATATTAACTCTTGCGGAGTTTCTTTTTCGGCCCTATGCACTTCAAATGTATACTTCTGGAAAAAAAAAGTTTTTTTAATCCTCTAGAAGCACAGGTACTTCCAAACAAAAATACATTTTTTTTAATCTTTACATACAGGTGTAGGTGTGATTTAACATATGTGGGGATAAAAGTAGCTCTCAACTCTTAATCAGAGACTACTTCAAAGGCCCAAAGACACTGGGTCCCATAAAGGGCCCAGACTATGAGGCTCAATTCAGAATACTAGAGACACTTCTGTTGACGAAAAAACAAAAAAGAGACAGTTCTAGATTCTGAAATGGGCAGTGATATAACCATCGATTCAAGAAGACAATTTTTGGGAGGATCTTTTACCGCACCCCAAAAGCACTTCAGAAATACATATCCAATAAAAAGTTTTTCCGCAGTTTGGATGTGTATTTCTAAACAAAAAACATGGATTTTTCCCCGTTGGGGTGTCTATTTCCAGAATCATATAACGTGGGGTAAAGTTGCTCTCTCATTTTTCTATAAAAAAAAAAAAGACAATAACATACTGTTTCATTAACCAAAGCCTCAAGATTATCTGTTTGAAAAAGTAGTAAAACTTTGGGGGGAAATATTATCTTGCTACCACCTAACAGAATAATTACAGGATTGGTATCCAATCTTTATACTTTGATTATTACAAATTTGGCACTGCTGTAACCTTGTATACTTCAGGTTGCAATGTTAAACAATGTAACAAAAGCATAAAGAAAACTTTTTCCAGGGTTGCAACTAGTGAGTTGGGTACCAAAACATGCCTTTAATGCCCTCTGGGTCAGCTTCAAAACCTAGATTGCGATAAAATTCCACAACTGCATTTAACATACGAAAACAAAGTGTGAGACTCCAATTTCTCTTTTGCATAAACCATTAAAGAGCATGAAAATTCAAGCTTAAACTAACAAAACATTCCCAGTTAAAATGAGATAAAGCATTATGAGAAGAGAATGATCTACCATTAGTTTGGACCACAAGATTAGCATTGGTTAAGATTATGGTTTAATTATGAAACAACTGGAATAGTCACAAACTAGAGACAATGATAGTAAAAGAACACTGTTGAGGAAGTTAAATGAGCGAGGATAGTCTTAGACTATGTTGCACCAACACTTCAGATTAAAGATGTGTCATGTGTTAAATGCGTGTCAGTGTCCAACATCGACATGTTATTCAATTACTTTCCCTTTTTCAAATTATCATCGGTGCCAACATGTTGGTGTCATTATCGTTTTTGAATATGTCAGACAACCATAGAATGCATAGCACAAGCCCACAATATTGCAGATAATTTTTACTAACAGACCAGCCGACTTTAACGCTCTGCACTGGATTATTATGTAATTAAAATAAAAATTTGAACATGAAAGGTGTAAAGTTTGTTGCACAAAAATATACCTTTACTATCTGCAAACAAAGTTATATTACCGATGTCCCTTTGCAAAAGAGTTCGAATAAGTTTCTCTACAAGAGCTTTACCAAGACCTTGGCCCTATACACAATCAAAACAACATTAATAAGCATAAAAGTAATAATTTATGCTACAATGGAATAGGATACAAGGAGACACTTAAGCATAAAAGTAATGTAGCAGTATTCCTGAATTCAAAAATGCCTAATAATGTGTTTTGCAATTCGTACAATAAAATCCAGATTCATGCATGAAACATTTAGCTTCCTCTAAGTTTGTGTTTGGGTATTCAAAAGGACATCAAGTAGAGTGGTTCATAAAGGACTGCTATGAAATGAAAAAGAATACCAATCCACGGTTTGGAAGTTCTAATGAGGAATGAATACGGTTAATATAGTAGAAAACATTAAAAATTAAATTGTGCATGAACTAGATTCTAGTTTTAGAAGCGAAAATCTTTCAGTAATATGCAGGTTAATATAGTAGAAAACATTAAAAATTAAATTGTGCATGAACTAGATTCTAGTTTTAGAAGCGAAAATCTTTCAGTAATATGCACCGGGGGGTTTTGTATTCAAAATTCATGTTTGGTTGACATAAGTACCTGGTAGCCAGGATCAACTAGGACATCCCAAATTGTGGCATTGAAGGCATGGTCTGATGTAGCACGAGCCATGCCAATTAATTTCTTTTGTTCATTCCCTTCTGTCAAATAACTTCGCCAAGTACACTAAGATGTTCATCAAATAGATTTAGATAGATACAAATCTAAAGAAAAAGCTTAACCAGCCAACTGATTAATTTAATCGCAGAACACTGTAAGATTTCATATTGTTTTTACCTGACCCTGGTGACTTTCTTATAGAATACAGACAGGCCACTATATAGCTATTTTTCAAAGCAGCAGCTAATTTTGACAGTGGTCTACGTGGCCACCCTACCTGTTATAGACATGAACCATTTATTAACCGATGACAAATTTCATAAAATGAAAAATTTCTGAAATTGTAGTACTCAAGTTATAGTGATAAAAAATGGTACGCTGAATCTGTAAATTATAACGTTGAATAATGCAAGTGCTGAAAGTTAAGTAAGCTATACTGAAGGAGACTTTTGTCATGATTAATGTACACAAATGATGGAGTTCTTGATGTTATTAAGGAAGTAAAATAATGATAAAGAAATTGATCAATACAGATACAAAAAGTAAATAAATAAGTTCTTAAAAGTGGTCGTACAAGTTCCTCAAATATGAATCTGAGTGCATGTGCACAGTTTCGTGTCTGAAAAGTAATTTGAAAACTCGCATATACACTGCCTTACAACAGAAACATCAAACATCAATACACAACATAAACAGGTATTAGATACACACCTTGTCACAAAGGACTTGAAGATCATAAACATCAATATCTCCACCCGAAGAGAATATTATTTGCTCAATTGTTCCATCCGATTCAGTCTTTTCAACAAGCACAAATTCTTGAGGTAGAGGTTCTTCGTCTTCTTCTTCTGCTGACTGTGGATCGATGACTTGAGTGGTGTTATTCTTCATCAAGCTGGAAGGAGAAACAAGTCAAGGTTATTCTCAATATAAGAGAAATTCATTAGTCATAACTTTGGATTTGGGAATGTTATACACTGCATATTGTCTCGGCAGTTTTATATTTCAACAACAGGGAACATAATCAAATGAAAAATACAACATGTATAAAATTTTTAAAACATTGTAGCTCCCAAAGATGAAACCAGTCAAGGGCATTCTTGGTATATGTTGGGGAAATTCCGCTCGCACACACACACCTAGGATCTTATATGGGAACACACACAATAAAGAAATAAGAAAACACACAAAAATTAAAGTGGTTCGGCACCTTTGCCTACGTCTATGCAAACACCTCAACAATTATATTCACTATCTAAAATAAGATTATAATGATTTGTAACCCACCCCAAATAGTGTATCACTCTCTCACTCTTAGAGTTACAAGAAATGATAACACTCTCACTACAACAAGACTCTCTCAAGAGTTCTCTCACACGCACACTTGCTCTTAGGTGAGATGATACAACACTTCACAAGACTCCCTACTTATAGGAGAATAACATGGTTTCTTCCAAAAATGATCAAAGAAGGTCAATTAATCTCCACAATTCCAATTACCTCTAGAAACTCTCAATTCATTCTTCTAAATTTACATGTTCCAATGGTCAAATTCAAAGACCTTGAAATATTCAGTCCCTTTTTCCATGCATTGGAATTCCACACTTTGAAATTTGAATCGACTCCCAACAGTATAAGCAACACAATAATCGGAATAAGCTCCTCTAAAATAAGCAATTCACTTTAGCGAATAAAGTGAGTTACATCAATCGTCGATAAACAAATTAATGGTTGATATTATATGCATATTAACAAATTAATGATCAATCATGTGTGGTTACATTATTAACAAATTTTCTAACTTTACTAACTTCTCACTTTAGTGGAGCCAAATCCACAATAATCATAACATGTAAATGTGATACACCACAGGTTGTCTTGGCAGTCTTAGATTTCAACAACAGGAACCATGATCATAAGAACACATTTTATATGTATAAAATGTATAAATAGTGTAGCTGCCAAATCTACAAAATCACATACAAACATAAGAACTTAAGAACCACACATTCAAGTTGAAGAAGAACAAAGTGGTCAGTTTGCAGTGAAATGAATATCTATAAGATTTGTGTACAATAATCGTTTCATTTCCAAAATGGATAATAATCACAATTTGAAAGGTACCCAGATTTAATTGAGTCCCAAAATCCAGCTTTGAGCTGAAAATTCCTAAACTTTCTGGTTGCTGAAACCAACAGAGAAAACAAAGAACACATAAATAATGATAATTGATAATAAATCAAGAAAAGTAAAACCATTGAGGAATAGAGTGAAATGAGGGTTTACCTGTATTAGCAAAAGGGTAATTAAGATTAGTAGGAGCTAATAACTGAATTTGAGTAAAGAGTGGGTAATTGGCATGAATTGAGAACCTGCAACAACACATATATAACAATAATAATGAATAAAAGTGAGAAGGATAACATTACTACTATAAGAGATAGATAGGAGAACTCACGAAGAAGAAAGAGGATTCAGATTGAGATTGAGGGATAGCATTTTTCTGAATATTGGTTTGGTTTGGATTGGATTGGATGATATTAATGTGACTACACAAAATACTTGATGACTGGTGCATGAATGAATGAATGAATGTGTGACTAATGTATCGTCTGCCACATTTTTCTTGTTCTTCATTTAAACTGGGCTACCCAGTTTGAACCTGGGCTTCATTTTCCGGCCTGGCCCATTTTTTAAGGGTATCTCCAGCCTTTGGCCCACAAGTTTTCACTTTCACAAAACAAAATTGGAGTTTTCACGTCTTATGTAACTATAGTATATTTGGGTCATCTTTATTGTATAGTATTGTTTAATTAGATAATTTAAATGATAGCTCAGCTAATAAATACTTATATCATTAAATTAAATTGGACGTTTTGAATTTGAAATTAAAATTTCGTTTTTGTGAATTATTTATAATAATATTTATATTTTTATTATTGAAAAAGAAATTAAAAAAAACAAGTATGCGGCATAAGTTACTTTTAGGGTAGTCATTTTTATACAAAAATAGGGTAAAAGTGTTTCATATTTTTCACGGTAAAATTAATCTCTACAATTTTAATTATTTTTTAAAAAAATTGTATATTATTAAAGTTATTTTAGGTTCATATTTTTTCTTTATCTTAAAAATCATCTTTTTGACATTAAATTTTGTTATTATAAAATTTCGACATTTTAATATTAGTCACTATAAAATAAAAATATATATTTTAGTGTCTATAAAATATCATAAATATTACTTTCAGTCCTTGCGAAAACAAAACATGTTTTAATTGTTATTTAACTTTAAAATTTTTAAATAATATTTGTCCTCATATTTAAAACAATATAAAAAGATCTTTCACAAAATTTTAAATTTTTTTAACTTTTTATAAATTAAATATAATTTTTTTAAATATTATAATATTAAGATAAAAACACTGAAAATATAAACTTAAAAATAAAATTTTAAACATATTTTTTTAATGGATGAACTTTTTATGATGTTATAATCATAAAAAAAAATGTTTATTAAAAAATATATATTATTTTAGTAATAAAGATTAAAACTGCATGTATAATAATTTTATAAAAATTAAAAATTATATTTTTATTTAATAATAATTAAAATTAATATTTTATAAGAATTAAAAATATATTTTCTTAAAATAATAAATGGTGTACTATAAAAATCATATTTACGCTTCATATTTATTTCTTCACCGCAAAAGTCGTCTTTACAATATTGATTTTTAGAAAACAATTGTCTATCATAATATTTTAATATTTGTTAGCATTTCCTTTTTAAATTTGGCAAAGGAATGAGTAGGCAGGAGTTTGCAGTGGTGCTGTCTCTAATAATTGCATCTTTATTGAGTTCTGTGTCAACTCAGTGGTTCATGTCAGATGTCCTTAGACCACTTTTTCTTTTGAGTCTCTTTCCTTTTTCAGCCTTCTTCCAGGGGAGGGAGGCCCCAACATTGACCCATCCATTCACCAAATCAACACCACTGCCACACTGTCTGGATTATTATTTTTTCAACCATTTACTCCATGGTAACTTGAAGCTTCACCTTGTCTTTTTCCAAATATAGGGGTAGCATGTTTCCACAAATATACTGTACTTGAGAAACATATATTATCTTTAAAATTAAATATAAATAAAAATAACAATTAAAAAATTGAAATATTTAAATTAAACTTTTATTAGAATATATTACCATTTTAATTATTGTTTTTGTTCATATTTTATTTAAGAGTATTATCTTTTTTGTTATAATTTCGTTTTATAAATATATGATATTTTATTTGGAGTCTTGATAAAAAAAATATATCTATATTAAAAAAAAAGTTTTTAATTTTCAATGAGTTGAATACACAACTTTCTAAATAAAATTTATACAATATAATATCTTAAAATGTGCCCTTGTATATATAATATCTTATTAATTCCAAATGCAAAAACTTTTATTTTTTATTTGCTAACAATTGTCTGCACTTATTAACAAGATATTTATTTAAAATAATTCCAAACTTCTACCTTAAATTAAATATAAGCAAAAAAAATAATTAAAAAATTGATATATATATATATATATAATCTTAATTTTTAATTAAATACACTAAATTTTTAAATATCGTTTTTACTTCTATTTCATGTTTGAACTTTGAATTATTCAGTTGATTGTATTACTGTAACTCCCATACAAAATTCTTTAATTAAAATTTTGGTACAGCTGCAAATTTTGATTTGAAGTAGCATAGCATGCTATTAAATAGTCTTTTTTTTTGTAACAGTGTGAGTAATGAACATTATTGAATCCATAATTCCAGCATTTAGTTTTGCTCATTTCAAAATCCAAACCCAATTAAATCATAGTGATAAACTATCCACACTCTCCTGTTTGAAAATTTTACCATTGCATTAATCAGTCTTTTGTAACGTCCAAAGCCAAAAGTATAGTACTTAAATTAGTTTTTTTTATCACGTTGAATATTAAACATATATTATAAAGTGTATAATATATAGTGATAGTGATAAGAGTATTATATTTATAATCTTCACAAAGGGAAGAAACAAAAGCAGCCAAAAAGCAAAAGATGGTTCAGCACTAGTAAGAAGACTACACAAACAAGCCATGTTGTGAATATGAAAAGAAAAAGTTGTGTTGTTATGTGTGTTTGTGTGCCTTGTGAATAATTGATTGGTTATGTTAGGGGTCTTTTGGGGCGTTTACTTCAAAATATTCCTGAACCAGCATTCACCCGTACACATTATTTGATACTCTAATAATCATCCATATAGTCATAGACTATAGCCTACAGTTTGTGTTGCTGTTACTGAAACATACATATGCAGCAGACACAGCTCAATCACAAGTTCTCTAATCTTTTCTAACGGATAGAAAGAAGAAAGAAAAAAAAATATGGTTTCTGAAAACTCTATTTCTTCTTCTAAGAGCTCTTCCACAACTCCTAAATTTTGCAACTCTTACACAACTAGGTACTAACTACTTCAGCAATAAGGCTCAATTACCCTTATTTTTATCTTTTTGCTTCTTATAGTTCTTTTTTACTATATTATGTGTCTTGTGGGAGTGTGTTATTTTATACCCTTGTCTTTTTTTACTTCATTTGATAGTGTAGATTAATCATGTGACTTTCATGTGCTTGTTTTCTGAGTGTTAATTTTTTTACTAGTGCTGGCATTTAAGTATCTGATTGCAGATTGTGCATTTGATAACTTGGTTAGATTGGTTTAAGAGGATTTTATTTATCAAATATAAAAGCTATGCATATTAATCTTGAACTGAATACTTAATATCCATCTAACACATGTTTTACTCAGATATTTATATCTTTTGAGGCAGAGATTATAAAAAATCTTGGAGAAATTCTAAGTATAATTACATACATACTTATAAAAACCACATTATTGATGTTCTGTGATGCTGTTAAACTCTTTCACATCCTTTGTTGTGTAAAGAATTAAGATGTTTTGGTTGGGGTTGAAAGAGTAAGAGGATGCAGGGGATTTTTGAATGTATATATGGTGTTTTCTTGATGGTCTTTTGTGTCCATTGTGAAGCCATTCTTTTCTTCTTCATGGCAGAATTTTTGCTGATGTTGCTGGTGACATTACAATTGTTGTTGATGGGGAGTCATTTCTGCTGCATAAGGTAAATATAGTTTAACATTCCTAAGCTTGTTCTATTAGTCATATTAAATTGTAAACTTGGTTATTATGGCTTTGGATTTCTATAATTTGCATGTAATTCTATGTCTCAGAATCCATGAATATGTTAAAATGAACTATTAACTCAAAAGGGATGCTTACTTTGGAACATCAAAGAAAAAAGTTCTTAACTTCCATCTTTTGAATACACATATTAGCTGTGCACTAATCAACTCAAGACTATTCAGATACTGTCATAATTTTTTTTAAGAAACAAAAAGTTACTTTGAACTCAAAATGTACTAAAAGCTAATTTGTTGTTATGGTTCACGTAGTTTCCCTTGGTTACCTTAAGTGGAAAGATCCGGAAGATGGTAGCTGAAGCCAACAAGGGCTCAAATGTTTCAAACCTGGAGCTCCTCAACTTTCCAGGAGGACACCAGACATTTGAACTTGCCATGAAGTTCTGTTACGGGATGAATTTCGAGATCACGACATTCAATGTTGCCCGACTGCATTGTGCAGCTGAGTATCTAGAAATGACAGATGAATACCGGGAGCAAAACCTCGTTTCGAGAACAGATATTTATCTGCATGAGATCGTCTTTGAAAATCTTCAGAAGTCAGTAGAAGTTCTATCTACCTGTGAGATGTTACCTCTAAATATAGTGGAGGAGATAGAAATAACAAAAGGGTGTGTGGAAGCAATTGCAATGAATGCTTGCAAAGAGCAACTAGTTTCTGGTTTATCTAGATTAGATTGTGATGAACCAAAGGAACTAAAGGAGGACTATGTGGCATGGTGGATTGAAGATCTCTCAATACTGTGTATAGGTTTCTACCAAAGAGTTATACACGCCATGGGAAGAATGGGGGTTAGATCAGACAACATTATTGCTTCATTGATGCATTATGCTCAAACATCATTGAAGGGAATTGGAAAGTTTCAATTCACAAATCCATCAAGGACAAATTCAAGTCCAACAAATATAGAAAAAGACCAGAGAACAATCGTCGAAACTATTGTGAGTCTCATGCCAACAGATAAAAGCTCTTCCATCATTCCCTTGACTTTCTTGTTTGGCATGTTAAAGATGGCTATCATGTTGGGTGCCACCATTCCATGTAGACTTGAGCTTGAAAGAAGGATAGCATTAAGGTTGGAAATGGTTTCACTTGATGATCTTCTTATACCATCTCTTCAGAGTGGAGACTCCTTGTTTGATGTAGATACAGTTCACAGGCTACTAGTGAATTTCTTACAGCGGATTGAAGAGGAAGAAACAGAAGACTATGGTTATGAATCCGACGGGGTTGGTTCTAATTGCCATGGTTCTCTGCTAAAAGTAGGACAGCTCATTGATGCTTTTTTAGCAGAAATTGCTCCTGATCCTTACTTAAGTCTACAGAAGTTCATTGCTTTGATTGAGATACTTCCCGATTACGCTCGTGTCATCGATGATGGCCTTTATAGAGCTGTCGATATTTATTTGAAGGTAAAATATTCAAGTCACATTCTCAATCATGCAACAGTTGCACACACTTACAAAACCAATCAGTTGAATCTGTTTGTTTTTTCACATTTCACTACTTCATGTTGACAATGCACCTCTATGTTTGTCTCTTGTTCAGGCCCATACAGCATTAACAGAACAAGAATGCAAGAAACTTTGCAAGTTTATAGACTGTCAGAAGCTGTCTCAAGAAGCATGCAATCATGCTGCCATGAATGACAGGCTTCCACTGCAGATGGTGGTACAAGTCTTGTATTTTGAGCAGCTGCGGTTGAAAAATGCCTTCTCAGGGAATTCAGGAGATGGGCTGCTATCACAGAGAATAAGCAGTGGTGTTCCAAGTGCAGCCATGTCACCTAGGGACAACTATGCATCTATGCGAAGAGAGAACCGAGAACTGAAGCTGGAGATTTCAAGATTGAGGGTGAGGCTGAGTGAGTTGGAGAAGGAGCAAATGTCGATGAAACAAGGCATGATTGATAAGGCAGGAAATGGAAAAACTTTTTTTACCTCACTTTCTAAGGGGATAGAAAGAATTGCAAATTTTAGCGGTCAAGGTGGAGGAAAGCGCCAGAAATCTAGTAGGAAGTCTCGGGGGCAAGAGGGTAAAAATGGTAGGAGTAGGAGATATTCTGTCTCATAGATATTCTGTCTCACTCACCTTGTACTCATGTTTCCATAACTTCTCATATGGTTGGATACTTTTTTATAACATCGGTAAATATCTTTGCTCATTGCCCTTTCATATGCTTGGATACTGTTTCATATAACAAATAATATACCCTTCTGTTAGGATATACAATAAAGTGATATTAAAGTAGTTAAAGTTAAGATTATATTGTATAAATAGAGAGGTTGTTGAGTTTGAGAGAGAAATTAAGTATAGTATACATTTGTGTGAGTAGAGAGTAGTGACTCTATAATAGAAGGGGAGAGATTTTCTCCTATTTTTTCAATAAAACTGTTCTTTCTATTAAACACAAATTCTAGATTCCTAACACTTTAATCTGTCCAAACATGACTGGGCTAACACCGTCCTTGTGCAGATATACATGAGTGGACTAACCCCAATCAACCCTTAGCTCGAAACTTAGAACTTCAAATGGTACTTCCTGTTTCCATATTTCAAACTGGGAAGGTTCCTTGAGAATCTATTTCTTGGTCATAACTTCAAGTTTATGTGGAGCGCCAATGGCCATATTTCATGTGCCATAAAACAATCAATCTACTTTTTTTCAAGTCTTATTTTTTGAGCTGACACTGTCATCTGCATATTAACTAGACAACCTTCAGATGTTGGTATCAGAAGAAAAGCAAACATACTGTATGACAGTTACAATTGAGGCGAAATTAGGTTGGTTCCAATGTTATTTAGCGACAGCTACGTAAATCTACTATAATATATTAAAATAGATTTTTACGTTCTATTGTGATATATTATTTAATATTGTGTCATTTTATTCAAATATAACAAAAATTTCAACAAATCTAAAAAATACTCTTTCATCTTATCTGTTACTCCACTTTCAATTTGCTTTAACACATATTTTATTACTATTTAGCATCTAATATTAATATTATGTTTATTTAGAAATTAGAAGACAATGACACATATACTTTGGTCTCTATGCAACTTTTCTATTATAATTTGTGTTAGATTGATTGTCGACAATTTTGTAATTGATTGCATCTAATTTGTGATTCTTTGTATGTTCATCTTATGATTTTAGACAAGCAAAACGCGTGAAATTTTTTACATTTTTTTAGTTTATATTTTTGAGTTTTAATTCTATTTATATTTATAATATGTTTTTGATATGTTTATGGTCAATTGTTGTGTATGTAGACATTTGATGCAAATACATCAACTTTTTTGACCAATTTGTGCTTATATTTCATTACACAATATGCTATGTGTCATTCAATATATTTTTCAGATATACGCAAAAATAGATTTTTAACGCCAATACACCTTTTAAATTTCGGTGATATAATAGATAAGTTATGGAATATTATATGATGACAATTATTCTATCTTTCTCACCTTATCTTTGACTAATAGAGTCAAATAGTGTAGCACATACCTCTTTTAAGTGTAGCATATAACTCTTTAAATTTTCTGAGATGAAAAATAATAAATACTCAATATCTATATATCCCACATTTTTTGTTTCTATGATTGTTTAATTTTCTCCAACTAAATATTGCATAGTATCTTTAATGAAAAAATAGTGCATTTTTAATAAGATCTATAAAATATTTTGTAGATATCTTTTAGAGTATTTATACTCCATTTATTATATACAATTTTATTAAAACAGTCCCATAAAATAGCATGCTGTCATCTCACTATTCTACTCCTTCAAACCATTTCTCTTAGTGAGTGCTCTCTAAAATTAATGTCTTATTAAAAACAAAATTGAAACTCCAATATTTTTATATTTTGTTTAATAACGACTCTTATTATTGCATTGCAATATTGTGCCGTATTCGATCCTCAATTTGTAACCGTTTAAATGGTCAATAATTTTTTTTTTCTTGTAACCATTTTCGCAACAATTAACTTTTAGATGGCAGGTAGGCTACTGCCACGAGAAAACCTTCCGGATATATATGAGTTTTCACAATTTCACTTTATCAACTCAAAAGGAAACCTCTTTGCAGCCCAATTATTTTCAAAGAAGTAGATATAGTTGGAAAACTTTTTTTTGCACAAATAGTTTCTGAGTAAGTGGTATTTTGTAACATATTATACTTATTTGTTCATTTTTCTCAAAACTTTGATTGTTGTTAGTTAGAGTATTGTTTATGCAAGCATATTTGATATCATCTACAACATGAAAGTATAGTGCGTTCGCAAAAGACAAAAAAGATTGTCTATATTCAACTTCATAGTAATGTTACTATTGTGTTTTCAGGAGATTTAGAACTATATGCCGTTTATAAATAACAGAATAAATGTTTAATATTTAAATTAAGAAACTATTCGTTGTTTTATTTATTTTATGTTGTCAAAATTTTACCTATTTGAAGTTACTACGTCTGTTTTATTTCTACTTAACCATACATACACGAGTTGTTTGTGAAGTTGTTTGTGAAAATTCTCAAGTCAACGTTGTGTAGAAGTCTTATACTCAAGAAATTGAAATTTAGATTTGTCATTTCTTTGACAGAGTTAGAATGAAATGAATAACGAAAGACAAAATTAAATATATATATATATATATATATATATATATATATATATATATATATATATATATATATATGTTTCTAACATTATTTTTCTAACAATATTTTGACAATAAATTTAGATTTTCTCTTCCAATTTTTCAAATAAAGTGCAATTAGAGTTAAACTAAAATGTTAGTTAGTTGCAACCATTTTTAATATGATTAAAATAACACTCATTTTGACAAAGATTAAGGGTGTACGCGAGTTGGGTTGGATTGATTTTGATAAAATTTAATATCCGACCCGATCGATTATTTTTGGATTGGGTTAAGTTCTAAACCCGCATTTTTTTCATTTCGGGTTGGATGAACCGGTTGACTCGCGCCCATGTACACCCCTAATTGTTATATATCAATTTTTATTTAAAAAATTATAACTCAAATGTCCTGACCACCTTATGTCCCAAAAAAGCTCCGCCACTTAACCTATCATAATTTTTTAATAGTAGTACTTCATTTATTTATTTTTAAAATACTTATTATTTTCAAATAAAATACAGAAAAAAAAGTGTTTCATAAATTTAAATGTAAAAAATTTAAACTAAATTCATCAGTATCATTTTTGCTCATAAATAGTTTTTAAATCAAATGAATAGTATTTAATTCAAAAAATTTGTATTTAACAAATGTAAAAAATTTAAACGAAATTCATCAGTATCATTTTTGCTCATAAATAGTTTTTAAATCAAATGAATAGTATTTAATTCAAAAAATTTGTATTTAACAAATGTAAAAAATTTAAACTAAATTCATCGTAAACATAAGCTTTGAATTCATACATTCATTATGCAAAATTATAACAAAATATAACATTTAAATAAATAGTATTTAACTCAAAAATTATATTGCTTTTTTGAGAGAGGCAGTTTAAAAATTATATACGAATTTTATGAGTAGGTATATACGAGAATATAAGGCCAAAACAAATTATTAGTTATGAACACTTGCGATTGGGCTGCTAGGCTGCGAAATAAAATTTAAAAAAAAAAAATATAACTAGTTACTAGGTCGGGTCGACGAGTTCAAATTGTTAAACCCATTACCCAAATCAAATATAAGCGGGTTTCAACGGATTGAGTCAAGTCGGATAACAAATAATATATATAGAGGTGTACATGAGTAAAGGTAAACCCGTGAACCTGATCACTTTTATTTATTTTTTACTATTTATGTATAGTTAAAATTTAGTTGTTGGACTATGATTGAGAATTTGTTGCTAATTTAATTAATTTAAATGTTTTGTTGTATTTGTGGATATATTTTAAGTATTAAATGATATGTTTCAATATAATTTTATTATTTTTTAGATGTTTAAGTATTTAAATTAATTACATTTTAAAAATAAAAATAAAAATTATTACCCGTGAACTCAACCCAATCCACTCATAATCGGGTTAGTTTGGTTCAGATTTGATGAAAAAATCATGGATTGAGAGTTCAACTCAACCCAAATAAAATGGATCAGTTCGAGTATCAAATTTGATCAAAAACGACTCAACTCAACCCATATACACACTCTCAGCTATGCCCACTTGATGGTCAGGATATGATATAATATGGGCATGATAAGGAGTTATTATATCATGTATTTTATTTGCACGTAATAATATTATTTTGTCATATTTAGTATTTGATACACACCAAACACCGTATAACCAAAAGATATGATATATATTGTGATAAAATGACAAAATTGTCCTTGTAATCTATTTAATTTTTTTCTTTCAAAATAACATTTATAAATTTTAATTTTTTTTATAAATAAACCAAAAATGCTAAAAAATGTAAATAAATTATAAAGTAATTTTATATACTAGCAAAAGTTATATATGCTACTAAAAAAACTTATAATATTAAAATTTGTAATATATTGTATCGAATTAAAATTATCAACTACATACGTAGCAATAAAATATCATAAAGAACAATACGTTAGTCTTACATTTTACTTTTATTGATTTATTTTGTAAGATTTGATGAAACATGTAAGATAATATATCGTTTTTCATGATATTTTATTATGTATATAGTCGATAATTTTAATTTGATACAATGTATTGTAAATTTTAACAATGTAAGTTTTTTTTAATAGCGTAAATAATTTTTTTAAGTATATAAAATTACTTCATGATTTATTTACATTTTTTGGTTTATTTATAAAAAAAAATAAAAATTTATATCTCTTATTTTGAAAGAAAAAAATTAAATAAATTACAAAGACAATTTTGTCATTTTATCACAGTATATCATATCATTTGGTTATTTTATGTGTATCAAATACTAGATATGATAAAGTAATTTTTAAGTTTGTTATCTTATGCACATCAAACACATGACACGATCACACTTTATCACCTCCATATCCTATCTTATTTATATCCTGCCCTTTATCCTATTATATCATATATCATATCCTGCCCGATCAAATAGACCCTTAGAATAGTAAAGGATTTAGTCAGGGAAGATGTTAGTTAATGGGGTAGTTAAGATTATCTTGAATTAAAAATAAATTGTTTATTGCAAACAATTTTTTAATAGAGTAGTGACTATTGTAGAAAGGGAAACTTTGGAGGAGAGATTTTCTCCTATTTTCTCAATAGAAGTGTTTTTTCTGTTCAATACAAATTCTGGATTCCTAACACTTTCTCATCCAAACATGACTGGGCTAACACCGTCCCTCGAGCATATAGATAGATATACATGAGTTGACTAAAACTAGTGAATCGTTAGCTCGAAACTTAGAGTATCAAACGGTAGTTCCTGCACTTTGGCATCTCATGCTAGTTTTCATAGTTCAAAATGGAAAGGTTCCTTGAGAATCTATTTCTTGGTCATACCTTCACGTTTATGGAACTCCAATGGCCAGACTTCATGTGCCATAAAACAATAGACTACTTCTTTTCCAGTCTTATTTGTGAGCTGACAGTGTCATCTGCAGATTAACTAGACAGCCTTCAGATGCTAGTATCAGAAGAAAATATTTATAAATATTTAATCGAGATGCTTAACTAGTTGAGCCTAATAATAAATTGTCATTGAACAATTAGCATCAAATCTAAAAATATTATAGGAATACTAGCAAGCATACTGTACGACACTTACCATTGAGTGAAATCATGTTGGTCACAATGTTATTTAGTTAGACCTACATAAATTTACTGAAAAATCATAAGTGTGTCAAAAGTGAGGTGCTAGCATTTCTCATAATTTTTGGCTCTTGATTCTTCTAAGTCAACCATTTCTCAAATTATTTGAATGAAACTAGATTTGATTCATCTACTAATGAATATAGTATCAATAGAGAAAAACTAATCCATTCCTTGTGCGCAACATGTTTCAAAATTTCAACCAAAAGAAAAATCCAAACAGAACATGTTTCAACATTTAATGAGTAAATTACTGTCATTGGAAATATGTCCTGCAGAAGATAAACGTAAGGAAGAATACACAGATGTAATCAGATACAAAAGAGGAAGATCAGATTTGGCATTGTATACAATGGTCTGCAAATTGTAATACCAACCAAATATGATAGCTCCAATGGTCGGAAAACTTTACCTCTTATGATGCAAGTCTGCCAGCTAGGATTCCACCAAATATGATAGCTCCAAACCACTTATTTGAGACAAATCTGAAAGGCGGGAAAACGAACAGAAGTCAGGTCATAATGCTCAATTTGAGAGAATGGAACTGAGCATGATACAGTCAGGTAATTTTAATAGATCAAAAGTAATTAACAAAAAAGTTGAGGAATCACTGAACATTGGACGGGTTCTGTATGTGAGGTCTGAGGATATAAAACAGTAAATATGTCATTTAGTGTTCTGTAGCAAATGGCAAAGCTAAAATATTTAGCATTTGAAAAAACAGAAAATGAAATTAAAAAAATGATTATGCTATTCTCAACATTGTTTTTTAATGGTATTAGCTGTTTTAAAAAAATTAAAACATTATAAAACTGCAATAGATATTCAAGCCAATGCAATAAATATTTAAGATCCTTTCAATATGGGTTTTTCGATAATTGAATCACAAATTTATGCAAAAATCCTCCCAAACTTACTTTTTATTGCAATCAGAACGCGATGATAGGTCAACAGTCCATATTTGCCAGCCTAAATGTCCAGATGCAGCTACCAGAAATGCATAATATGGCCAGCCTGATCCAGTCATATGAATCAGGTCACACAAAAATTCTTGCAACCTAAACAATCATAAAAAAAAAGAACTGAATGATGTAATGAATACCCAGTTCAGCATTAAATCCACTGAGAGCAAAACTGCCAACACTAGCAATCCCGAACCCAGTTAACCACTCCTTTGTCGAATCACCGAAGTGTAAAGCTGTTGATTTAACTCCCACTTTCAGGTCATCTTCTTTATCCTGAATGCCAAGGTTAGATACTATTATTAGACATTATAAGAAGTTAGATTACATTGCTTTAATCAAAATATTCATGTGGAGGATACTGGAAACTAGGTAGTCATGACATTGTGTTGTTCTTTTTAGCATCTTAAAGAAGCAGAATCATCTAAATATGGTTGAAAAGGAAAATTATACCATGACTTTTACAAGAAACAATACTTTATTTACCTGATGTGCATATATTGTATCATACACAAGAGTCCAACAAACTCCAGAGGCATAAAGCGGAAGCACAATAGATGGATCCAGATTTCCTTTAACTGCTGCCCATCCTAGCAGAGCCCCCCAATTAAAGGTCAACCCAAGAAATGCTTGAGGCTAACCAATATAGCAGGAGAGCACCACATAAAAGTAATGAGATCATATATCAAAGATACTAAAAAAGAAATAACAAAAATAAAATCTGTCAGAAGGAATTAGAAATGAGAAAAATTCTTTACCCAAAATGTGAATCTCTTCATGAGGGGATAGGAGAAGACAAGCAACAAGGATGAGGCGCCCAAAACACGGCTGCCATAAAGAGCACAAGCCAGAAAAATATTAGAAATCAGAGAAAATATTATCACTTAATACTTCATTTTAATTTAATTATTATGCATGCATATGAAATAATGATTACACGTACACTCAAGTATAAGGATGATGGCGTTTGCAAATCATTTGTGGCAAAACTATTAAAACAACAAAAAAAGAGAAATCACTACCCGGAACAAAACAATGTTTTACAGGGTATATAGCATAATAGCAATGCTATATCTTCAGTTGTAGATAGCATTTGGTAATAGATATACCAATGCTATATTCTCCTTGTTACCCACACAACAGTGCTTTCTTATCAAACACTTGATCAATTTTAACAATGGCTAAGGCTAACATGCAGAAGAGACAGCTATGTGAGACTATGCAGCTATGTCGAGCTGATGTTGTAATTAATATACAAGGCTTATGGGTCGGTGTCACAGGTCATGACTGCAATGGTGGAGCCAGCTTTGGATACAGAAGGTGTATAAGGCTAGCTGCTGATTTTGGTTCTGAGTTAGCGATGAATCCGGACCTGGTGCTGTTTTTTCTGCCGTGTGTTGCTCAGGTGGTTAGGCCAAATCTGGTCTCAGACTGTATGGCCTGGAAAATTTTGCTACACTGTGATGTCTTAAGCAACTGGAAGTTAATAATGTGATTGTAATTTGTAGAGAATTGCTATGGGGTGTTTTTGGAGGGTTGTTATTAAGGTGTTTGGCTGCTGCTAAGGATGCTGGTATGAGATATTCATGTGCATATCAGTAGTTCTTCAATTGTATTTAGAACATTGTAACTTTGTGGCTTGCTATGTATACCTTATGCTAGTGGCCTTTTGAATGAATTTTGCTTTGCTTCTTAAAAAAAACCTTTATCCTCTATGCAATATTTAATTTCAACCCTTTTTTAATGGTTTAAAGGTCTGCTTCAGGGAAGAATCTTGGTCAATTTGTTTCAGACACTATGCAATATTTAATATCAAAAAAAAAAATCAAAAGGATTTGGAGCTTTGGCAATCAGGGCCACACTACATTAGTGAAAGACATGAAACACACATCATAGGTGCCATTTTTCATAACTGATTGAGAGATATTGCAAATTTATTAGTCTAAAACCCCAACATAATACTGGTAGATCTTGACAGACAAAACTAACACTAACCTATAATTATTCAGCTGTAGAAGAATACCAAGACCCAAAAGCAGTTGAAACCCAAGAAAAGAAAGTCCTTGAAACGGTGTCAAAAGACCACTTGCCACAGGTCTCAATTTTGTACGTTCTACCTGCAATATTAGATTGTATAGAAAATACTCAAAATTTGAATAGCATGATCGCTTGAAAAGAGGGGGAAAAAGTTGAGCATTTCTCATAATATAAAGGGAAGAAGTATGACATCACATGCAATCATATGCTTAGCAAACACAAGTAACTTGATATAATTTAACTAATATTTGAAACATGATAAGCAAGAAGAAAAAGAATCTTACATCACAATTTATACAAAATAAAGAGGAATTTACAGGCAACGTGAAATGATACAGCACTAGACTTGGCATGACTTATGATACAAAGGCTTTGACTCTTCCTTCTGTTTGCAAAGTCTTTGCTCCTTCTCTATCAAACTGTGGATTTGAGTTTTTCTCTTTTTCTTCATCATCCTTCATTTGGATTTTCTCTGATTTTTATTCCCTTGTTTTATTTTTTTGTGTACTTATGTTTTTTACTATAAAGTTTGGTTTTTTAATTGTTTTGTTGAAGAAAAATGTTTTTTTTTAAATCCTAGGTTTTTTTTTTGTTTAATCCTAGGTTTGTGACATGACAGCAATGGGTTATTTATTCTTTGTTTTTGCATTGTCTGAAACCCCTGCTGCTGCTCCTGCTATGTTTACTTTATTCCATATACAAATCTTTGGTTTTGAAGTTTTTAATTGAATTTAGTTTCAAGTTGAAAATGAGGTCATGTATGCTTCGTTGATATGGTCCTATAAAATGGAGAACCATATCATTTTTTTATGTTTTTGTTTCATATGTTGCTATGCTCAGTACTGTTAACAATTTTTATTTATATCCTAATTTTTAATACAGTTTTAAATAAATTAGGCAATTGGTTGTGTACTTCGCAGTTCATGTGTTCTACAGACGTTTTCTGATGCCTAGTGTCAATTCAGTTTAAAGAATTTCAATAATTTAAACTTAATTGTGGTCTTGTCTATTATTATAATGTCACTAATCTATTGATGTGTATGAATAGTCTTAAACCAATTTGATCTTTGGAGTTAGATTTTCACATGATTGGTTTCTCTAATTTGAATCATAATAAAAAAATAATAATTCTAGGTGCAAGCTCTGCCCAGGATCTTCTCCTATATCTTTGAAGCTGTAGTCAAACATATCTACATACAGACTCCTCTTAAATACACAATAGTTTACAACAGAAAAATACTATCCTGGTATCGCTTATTGCCAAAAAATATGCAACCAAGAAAAAGCAATGGCATTTACTTTTGTATCAATATCCCGATCAATGAGATCGTTAATAGTACACCCAGCACCTCTCAAAAGCAAAGCCCCACATCCAAACAGGGCTAACATTTTAAAATCAGGAAGAAGCCCTGGGGGTGCAGCCAAGGTGATTGACCTATCACATTGAAAGAGAGAATGAACTTAGAAAAATTTCTGACTCATTACCAATTTGAAACATGTAACTATATCTACTATCTACAATATATTTTGAATAACTAATCAATTCCATATCAATAAAGCTGTTAAGCTCTCTATGTTCTTGACATAATGAAAACATTTAACCATAATACGAATAAGCAAAAACTCTTACCACACACAAGGCCATAGAAGCAGCCACGTTCCAATTGGTTTATCGAGGCGAGCAAGCTGAGCATATGGCTGAACCGACCTAGGCAAGTACAAGTCAATCCAAGAGATGCCCCCTCCACTGCTCAAATTGCTATTACTCTGATCTTTATTTTCCTTACCTTGTCCTAATCTCGAAGGCGACGTAGAAATATGCACAACAAGTTGGAAATTTGAGAGTGACCCAACACTTTTACAAAATTCAAGATTATATATCCCAAAATGGGATGGCTTGAATTGACTGACTGGATGATTTGGACCCGGGTTTCGGTCTACACACTGTTGAGAGGAAATTAAGGGATTGAAAATGGAAGGGTTAAGGAGACTAGGTTTGAGAAACCTACGCGAACCGCGAAAAATCAAAGATGACACCATTCTCTCAAACACAACAGGTAGCAATTTCTGTTAACTCTGATGCAACTAATAATACATTTAAACCCCTAAAAGCTAGAAATTATCAAATTCAGAAACTGAGTTCACAATATGTAGCCAATTACTACTAAGCATTCAGACCCACAACCACAAAGGTAATTATAATTCCACTTGCTCATAAATCTGTAACAAATTATGCTGAAGTCATATTAATATTATCTTCAGCTTTTAAGTAGTTGTCCTGTAAAAAAAAAAAAGCTTTTAATTAGTTGTATGTATCTGTAAACACTGCGTATATACTCACATAATCAAATGAGAATTGCTGAAAGCATAGGCCCATTTCACAAGTACTGCCATTTTTGTTGCGCTTCACAAGACAAAAATCCATAATGATCAAAACCCTTCCAAAATCCAGGATTTGACATCCAATTCAAATAAAAAACAGAGAAAATATCTGATCCCCAATCAACTTCCATGGCAATGACTAACTATCAAAGTTAATTATAACCTATTATCCATCAATGCAAATTAATCATTTTGCAATTCAGATTTGAGGCATGCCATTTCATTAAACAAAACATTCCCTTTGGCTCAACTCAGTTGACAAAAACGTAAACTCATCATTTTGCAAAATTCAACAACTAATCTTCCTCCTTGCATAGCTCTAACCACTAAATCAAATGGTACCTTAAACAATATAATTTTCTAAATCATCTCACTATTTTGAAATCCATCATATACACAAACATATGATCCTTAATCCTTCAAATTAACAACAAAAAGCACCCAAAATGAAAGTTAACAAACTACAAATTCAGTTGATATAATGGCATAAATAATATATATATATTATATTATTACCGTTGCGACTTAATCGGTCAGAAGAGTTTCAGGCGTCAATTCACAGCGAAGGTGGGCTTTCTTCAGAAGGAGAGGGGTGAAGTTGCCGAAACCAAAAAATCGAGCCTTTTGTTTTTCAATTTTCCATCTAATAGATGAATCCAATGGTTGATATTTGGTGCCCCAGAGAGAGCCGTAGAGAAACGACGCACATTTTGTGTGCTTGGGCTTTTACTGTACTTAAGCTTTGAGCCCAAAAACGCATACTCCAAATGAAAAATCTACTACGGATCCCACCTGATATAAAAGGATTTTTCTTGGTTGCATATTTTATAATTTAATGTAAAATAGAAATGTTAGATAAAATAGAAGAAAATTGTGATAAGTGAAATGAGTCGGAAGATGGTGAAAAGTGTTGAGTTTATCCATTTCTATCTCTTTCTCTTTATTTTTGTCATTTAATTGATTTATTTTATTTTAACAATTGTTTTATTTAAGAGTTATATTTCAAATAATAAATCAAAATATGATAAAATAATTGATAAATTATGTGTCATATGTCACATTAATTAAAAT
This sequence comes from Cicer cuneatum, assembly GCA_037974295.1. Classification (NCBI taxonomy): domain Eukaryota; kingdom Viridiplantae; phylum Streptophyta; class Magnoliopsida; order Fabales; family Fabaceae; genus Cicer; species Cicer cuneatum. The sequence continues at coordinate 7,628,610 of JBBPBO010001986.1, forward strand.
TTAAAAACGTCAGTCAACCTTATCTTATCTTAATCAATACTACCTCATCGTAATAAACGTATTTTTAACAATTCGTATTAATACAAAAGCATTATAGATTAAAAACAAACTAGAAAATAAGTATAGACTAAATTTATAAGATCATAATTTTATAACGATAAAAAAATATATTTAACGTTTTTATACATATCACTCAAACTCATATATGTAGGTGTTTGATCAAAATTGAAATGTGCATAAATAAATTTTAATTTAAATATGTAGGTGTTGGTCAAATTTGAAATGTGCATAAATAAATTTTAATTTAAATATGCATTTGGTCAATGAAAATATAAATCATTTTTATGTTAGTTCCCAATCAGTGCTACAATTGACTTGAAGTTTGGGTTGATTGTGGGTTGACGGTGATGTACAATTTCGTGCGTTCAAATGTAGGATAGGATTTATGAATTTGAGGTTGAAGATGAAAATAATTGAATTCTAAAGTATATGGTTTTTTAGATGTTGATGATGATAAACAGATGAATCTTATTTTTTATTATTTAATTGATTTATTGATTAATTAAACATATTAAAAAAATTAATCAATAATTACTATTTTAAAAATTAAAAAAATATCCAATCAGCATCACAATACATTCTAGCATTTCAACAAAAATAATCCATGTAAATATTTTTTACTTAAAAAAATACATTAAAGTTTTTTTAAAATAAAATTTATATAAAATTATATAAATAAATAAAAAATAATAAAGACTAAAATTAAAATGACTTATATTTGTAATGACCAAATGGATATTTAACTCAAAATTTATTATGCTACGGGAAAATTCTGAAGTTAACTTATCGATATATACTTTTTGTTTCAGATATTTTTAATAAGTTATTTTTATTTAAAAAATTTCACAATGGTAGAAAAAAATGTCCATAAGATTTTAGAGAAAAAAATTATTATAATTGTGGAGGGTTCCTACAGATTTTTGCGCTCCAAATATACCTTTGCACACAAATTAAAAGTCCTTCATATAGAAAGGCAAAGTTGACCCAAAAAATCAAATAGTTTCTCTCATACAAGTAACGCTGTTTGAGAACGTCCGAAGACTGCCACCGAATTTGTGGGCCTAAATCTTCCAAAAACACTTCTTTTCGGCCTCTCTATCTTTTAGCAAGGTTGGACTTCAAGTATTATAGTCTATTTGATATTTTGACCTACATTGTTTATAGTTTGATATAATTAAAGTTTGATTTAGTCATATTTGTTTAATTAAAATGTTAGGTTTAGATTTTTTTAAAAATCTATAAATTTAAATAGATTCAACTCAGACTTATAAAAAAACATATTAGATTAGATCTGATAGGTCGGTCTATATATATTATTAACATTGTTATTTGTTATGGACTTAATATTTATTGAGTAAAACAAGTATAATTTTATTAATTTTTGTTATGTTTATTATTTTTTCTTATATATAAAGGTCTAGTTTTAGCTTATTTAAAAAAAATATAAAATATACTATTAAATGATTTAATATGAAACAGACCTAAAAAAGTAATCGTAGGTCAGGCTAAGGCCTTTCAAAGCAAATGCCTTAGCCTTGTCTGACTTATTCTCACCCCTAATTGTAAGCATTGGTCTCACTAAGTTCCTTAGCATTGAACGTAAGTTCACCCATTCTCTTAAAAAGTGGTGATTTGTCCACCATTTTGAGAAAAGACTCCTACAGCTGAAGATCAATTTCCTTTAGTCGTATACGATAGGGGTGTCATCGTCGAGTACATATATCTCCTTATAAAAAATATTGTGGATGTCACTAGACTTCAAAACCACGCAATAGTATTTATTTTTAAAATATTTTAGTGAATCCATTAAATGCTCAAAAGCTTTGCTTCCCTGTTTAAAGAAAACTAAGTCTTGTTTATCCTTCAAATTCTCATTAGGCCACAAGAGTCCGAAGATACAGAAAAAGAAAAGGAGTAGCTTGAGATATTGACACACAATCTGGAAAGCTTAAATGTATGTCCAACATTTCAAATGTAATTGAGAGGGGGAAATGTCTAATTAGCGAGTATAGAATTTTCGAAGTCATTGAAGGGAAGCTGAAATCCCATGTATCGGAAGAAGACCTTGTACATGGATATTGCACAATGACTATACTCACTATAGATTCACATATATTTAGCTAGTTTGCTAACCAACCAATCACCATGAGTACCCATTGTATTGAAGGACTACCAAAAATTAGTTTTGACCAAGATAAAATATGTGAAGTATGTGCTAAAAGAAAGCAAGTCAAGAGTGGCTTTTATTCAAAAGATTTTGCTCCAACTCAAAAACCTCTTGAATTACTTCACATTGATCTCTTTGGTCCTATCAAAACTACAAGTTTGGGAGGAATGAAATATGACTTTGTAATTGTTGATGGTTTTTCAAGATTCGCATGTGTGTTATTTTTAAAACCAAAAGATGATTATTTTGAAGCATTTCAAACTTTTTGTAAAAGAGTTCAAAATAAGAAAAGTTCAAATATCATTTTAGTAAGAAGTGATCATGGAGGAGAATTTAAAAAATACTTCCTTTAAAAATTTCTTTGATGAAAATGAAATTTCTCATTATCTTTCTTGTGCAAGAACTCTTAACAAAATGGAGTTGTTGAAAGAAAAAATAAAACTTTGTAAGAAATGGCTAGAACTATTTTGGAAGAATCAAAGGTTGAGAAATATTTTTGAGCTGAAGTATTCAACACTTCTTGCTACATGTTAATTCGTGTTTCAATAAAAAAAATTCTCAACAAAACATCATATGAATTGTAGAAAAACAAAAAGCCAAATATTTCATACTTTCATTTTTTTTGTTATTGCTATATTTTAAATAACAAAGATAATTTAAGAAAGTTTGATGCAAAATTAGATATAGAGGAATGATTGGTTCTTTATTATATCTATCTACCAGTAGACCAAATATTGTATTTGCAGTTGGTTTATGGGCTAAATTTCAATATTCACCTAGAGAATCTCATCTAACTGCAGTAAAAAGAATTTTCATTGGCCTTTGTATAGAAAAGGTACAAATTTTAATCTTGCAGCTTATTGTGATGCTAACTATGTTGTGGACAAAATTGAAAGGAAAAACACGAGTGGTGCATGCCAATTTCTTGGTTCATCCCTCATAAGTTGGTCATCCAGAAAACAAAATACAATTGCATTGTCAACAACTGAAGTTGAATATGTCTAGTTGCAAATTGTTGTTCTCAAGTTCTTTGGATTAAAAATCAACTTGAAGAATTTTTTGTAAGTTATTCAAATGTTCCAATTGATAATGATAATACAAGTGCAATTAATCTATCAAAAAATCTCATTCAACATTCAAGATCAAAACACATAGAAATTAAACATCATTTTATTATGGATCATGTGACAAAAAATGATGTTGAATTAACTTTTGTTGATACTAAAAATCAACTTGCTGACATCTTTACAAAACCCTTAGTGGAAGATCGTTTTGATTTCATTAAGGAAAATTTGAAAATCATAAAAACAAAATACAAACAATTGTTTTGGTCAATAAGGAGAACGTTCTCCCTATTAAGTTTTTTTTTTGTCTATACCTCCAAACTTTTCAAATTATTTGATTGATTTTTTTAATCAAAGTTCACTCATCTAAACCTTCTCATATCAAGTTATATTTCTTCTTTCTTCACTTAAACTCTCATTCCCTTAAGATCAATCTTCTTCATCATCTATCATTAGTCTTCTACAACCTTCGAATTTTATCTTTCAAAAAATGGCAAGGACCCAAATCTTAGGAAAGAAAGCCATAAAACCATAAGCTCCAACTCCACCAACCTGTAAATGATGCCCATCTTACCACTATATTTCCACCCCTCTTTTGATGCAATACTCCAACCCAAATCATTCCACTGTCATCCACTCAAACCAAACCTTCTGAACCTACTCTTGAATCATTTGAACCTTCACCAAAACCATCAAAAATAATTCTCCCAAGGCCAATCAGCCAAGCAGGCTGGGTCAGAGAGAATCTCTCATGAGGAGGAATTTTTAACATAAACACTTTGATTATTATCATGTTTATCAAATCAAAATCAAAATTTCAAAATCTAAATATCATGTTTGTCATCCTAAAAAAGGAGGAGATTGTTGAGGCAAAATCCCTAAATTAATGTTTTGAAGACAATCCAACATTTAATTATATTTGTTAATTATGATTATGATCTTATTAATTATTAACTTGTGTTTTTGAGTGTATTTATTTAGACAGAAAATAAAAGCAAAGTTAATTCATGATATGTTGAAGTATTCATATTCATGCAAGATCACGTGGTCATTTTTAAGTATCAAGATTGATTTCATCAAAAAATATGGACTCATCTCCTGTACACGTCAAGACAAGAATACACTTTTATGAAGTATGAAATGATTTGGAAGATTCCTCAAAGGAATAACAAAACCAGATTGATGACAAAATGATTAAAGAACATTCTAGTTCATTTTGATTGTCTTATTAAAAGATAAGAGACAAATGAATCAATATTGGGATCATAAAAAGCTTATCTTAGATTGATATAATTCGCACACGACAACCCAAAAGTAAATAAACCTTAAGATGTCTAAGATTGTCAACAACTGAAATTGAATATGTCTAGTTGCAAATTGTTGTTCTCAAGTTCTTTGGATTAAAAATCAACTTGAAGAATTTTTTGTAAGTTATTCAAATGTTCCAATTGATAATGATAATACAAGTGCAATTAATCTATCAAAAAATATCATTCAACATTCAAGATCAAAACACATAGAAATTAAACATCATTTTATTATGGATCATGTGACAAAAAATGATGTTGAATTAACTTTTGTTGATACTAAAAATCAACTTGCTGACATCTTTACGAAACCCTTAGTGGAAGATCGTTTTGATTTCATTAAGGAAAATTTGAAAATCATAAAAACAAAATACAAACAATTGTTTTGGTCAATAAGGAGAACGTTCTCCCTATTAAGTTTTTTTTTTGTCTATACCTCCAAACTTTTCAAATTATTTGATTGATTTTTTTAATCAAAGTTCACTCATCTAAACCTTCTCATATCAAGTTATATTTCTTCTTTCTTCACTTAAACTCTCATTCCCTTAAGATCAATCTTCTTCATCATCTATCATTAGTCTTCTACAACCTTCGAATTTTATCTTTCAAAAAATGGCAAGGACCCAAATCTTAGGAAAGAAAGCCATAAAACCATAAGCTCCAACTCCACCAACCTGTAAATGATGCCCATCTTACCACTATATTTCCACCCCTCTTTTGATGCAATACTCCAACCCAAATCATTCCACTGTCATCCACTCAAACCAAACCTTCTGAACCTACTCTTGAATCATTTGAACCTTCACCAAAACCATCAAAAATAATTCTCCCAAGGCCAATCAGCCAAGCAGGCTGGGTCAGAGAGAATCTCTCATGAGGAGGAATTTTTAACATAAACACTTTGATTATTATCATGTTTATCAAATCAAAATCAAAATTTCAAAATCTAAATATCATGTTTGTCATCCTAAAAAAGGAGGAGATTGTTGAGGCAAAATCCCTAAATTAATGTTTTGAAGACAATCCAACATTTAATTATATTTGTTAATTATGATTATGATCTTATTAATTATTAACTTGTGTTTTTGAGTGTATTTATTTAGACAGAAAATAAAAGCAAAGTTAATTCATGATATGTTGAAGTATTCATATTCATGCAAGATCACGTGGTCATTTTTAAGTATCAAGATTGATTTCATCAAAAAATATGGACTCATCTCCTGTACACGTCAAGACAAGAATACACTTTTATGAAGTATGAAATGATTTGGAAGATTCCTCAAAGGAATAACAAAACCAGATTGATGACAAAATGATTAAAGAACATTCTAGTTCATTTTGATTGTCTTATTAAAAGATAAGAGACAAATGAATCAATATTGGGATCATAAAAAGCTTATCTTAGATTGATATAATTCGCACACGACAACCCAAAAGTAAATAAACCTTAAGATGTCTAAGATTGTCAACAACTGAAATTGAATATGTCTAGTTGCAAATTGTTGTTCTCAAGTTCTTTGGATTAAAAATCAACTTGAAGAATTTTTTGTAAGTTATTCAAATGTTCCAATTGATAATGATAATACAAGTGCAGTTAATCTATCAAAAAATATCATTCAACATTCAAGATCAAAACACATAGAAATTAAACATCATTTTATTATGGATCATGTGACAAAAAATGATGTTGAATTAACTTTTGTTGATACTAAAAATCAACTTGCTGACATCTTTACGAAACCCTTAGTGGAAGATCGTTTTGATTTCATTAAGGAAAATTTGAAAATCATAAAAACAAAATACAAACAATTGTTTTGGTCAATAAGGAGAACGTTCTCCCTATTAAGTTTTTTTTTTGTCTATACCTCCAAACTTTTCAAATTATTTGATTGATTTTTTTAATCAAAGTTCACTCATCTAAACCTTCTCATATCAAGTTATATTTCTTCTTTCTTCACTTAAACTCTCATTCCCTTAAGATCAATCTTCTTCATCATCTATCATTAGTCTTCTACAACCTTCGAATTTTATCTTTCAAAAAATGGCAAGGACCCAAATCTTAGGAAAGAAAGCCATAAAACCATAAGCTCCAACTCCACCAACCTGTAAATGATGCCCATCTTACCACTATATTTCCACCCCTCTTTTGATGCAATACTCCAACCCAAATCATTCCACTGTCATCCACTCAAACCAAACCTTCTGAACCTACTCTTGAATCATTTGAACCTTCACCAAAACCATCAAAAATAATTCTCCCAAGGCCAATCAGCCAAGCAGGCTGGGTCAGAGAGAATCTCTCATGAGGAGGAATTTTTAACATAAACACTTTGATTATTATCATGTTTATCAAATCAAAATCAAAATTTCAAAATCTAAATATCATGTTTGTCATCCTAAAAAAGGAGGAGATTGTTGAGGCAAAATCCCTAAATTAATGTTTTGAAGACAATCCAACATTTAATTATATTTGTTAATTATGATTATGATCTTATTAATTATTAACTTGTGTTTTTGAGTGTATTTATTTAGACAGAAAATAAAAGCAAAGTTAATTCATGATATGTTGAAGTATTCATATTCATGCAAGATCACGTGGTCATTTTTAAGTATCAAGATTGATTTCATCAAAAAATATGGACTCATCTCCTGTACACGTCAAGACAAGAATACACTTTTATGAAGTATGAAATGATTTGGAAGATTCCTCAAAGGAATAACAAAACCAGATTGATGACAAAATGATTAAAGAACATTCTAGTTCATTTTGATTGTCTTATTAAAAGATAAGAGACAAATGAATCAATATTGGGATCATAAAAAGCTTATCTTAGATTGATATAATTCGCACACGACAACCCAAAAGTAAATAAACCTTAAGATGTCTAAGATTGTCAACAACTGAAATTGAATATGTCTAGTTGCAAATTGTTGTTCTCAAGTTCTTTGGATTAAAAATCAACTTGAAGAATTTTTTGTAAGTTATTCAAATGTTCCAATTGATAATGATAATACAAGTGCAATTAATCTATCAAAAAATCTCATTCAACATTCAAGATCAAAACACATAGAAATTAAACATCATTTTATTATGGATCATGTGACAAAAAATGATGTTGAATTAACTTTTGTTGATACTAAAAATCAACTTGCTGACATCTTTACAAAACCCTTAGTGGAAGATCGTTTTGATTTCATTAAGGAAAATTTGAAAATCATAAAAACAAAATACAAACAATTGTTTTGGTCAATAAGGAGAACGTTCTCCCTATTAAGTTTTTTTTTTGTCTATACCTCCAAACTTTTCAAATTATTTGATTGATTTTTTTAATCAAAGTTCACTCATCTAAACCTTCTCATATCAAGTTATATTTCTTCTTTCTTCACTTAAACTCTCATTCCCTTAAGATCAATCTTCTTCATCATCTATCATTAGTCTTCTACAACCTTCGAATTTTATCTTTCAAAAAATGGCAAGGACCCAAATCTTAGGAAAGAAAGCCATAAAACCATAAGCTCCAACTCCACCAACCTGTAAATGATGCCCATCTTACCACTATATTTCCACCCCTCTTTTGATGCAATACTCCAACCCAAATCATTCCACTGTCATCCACTCAAACCAAACCTTCTGAACCTACTCTTGAATCATTTGAACCTTCACCAAAACCATCAAAAATAATTCTCCCAAGGCCAATCAGCCAAGCAGGCTGGGTCAGAGAGAATCTCTCATGAGGAGGAATTTTTAACATAAACACTTTGATTATTATCATGTTTATCAAATCAAAATCAAAATTTCAAAATCTAAATATCATGTTTGTCATCCTAAAAAAGGAGGAGATTGTTGAGGCAAAATCCCTAAATTAATGTTTTGAAGACAATCCAACATTTAATTATATTTGTTAATTATGATTATGATCTTATTAATTATTAACTTGTGTTTTTGAGTGTATTTATTTAGACAGAAAATAAAAGCAAAGTTAATTCATGATATGTTGAAGTATTCATATTCATGCAAGATCACGTGGTCATTTTTAAGTATCAAGATTGATTTCATCAAAAAATATGGACTCATCTCCTGTACACGTCAAGACAAGAATACACTTTTATGAAGTATGAAATGATTTGGAAGATTCCTCAAAGGAATAACAAAACCAGATTGATGACAAAATGATTAAAGAACATTCTAGTTCATTTTGATTGTCTTATTAAAAGATAAGAGACAAATGAATCAATATTGGGATCATAAAAAGCTTATCTTAGATTGATATAATTCGCACACGACAACCCAAAAGTAAATAAACCTTAAGATGTCAAATAGTTAAGGTCCACTTGCAAAAAACTCATGCAAAATGATCTACAATTTTGATCTCCAAATTGATTAGCTGGAAACAAGTACAAAGCACTCAAGTGCACTGTAAAAAACACTATTGATAACATATGCATATGTGTCTAACTTTACATGGTCTAAATGGTCCTTTGACAGCTCACACTCACTATCTCTCACGTTACCTTCAGACCAAGACATAACATTCTGGATAGTTAAAACATAGAAAAGGAAAATTGAAGAAAGAAAGATTGACACCTGACATTAAAGATCAACGTATATATTTAATTTTAACTGAACATTCAAGCTTGTTTCATCTATAAAAGAGAGATTAATCAAATGACAAATGCAAGAGTTTTCAAAGTTATCAATCTACACTTGATCATTTAAGATCAGGTTGCAAAGCTCTTGTCTCAAGCATAACTCCAGTTCTCTCTTTATATTTGTGGAATATTTTACTGAATTCTTGCTATTAGTCACTCTTAAACAAGAGTTGATAACTTTTTAGATCCCAAACACTTTTATCATACACATAATTTTGTAATTCAAGTCTATCTCTTAAGTTAGATTGAGTGTGTTGTAAAAATATTTTTTTATTTGAAAGGTACTTTTAAAAATCCTTTTTGGACTGAAAGGTGATTATAGAAATTTCTTTCAACGTTGAAAGGTGAATATTATAATTGATCAATGTATGATAAGGAAAGATAATGCAAGGCATAATGTTCTAGTGTTGAGCACATTAGTGGAAAATCTCACATATTGTGAGGACTGGACGTAGCCTACTTAGGGTAAACCAGAATACATCATTATGTGATCTTCTTATCTCTTCTCTATATTTATCTTGCATTCACTAATCACACTTCATTTGTTTATAAATTAAACTATTCTATTTAAACTAACACATCGAGAACGTTTTGAAGATTAACTTATTTCAACAAAGATTGTTCTTGAGTTAATTAAAGTTAAATGTGGAAATTAAATTTTAAAAAACTATCACAATTCAAACCACCCTTTCTTGAGATTGATATTGCTACTATAACACCCTCCACCTGCAACAACATTTGAGACAATAAAAACTTCATTTAAAGGAAACAATGGAAAAGACTAGAAAAACATAACAAAAGAAAATCATCTTAAAATGCAATCAAGTTCTTTAAAATGTCTTTGGAAGACTCTAATGAGTTGTCTGAATAATGAAGATGAAAGAACCATAAAAATGATGTAGAAGAACGCGAAGGCTTAGGAAAAATGAAGATCAAATGAAGTAAATAAAAGGAAATATAAATTTTCCTCTAATTTATAGACCCATATCAGAAGACACATTTTCATTCAATCTCCATAAACTTTTTTTAACAATGTGGCCTACGAACCTAAAGTAGATATAGAATACTTAAAATCCATCGCAGGGGCCAATGTGTCATTAAATAGGGAACTCAAATGTCAATGTCAAGTCACAATGACTTGTTGCATCATTTCCCAATGTAATGCAAATTTTAGTCAAAAATAATAAAATATATCAAGTCTTCCTAAACTCTGTTAAGACAAACTCTCATTTTTAAAGTTTTGATGAAAATAAACAAAGGTTAATTAAAAGATTGTTAATTATGATTCTAAATGTATTGTTAATTTAACTTGTGCTTTTGAGTGTTTTAATTCAAATATAGGTTTCAAAAGAATCAAAGAAAACAGCATAAACAAAGGTAGAGAACATTCTTAACATATTCTGGAAAACGGAGAATATTCGCCAGGCCGTGACAACATAAAGACCAATCTTTCTCCGTCACTTAATTAAAGTTATTGCCTCTGGAATTTACATCAGTATTAAGAGTACATGACAAGGAATAGATGTGATCAATTACAATCAAAAGAAACCATTGAAATCACAAAGAAAAAAGGCCATGAATCAAGCTGCCCAAGCAGAAACTGAGCATTCTCCAGTTCTGCCGTCAAGACTGATAAACAATCTTGACAATGTACAATGCATCAAGACAGCTTCCAGTATGTTCAGAAATCAGTCCAGATTGATTATCAATCTCTAGGAAACCCAAAAGCTAAAGCTCCAGATTGATCATCAATCTCCAGCAACTACACTACAGTTTTCTGCAACAACATTATGTGATCGTTTTCAATCTGTTTTAATTGATCCAAAGCTCCAGTTCAAGCCAGCAATATTATCACTTATTAGAAGCATTAAAGGATCAATAATTACTCAAGAAAATTTGATCCAAAACGCAACACACAACCCAGTCTGAACAGAAAATAAAAATAGTCAAAAGTTAGATTATTTTTATTCAGAAATAATGCCTCTGGTCAAGCCTGACAAGGGCACTACCAACAGCTCTATTGACCTCCATTTAATGCCCTCAAGCCTATAAAAGGTAGGCCACAGCTCAAGGAAAACGTAGAAATTCAAGTGCTAACAAATCTCTCAAAATCATTCACATTTACATACTTGAAATTCTCCAATCACTTACAAGAATCAGTTTGATTAAATTCTTTTTACTCTGATACATTTATACTGAATTCTTTGTAAAGAATCGAATCTCAAACAAGAGTTGAGAAATCTCAGATTCTAACAAAACAATCTCTTCATTATTGTAAAACTCAAACTATAAGAGTTAAGTATAGTTTGGGGTAGATTGTAAGAAATCCTATCAAGGTTGGTAGGTGATTTGATTAATCTCTTTCTGGGTGGAATTAGATTAAGTTATGTAACAAAGATCAAGGTTGATCTAGGCTAGGTGCTGTAAAACCAAGAAGGTTCTTGTTTTAAACACTTAGTGGAAAATCTCACAATTGTGAGGACTGGACGTAGCCCAAGTTGGGTGCACCAGGATACATTTGTGTGTGGTATTTCTTATCCTTTACGTCTTTATTCAGTTTGATTGCTTTTCAATATTAAAAATACAAAACTGTTTTTCTGTTTTGCAAACTAATCTGAACGTTCTTCGTTTTCTGATAAACCAAGAACGTTCTCCTTTTTTCTACTCCCTTAACCAAGAACATTCTTGAGTTCAAATCTTAAGTTTTTTCATGAAATTTTAAAAAGGAAGATTTACAATTCAAACCCCCTTCCTTGTAAATCAATTTTGCTACTAAATGGCAATCATGATCTTCATATCACAATCTTAGCTACACATTGGCAATGGTTATCTTTCACCATCATTGACATGTGTTAGAAATCCAATGATGATGTGCAAATCACAAATCATCTAACTAATAACCCTAATAAATCTCTTGTAAAAACCCTAGAAGGTGATGACTACCCAAATTACATGATTTGTCATTCTACGTGCATCATATATAATTAGTTGATAGTGTAATATTTACACTAATTTTTTTACTAAAAAACATTTCATTCATTAAAAGTAATAGAATACATCGATAACAAACAATATAAATTTAAAGTCGTTAAATTGAGAAGGAAGAATATGTGAGCAAATTTACAACATTCATATTAATAGCGTAAAACGACAATATATTTACAAATGTGATAAACTTAAAGTATCTAGAATATTAATGTCTTCGAATCTGTAACGTTGAAAATATCATAGTCATTCGTTAAATTTGTAATTGATTGAAACTAATCTTTTAATCTGAACCAAACGAATACTACAACAAGATGAGAAATGAAACAACGTCGCATTAAGACAAAACAACGTTATGTTTAGACGATGAAATCACAAGTTGAATCGAACATTGTGGGTCGACAGAGGATACTGAATTGAATCGAACATATCCATTAAATCCTAAGTTTTTATTTGATCTATAATATATGTTTAATAATACGTAGATTCTAGAATTATTTGGGATTTTTTAAATGGATCTCTAAGTTAAAAAAATATTATAATTAGATATCCAAGCTATTTTACTTTTTCTTTTTTTAATTATGTCACTATATCAAAGGAATCTTAGTTAACGCTAACGTGAATTGTTACTTGTCAGTCAAGACAAGTTTTACAGCACAGTAAAAAATAAAGTGTGTATCTATCGGTATTATGAATTTTTTGATCAATAAATTTTTTTTGATTTGGTCACGTGTGCATTACTATAATATGTATTAAAATTGACTAAATTAAGAGTTTTGATGCATAAGTGATATTTCATTCAATTATTGGTGATTTAATTTTGATAATATCAAAACATGTTAATTTTTCAATGTCGAGTAGAAATCTCCGTCAACCAATATTACATGTCACTGTTTATTTAATGTCCACATCAATATCAAATAATATATCTAACTAATTAATTACCAACTTTTTTTAATAATACAAATAATTTGAATATTAAATGAGAAAAAAGAAAATAAATTCCCAGTATAAAGAACTGTGATTGTTATTAAAAAAAATAACAGTTTAAAAATAAGTATACAAACAATATATTGTAATTGAGTGACCTTATATAAAACTATTTTACATCATGGGCACATTACCATTAAACTCATATTAAATCCTTAGTTTATGTAAAATGTTTGGACCTTCTCTACTCCGTGTGTGTCTCGTTTTTTATTGTTGCCGTCGTAATTTTTGGCACTAAAGTTGAGACTACTCGTTAGTCGTTGGCCTTTTTGGATAAAGGGTCGAAAGATCGAGATGATTAGGTTGGTGCCGTGCCTTAGAGTCAGAGTTAGTTGCAACGTCTCTTAAAATGCACCTTAATTAAAAATGATAGATACTACTATTTGGGAAAAAGTGAAGGTAAATTAAGGAGCAGGTTACAAGAACCAATGATACAAATAGTAACTAAATCCTTTAACAGGTTAGGGGTGGTTTTGTGTTATATTTTTAACAATTACTTTTTGAATATTTTTCACTCAAATTACGGTTAATATTTTACTAAAAAATACATTCATTCAAATTAGTAGAAATTGCATCGATTAAAATTAATACAATTTAAAGTTATTAAAATTGAAAATAATAAATCTATAAATACATTTATAACATAAAAATTAATAGTATAAAACAACATAATATCTATAAATATGACAAAATCTATTAATATAAAAAAATTGAAATATACAAAATATTCATGCTTTTCGGAGTTGAATGTCGACAATGTTAAAATTATTAATTTGAATATATGTCAATTTGAACCAACGAATATCACAATAAAATAAAAAATCAAAACCACATTGCAAAAACGAAAAACAAAATTGCACTAATGTGACAAAATCACATAAAATAAGGAGAAAAAGTATATATATATATATATATAATTATAATGAATTTGTAATTAGTTATAGTCTATGCTAATTTTCATATATTTTGGCTCTTAAAAAAAAATTGGTCATGTAAAAAAAAAGTTCAAATTGTAATGATATCACTTATCACATGTCCTATTCTGATGGGTTAACAAAAAAATTCCAACAAGTAATTTTTTTTAAGATGATAATGTACTATTAAGATAATAATGACATTTTGAAAAATTAGTTTGTTTAAATGATTTATCATTTAATAATCAAATTGTATTTCAATTAATTTTTATATTTTTGGTTAATTTATAAGAAAAACATTAAGATATCAATAAAGAAACAGATTAAGTTAATTAAATATTAACATAAAAACATTGGATAATTTTCAAAATCCTCCTATAAATCTTAAATCGTGATTATTAGAAAATTGGCGAGGAGCGATATATACTACTGTAATGCATCAGTGGCCACCATGTGTAATGTTGGTGTTGCGGTAACATGGAATTCTCAATCTTTAGTATTTGCATTACAAGATTCTCCTCTCAAGCAGTGACCAGTGCAAGCTAACATGGAAGAGAAACAAACACTATAATAAAGTGTAAATTCAAAAAATGAAAGCCACTAACATTAACACAAGAGACACAAGTGGCAAAAAGATTAGGGTCTTTTTCATTCATGTTTTTTTATTTTCTACTTTTAATGTTTATTTTGAAATATAAATAAAAAAAATCACTTCACTTTAGTCTTTGTTTGATGAAAAGCAACAAGATATATTATAAGCTTTTATTTTTTAATAAGCAAATGAAATTGATGCGGAGTATTAAAGATACTAATAGATTACAAGAGAAGAATAGATAGATTAATTACAAATTTTGTAAACATGACTTTGCATTAACACACTGGTCATATAACTAAACACTAGCACATGTATAATAAAGCTAACTGATACATATACAAAACTCAACTCATTTGAATATTAAATAAAAGAATTGTGTGATTTATACAAAATAATAATAATAATAATAATAATAATAATAATAATAATAATAATAATAATAATAATAATAATAATAACTACTGTGTGTTTTATATTACTTTTAGTTCAGCTCATTCATATTAAAAGATAAATTTTCGCAACTACTATCTATCATAAGAATTCATTATCCTCCCAGTTCATTCATATATTCTAACTTCAATTAAATTTATGCATTTTTTACTATAAGTTTATGTATTTATATTTATGATCTGTTGAGTAATTGAATTTTTTAGAATAACCACATAATATTTTAGGTTTAGGGAATCCCTTGCGTAAAAAAAAAATTTATAGACGAGAAACATAATTAATATTAATAATTAAAATAATTAAAGAAAAAGAAAAGTGTTTTTATTTTCTTAACCTATAAAGATTATGTGTGGCGACGAAGAGGATATTAAGTTCAATCGAAATATACCCATTAAATCCTAAGTTTAACGGGGATTAGTCTTAATATATGCTAATTTTAACATGATCACAAGAGACACAAGTAACAAAAAGATTAGGGTCTTTTTCATGTTTTTTATTATTTACTTTTATTTTTTATTTTAAAAGATAAATAAAAAATATCACTTAACTTTAGTCTTTGTTTGATGAAAAGCACCCAAAATATATGATAAGTTTTTGAATTAAATAAGTTTTTTAGTTTATAATCTTTAAAAAAACGTATTCATTTTTAGTCCATATCTTAGATTTTATATGGATGGAATTAAAAATATCAACTTTTTATTAAAAAAATTCAAAATACTGATTTAAAGTTATAGAAACTAAAAAGTTGGTAATTTTTTATAGAGATTAAAACGTTATTTTATCTTTTTTAATTATTAAAATTATATTTTTATTTTATTAAAATTAAAATAAGACTTTCAAAATATTTTGAGACGAGGCTTATTAATAAACTTTGTAAACATGACATTGCATTAACACACCAATCAAATGTATATCAAGTTAACTAATAATACATAAACCTATTGTGAATAACAAATAAACAAACCGTTGATAGCATATAATAGATGAGCCAACATATTGAATTTGAAATATTTGACAAAATTAACTGTTGAATATAAAATAATATTGAAAGATATTTTTAATTAATATTTCATTTTTTTAATTAAAATAACAAAAGTAAAAATAATACCCTATTATAAACTTAAATACTTCTTAAACCGACAAATAAAATATCAAAAAATGTTATAAACTAACGAAAAATACACTCAAAGAGAATGAACATTATTAAATATTTATATTTATACTTTAATTATATTGGTGTATACTTTTTAACCTATGACCTTACCAAGTATTAAAATGTAGCCTAGACAAATATTCAATTTTTTTAAAAAAATTATTATTAAATAAAATAATTTAATAATCATATACTAAAATGTAAATAAACTTTACATAAAAGTTTGATCTAAAAGAGACTTTTACAATACATTAAAAAATTAATATGTTTTAGTACTATTAAAATTAAATCATTAATAGTTGAATGATATGTTATTTATATATCAAAATTTTTAATTTAGTCAATTTTAATAGATACTATAGTAATATATACGTAGACAAATTAAAAAAAAAATATTGATAAAAAATTCATACTACTGATAAACATTTTATTTTTGATTGTATCTCTAAAATTTGTCTCATTTTACACATAGTGCTTCAGAAAATAAGGACTGTCTTTTGCATCGTACCGTATGATTACTATCTTGAACATGTCTCAAACTTCTTTGTTTGTTTATAAATTCCTCTAAGTTGTTCGTTTGATCTCTTGGCCAAACCATGATCTTGTTATGGGAATTATAATCATTTAATAAATGTTGATGGGAGCAATTCAAGTATTAGATCTATTGAGTTCAGTGCTCATCTTGATCAAGTTGATAGTTTGTGTCTGTTCTCTTTGTTAATTTTCCTATTATTATGTCTCACTATTTCCAAAATAAAAAATAAAGATTTAAATGTAATACGTAAAACTTATTGAGTTCAAAAAGAATTTTTAACATCTACATGATTTGATAAGAAAATAAATAGATAGATAGATAGTCTACCCAAACTAATTTTACATTAAAATCATATTACGTATATCTTGTTTGGTAAAATACCTGACTCTCATTATATTAGTTTATAGTTACAATACATGTCTCTAAAATTTAAATTTACTTATTATGGAGAGTCAAACTTTGAATGTGATATATAGTGGACTTCTTCCACTTTATAAATTAATTTATGAGATTGAATTAAATTAAATTCAAATTTATAGATGCTATCAAAGTTTATTTTAGATCTATATTGATTTAATTGAGAGGTTGAATTAATATCTTAAACTCAAGCTTACTTAGCATTAAAATCTTTGATTGAATAAAGAGTGAACTCTAGATAAAAAAAAAAATATAATAATATAAAAAGAGAAGAAAAAGAAAAGAAGGTTGAATCACATCACAATCACAAGCCATGTGCCAATGGGTCACATATTATATTTTCATTTGTAAAAAAGTAGTAAGTGTGGAAAACAAAGAAAGATCTAACTAAGATGTATGGGGAAGGAAGGAACTAAGAAAGTGGGCCATGACCATGAGAAATAAAACCATGTGGGTATCCCATCCATCCATCTATTTCAATGGATAGTATCACGGTCTAAAATAAATAAGACTTAAAGATTTATTCAACATTTTTAATGAGATTTATATTAAAAAAAAAATTCAATTATACAAATTGAGACTTATAACATATTAAATATAATATCAATTTTATTTTTTTACCATTAGATGAAAACACTGAATTCTCAATATAGTCATCATCATTTTTAATTCTTTCTGACACTCCCACCTCAACAAAAACAAATAACAATAATCAAACATGATCTTAGAAGAAAGAAAACATAACCAAGCAAAGCAACCATGTGCAGATCTAAAAAACCAACACAATCAATAGCCATAACCATTGCATTGCAAACTTCACTTCACAACACTTTGAACTAAACCATTTACTGTTCTAGATCAACCAACCATGATGAATGGTAGGAATGGAAGGGAGTCTTTGTATGGATCCCTCAATCATCACCGACGAAGCAACACCTTCAATAATGCTAATGGAATTTCCAACAACCACGATGATACCCTTGATCTCTTCTCCAACAATCGTCCTTCTCTCTCTCTACCTTCTTCAGATGACTCTTCTGATGGTGCTTCACTACCCCTTTTATCTCATTCTTAATTTCTCGAAAAAACATGTTTTTGTTTGATTTTAGTTTCTTAGTAATGAAAAGGATGTCATGTCTGGTTATGTCAATTAAAAAAATAAAGTAGCTTTATTTTTATTAAATAATTATAATTATAGATTGTGGATAATTGTTATTCATTAAGAAATTACTTGATTGTGAAAATTGTTTTTTTTTTCTTTTTATGATGTCATTAAATTTTAAGCTATGGTTTCCTAATTAGGCTATGATTTCTGCAATTTTTTTTTTGTTTCTATTTTTTTTTTCTTTATGAAGTTATGTGATAGTAATGGTAATTGTGATTGGTATTTGTGGATTCAGTTTCTGTGAAACTGGGGAGACTCTCAGTTGGAACGGCGAAACCAGCGGCTAGAAATGGGATTGAAGATCTGTTGTCATCTGCAGAAGGTGGAAAGCATGATTATGATTGGTATGTATGCATGCTACATTTACATTAACTTCGTCATGATCTGTCATTAGTAGGTTGAAGATGGCCTAAATAAGAAAGAGGGAATCAAATAGATGTTAATGTTTTTATGTATATTATTGTTGGATTACATCATTTCAGATCATTCCTAGATCTGGAATTAATTGCAGATAAATTTTTTATTGTGGAACTCTTAACCAAATCAATTACATTTTTATTACAATATTTTAGTTGCTGGCTTACTATTTGAATTGTAGTGAGAGAATGCTACTCTAAATCATTCAAGTTATATAAATTATCGCGTGTACGCGTGTGCGTGATGAAGTAAAATTACTATTGGTTGCCTAGTTTGTAACTATAATCACTGTTTTATGTTATTAGGCTTCTCACTCCCCCAGGGACCCCTGTTTTTCCAACATCAGAAGGTGAATCCCAATCAACCTTGGCGCCTCCAAGAAGAAGTATGAGTAGATCAACTTCTACCACTAAGGTCTCAAGGGTATGTGTGGTCCTCATAGTTTATATCTATTCTTTGTAGGAAAAAAAATTCGTGTATGTTACTGGTATTCGTGCTTACATATTTGTTCTGATGAGGGTAGGACGATGAAAATGTTATGTATGTTTTGTTTCCTAAGTTGGTTTCCTTAATCAATATGCCTATGACAATTCACCAGTTAGTAGCTTTGATTACTTTAATGTGTAAACCTTTAATTTAGTCAATGAATTATCATCCTCTCTCTTATTTGATCGTTAAACTATATAAATGCTATAAATAGCCTCTAAACTATTCTAGATCAATCAAATTAGTCTTTGAACTATCACTTTCTTCTATTTTTTAAGGTAATCGAGGGACTAACTTGATAGATTGAAAATTGTTAAGAGACTATTTATTATGTTTTTATAGTCTAGGGATCAAACAGAAGAAAGAACGATAGTTTAGGGACCAAATTGAAGGTTTACTCTTACTTTAACCGCAGTCTGTTTAACTGATATTTGAGCATATTGATCACTCGAAGAACTAATTTTTAATCATGTTTGTTTCAGCTTTCAGTGTCACAATCTGAGAGCAACAATCACTCTAGACCAGCAAGAAGCAGTTCAGTGACTCGTTCTTCAGTCTCCACTTCACACTCACAATACAACAACTATTCTTCAAACAGACCCTCCTCCACAAATATCCTTAACACAAGCTCAGCCTCAGTTTCATCTTACATTAGGCCATCTTCCCCCGTAACCCGTTCGACATCTTCAGCAAGGCCTTCCACTCCTACCTCCCGCCCAACAGCATCAAGGTCCTCAACACCCTCAAGAGTACGTTCAGTTTCCACCAGCTCCGTTGCAGACAAACATAGACCAACATCACAAAGCTCAAGGCCATCCACTCCTAGTTCTAGGCCTCAGGTTCCTGCAAACTTACATTCCCCATCTGCACCATCAACTCGGTTGTTATCCCGACCTTCTACTCCCACTCGTAGGAGTTCATTACCATCTCTATCTCCTTCGCCTACAACAAGTTCATCAACTTCAGCTGGACGTGTTTCATTGAATGGACGTAGTTCGGCACCAACATCACGGCCAAGCTCACCAAGTCCACGAATCCGGCCCCCACCACAGCCTGTTGTTCCACCCGATTTTCCCCTTGAAACACCCCCGAACCTTAGAACAACATTACCTGATAGGCCAGTCTCCGCAGGCAGGTCCCGTCCTGGTGCTGGAACTTTGAAGGCAAATAGTTCTGAAACTCAAGCCTCCGTTAATATGCCAAGGCGACATTCATCTCCTATTGTCAGTAGGGGGAGATCAATAGAACCTCCCAGTAGAAATCGTGGCTTTGCCAATACCAATAGCCATCATGCCGATCATGTTCCTGAGCCTAGGAAAGTTTCACATGCTCCCGAGGTAGTTGCAAGGAAAACGGTTAAGGCCTCACCCTCAACCACTGCAACTGACAACTCTGGATTTGGGAGGAGTATCTCGAAGAAATCCTTGGATGTGGCTATCAAGCACATGGTTTGTATACTTAGTCCTGCAAGATTAACGATAAAAATTTATTGATTAGACTCTCAAGTCTCAACATTCAGCAGTTTCAAATTAGGTTGAAGCTTTATAGCAGCAACCTAATTTAAATGAAAATCATGCCCCAAATGATGCAGCTATCTATGTCATTAATGCTATGTTTCATCATTCACCTTGTGATACTTCATAAATTAGACTGGTCTCATTATATTTTGGCTGTGATACTAAGATACAATTAAGTAGATTTTCCCTCTGTCCCCTTACAAAAACTAAAAGCATGCATTAAATGATTTTTTTTTGCTAAATAAATTAAGGGTAAATGACTCTATACTTTTCTAAATTATTGTTCTTAATATGTGTGTCAAAACGTTAAAAGACTAAAGATCAAGAACAAAGGGGGTAACTTCGCTATTAGGCTGTGTCAACAAAAAGCATTCTTTTGGTTGCTGAGTCTTACTTCAAGAAGATGCATGTTTCGCGCATGTTCATTCTATCTCCCAAACCTGATTTACCATGTACTTTTCTGTTTAACAGGATATAAAGAACGGCTCAGGAAATCTTCGTGCACTATCGAGCACTACACTCTTTCCGCAAAGTATTCGAAATTCCACTCCCAAGAGCCAGTCTCATCGTGCTTCAAGTGCTCCAAATGGAAACCTGCTAAACAAAAACAATGGAGCTAATTTCGATGTGGGAAACGGTATCAATAGGAATATGATAAAAGGAAGAGAGATAGATGAAAGACAATACTCAGCAAAATTGAGTGATATCGACATCTACGAAAGTTCTCGTTACGACGCGCTCTTGCTTAAAGAAGATTTGAAGAATACAAGCTGGCTGCATAGTGTTGATGATAAATGTGATCAAAGCTCTTTATTTGATAATGGATTTGAGAACCTGCCTGAGCCTTTTGGCCTCTTATAGCATCTATAAAGGTTCTGCTTGATGCATTTGTAACATGCTATTTATGTTCTTATTCTTATCTCATTTCGTTTATTGGAAGGATGGGATATTTCAACTTATAAAGCTCCAAATGAAAAAAAAGTAAAGATGCATTATATGTTTTCTGCAATATGCAGAGAAATCAGTGGATTTGACTTTGATCTTATACATATACAAATAATGCAGGAAAGAAAAAGATTACATGATTTTCAGGAATGTGATGTTTTGTGCAAACAATATAGTTGAGTGTATATTTTCCCCTTGGCAATGAACACTATGGTTGAGTTTAGTTGCATTTTACAATTCATAAATTACTCTTCCTTCTCTATGAAATGCTTGAATTACACTCATGTCCTCTTTTATTTTTATTAAAATCTACACTTCTCTCCCCTGATATGTAAATTACATTTTAGTCCATTTTAACACAAATAGATACATCTTTAAATGACAATGAATGACTTTGAACAATACATCTAGTAAACAAACTTCTTTCTTGATTGCTTTCAATATCATTGGCAACTAACTTTGAGCAATTTATGGGACTGTATATCAAGTTTCTCTTAGGAGAGACTGGTGTAATTTTCTCATCTAGTTCTTAGTGCTTTTTACTATGTTTTTCTTTATATTCTTTCAAAAAAAAATTTATTTAAATAAAAATATTTTACAAAACTTTTTAATCTTTTTGGAAGTATATTAAATATCTAATAAACATCTTTATTTTATAGTCAAACATGTACCATGAAAATAATTGTTGTTGCAAGTGACAAATGAGTTTGAATGTACAAAAGTAATGTCCATACACAATATTTTTAGTAAATCATATTTGTCTAATAATTTAAATGTTTCTAAAGGGAGACTAGCCAATCTGTGTTGGCACATATGGTTGTATTATATACTTCGCTTACATTTGTACATTTGTTGTTACTTAGATTCAAGTCCGAACTTTTTCAACTTGTAAGTTATATGTAAATACGTATCATAATTTTTTGTTGAAATTGATAGTTCTTCATGACCTTGTAAAAGGGTGTGCTCCTCTAATTTATTTATTTTTCTTTAAAAAAAAGACATCTTTTGTAAATTTATAATAATAATAAATAAATAAAACAGACCTGACGGTAATGTTCAAAAAGTAGAGAGAGATAGAGAAAACAAATTAAAAAAAAAAAAACGATAATGAAGATAATTCTAGTAAAATGAGGAGTGTAAAAATTTAATTGCTTCTTTTTGTTTTTGAGTTCTTAGTTGGGAGGCCCAAATGAGTAAAAAAAATAAAAGTTAAAAGGCCCAAAAATGATTATCAAAATGTAGGTTAATTCATTGATGATTCTCCCAAAAGTGGGCAGAATTTAAGAGAATTTGGGTAAACTATCGTTTTAATTCATAAAAGTATAGAACACTGTCATTTTGGTCTCTAACTCAATAAAAATTTCAAATTAGTGATCGAATTATCAAAATGCCAGTCAGTTTAATATGACACTATAATAGTCATAGATTATTTTGACAGTAAATTGTATTTTTCAGATACTTTTATGATAATAAATTATATCTTTTAGAAACTATTTTAATGATTCGAGAATTAATTTGAGATTTTTTTGCTTAGTTAGGGACTAAAATGACATAGTTTTATATTTTTAAAGATTAAAATGATGGTTAACTCTCTAAATCATCATTAAAAAAATAGTTTTGTTATTTGAACTTTAAACACACCAAAATTGATATTGTATCTAGACACCATAGTAATAATGTGAATGTCAAACTTCAGGAGAGAAAAAAATCATTCAAAGAAAGAGAAAAATAATATAGACTAAATAGCACTCGTGATCCCTTAACTTAATTTCAGTTAACGTTTTAGTCTTTTATCTTTTTTTTTTTTCCGATTTGGTCCTTTATTTTAATTTTAGGTGACAATTTAATCTTTTATGTTTTAAACTGTTAACAATATTATCATTTTTTTTTACAAAAATTCAAAAAATTCATCAAAAATTTCAATCAAAACCCATAAAATTAATTATATTCTTTAATATAATACAAATTTCATCAAATTTGTAACTCAAATATTCAAATAAACTCATATTTTTATTCTTTATTTGATTTTTAAAATTTCATCTCTAACAACATCAAATAAAAAAATAAAAATATGAATTTATTTGAAGATTTGAGTTATGAATTTGATAAAATTTGTATTATATTAAAGAATATAATTAATTTTATGGGTTTTGGTTGAAAATTTTGATGAATTTTTTAATTTATTGTAAAAAAAAGGATAATATTGTTGACATTTTAAAACATAAAAGATCAAATTATCACTTAAAATTAAAATAAAAGACCAAATCGATAAAAAAAAAAAAAAGATAAAGAGACCACGGGTGCTATTTAGTCAATAATATAAAATACGAATTAATAAAAGTGTTAGATGTTGCTATTTATGTCAAATAGATATTTCATAGCATGAAAGGTATTGTAATAAATATCATATATCATTTATAAGCTTATATTACTACTATGTATGGGGACTACCTCAACATGTATAAAACACTACAAAATTTGTGCATTGACTTGAGTATGTATTTGTCTTGTAGTACTGTCATCTTTGTAAGTTAAAATTCAGCACTCAATTGAACAACAATTTCACTGCCTCTTAACTGTGTCTTAAATAATGAAATATCAACATCTAGTAACATTTCATAATGGGTAAATCTTCCATTCAAACAAATATATGGACCACAAAGATAGTAAAACAAATGTTTGCAGGCTTAGACTTTAGTTGTGGTCCTTTCTAGGGTGGGACGAGACCTTTTTTTTCTTTGACTGGAAGGGACAAGACCTTAATATACACATCATTTTCACTTCAATAAGGCAATGCTACCATATCAAAACCATAGATTCAGAAAGTTTGTCCCTTGGTCACTAATAATACCACCCTATTTCCCATTTAATTCACAACTTGGTATTCAAATTCCAAAGCACATAAAAAGAGGGAAGACAAATCCAATTTAAAGTTACAAACTTAAGGCACGATATAGAAACTGTTGTGTCCCTCACTCTTTCAAAGTACTGAGTAAACATCACTTAATCAGTCAACACTAAACACCCTTTGCACAGTTTTAATAGTTTTTTTTTCATAAAAAATATTTAATTATAATTTTAGTTCTTCTATTTTATTAATTTTTGAATTTTGATCTTCACATTTTAAATTTCGTAATTTTAATTTTTTTTAATTTTAAAATTTCTGAAATTAGACCCAACTTTAAAATTAAAGATGATGTGGCAATTTATAGTTTGATATTTATTGCTTATGTGAATGTCACATTAGATTTTTTAATTAAATGAGTTAAATAAATTATTTGTCCTTAGAAAATTTTAAAAAATTATTTTTAGTCCTCGTTAAAATAATCACATACTTTAGTCTTTACAAAATTATTATGCAAGCAGTTTTAGTTTCTGTTGTAGCATCATCAAATGTTTTAGAATGACTGTTTTGCATACATATTTACAACATATGACATTTAAAAATTTATATTTAATTTAGTTAAAAAAATTATATGTTTGTACAAATAAACTTTTAATAATATTATAAATCCGCTTATAAAAAATCATTCAAAATATAAAATTAAAGTATATTTCATTTCAGCAACGAATAAAACAACTTGCAGAATAATTTATAGGAATTAAAAATTTATTTAATTCTAAATATATTAACAATTTATTTTTAATAACTTAAAAAGTTTAATTAAATTAATAAATAATTAAAATTTTCTAAACTCCCTCCTTCATTATGGCCAACAACATTGCTCATCATCAACACCATCACAAGTTCACAACCTCTATAGATAACATGACTTCAACTTTGTACGTTGATGTTGATTCCCCAACATTTTTAATACTACTAATTTATTTATTGGCTCCATTAATTCAAACGCCGTCACCAAAAAGTTCTTTTCAATGTTGTTTTCACTTGAAATCTTTCAACATTTGCAAAAAAAATTATAAGATCCAAAAATAAAAATAAAATTCAGAAGATTCCAATCGTGTTGCTGATGAAAAATTGAAAATGTAAATGTCCAGATTTAGAGAAAACCAGCAATCTAGATCTGCTATTTGAAAAGGAGGAAACAAAAAAAAAACGTTGAACTTGATCTAGAGAGAAAAACGTGAAAATGAAAAAATATTGTCTTGAATACAATTAAACTTAAAAAGAAATATGTTTTTAACCTTTTATGTGGATCTTAAGGTTCAACGACAATTTTTAATAAAAAAGTTATGTTCTACTGTAATAAATTGGCAAAAATTTAACCAATATTTTGGTATAGTAGATAAATTCAACTAAATAATAATAATAATAATAATAATAATAATAATAATAATAATAATTAAATACATGCATACAATATTTTGCACATAACAATTACTCACTATGTTCTAAAATAATTATCCTTTTTTTCTATTCCAATGAAATTTTAATTTCTTTTTATCAATTATATTCTCTAATAAATATTATATCAATTTATTATCTTTCAATTTTGCATATATGATAATTAAAATTAATCAATGATTTATTGGTACTTAGGTAAAAAAAAAAATTTATTTATCATATTTTCTTCTTAATATATATGAAATAGTCAAATACAACAATAATTTTGAGACAAATAGAATAAATTCAGAATAATATGTCTCACAACAATTATTTCATTTGTCATTTTTTTTATCTCAAATTATTTATCATATTATAACATAAATTACAATTAATAAAAATATTTCAATAAATAAAATTTATTTTATTATTATTATTGAAATCAGCTAATTTTTTTTTTTAAATTGTGCACAACCAAATAAAATTTTGCAGTGACCAATTCGTAGAAAATGGGAAACAGCAACGAAACCCATACCTTACTTTCCATCGAGATCTGCAGTCACAAATAAGTTTCATTCAAAGTTTTATATTATAAATAAATCATAGTAATTGTTATGATTATTATAATCAAACATTTATAATAATCTGAAAATTATTATTAATTAATAGTACAGAAATCATGTATATCTCTATTCAGTTGTCTAACCTCAATTCAAAAAATAGAATTATTATGTTTATGATACATGGCATAAAGATTGTATACAATTGGTTGGACATATTAGCCAATCAAAGACACATCACTCCTTTAAAATATAAATTGTATATGTACACAACAAAGATTTATTTACAAATAAAATAATAAAAATTATTTAATGTTAATTGGTTTAGTATATGAAGGCGTGTAGTTTAAGCTGAGTATACTATATAAGCTTACTTGAACGTTAAATGCCTGCCTCCTAAATCATAAACAAAAAAATTAAAATTACTAAAACATTTTCATAATTTCACATGATAGCTAGCATAGTATGATAATTGATAACTAACTATATAGTAGTACTATACTATAGTGCTTTTTTTTTAATTAACAAGCTTTTCTTTCTCTATGGTTTTGTGTCTGCGTGTTCCTGAAGATATGCCGTTAAAGCTTGTCCTTGCTTCCTACCTCTTGGCCGTTACCACCACAAATCACACTACTTTAACAAAAATAACTTTTCTTGACACATCAATAAAATCACAAATTAACATGTTACTTACATATAACTAAATTTGTTAGGGAAACAAGTGGAGATTTTCATAGTCTGAACAAAACAACTTGATGATGCCACAGTCCTACTTTGTCACTATACAAATTTTGTTACTACTACTTGTGTTACCTCAAACTAAAGCTGATCTAAATTCAGAAAAGCAGGCACTTCTTGATTTTATTGATGCAGTTCATCATGGTGAAAAAGTCAATTGGAGTTTTAGTACCTCAATATGCACTTCTTGGGTGGGAGTTACATGTAGTCCTGATGGTTCTCATGTCTGTTCCGTGAGGCTACCGGGCGTTGGATTGCGTGGTTCTCTCCCGGAAAACACCATTGGTAAGTTACATGGTCTCGTCGGTCTCAGTCTCAGGTCTAACACTTTGAGTGGAAACCTTCCGAGTGACATATTTTCCCTTCCTTCTTTAAGATTTTTATATCTTCAACATAACAACTTTTCAGGTCATATTCCTGATAATTTGCCCCCTCATCTTATGTTTCTTGATTTGTCCTATAACTCTTTCACTGGAAAAATTCCAAGCATAATCCAAAACTTGACATATCTAATAGGACTAGACCTACAAAATAACTCTCTCATAGGACCTATTCCTAATGTTGTTGATCTTCCTAATCTGAAGAGTTTGAATTTGAGCTTTAACTATCTGAATGGTTCAATTCCTTCAGGGCTTCATAAGTTTCATGCATCCTCATTTAAGGGGAATTTGATGTTATGTGGTGCACCTTTGAAACAATGTTCTTTAGCTTCTTCTACTCCTATTTTGTCTCCACTAATAGTGTCACAAAAAGTACCGAGTGACATCTCAAACAAGAAGCAGAATACATGGACAAAAGTTGCTATTGCTTTGGGAGTTTTAGCAGTGATGTTGATTCCTGTTCTTATAGTAGTATTCTTTTGTTTCAAGAAAAAAGTTGGTGAACAAAATGTTACACCTAAAGAGAAAGGGGAGAAGCTTATTATGGAGGAATTTGGAAGTGGTGTGCAAGAAAATGAGAGAAACAGGTTAATGTTTTTTGAAGGTTGTTGTTATAATTTTGATCTTGATGATTTGTTGAGAGCCTCAGCTGAAGTACTTGGGAAGGGAAGTTGTGGAACAACTTATAAAGCGATTTTGGAAGAAGGGACAATATTGGTTGTGAAGAGATTAAAAGAAGTGACAGTGGTGAAAAGAGAATTTGAACAGCAAATGGAGATTGTCCAAAGGCTTGATCACCACCCAAATGTGGTTCACCCTCTTGCTTACTATTATTCCAAGGATGAAAAATTAATGGTTTATGACTACTTCACAACTGGAAGCTTTTCCAAGTTATTGCATGGTAAGTAATTACTCTCATTTTGAACTTTTTCTTGTATATGAGATTCAAGGATGCCAATGTCATAAATCATAGAAATCAATATATATGTTATCAACATTGTGCGATTTCGTTCTATGAGATTCCGATTGTGCAAATTAGGTGCTCCACATATTCCAATTGTTGCAATTAGATCCATCTATTAATTGTCAAATTTTTAATGTTAGGAGTTTGTGACAATGTCCTTCGGTCACGTAGGCTCCTAGCATTAAAAATAATGAACAAATAATCTTATTGTAACAATTGAGATACCTAGAGAATCCAATCCACACAATTAGAACCTAGAGAGAAAAATTGCACAATCATAATACCTAGAGAACCAAAAGTACATTTAAGCATTTTATTATGTATGATTGATTAGAAATGGTATTTTGCATTCCGTTTGCTTGTTGTTTCATTTTCTTACTATGTCATATGAAACATGATGATAGGATCAAGTGAAATGGGACGAACTCCACTAGATTGGGATTCCAGATTGAAGATCATGGCAGGAGCTGCTAAGGGCATTGCTCATATCCACTCAGCCAATGGAAGGAAACTTGTCCATGGCAATATAAAATCATCCAATGTGCTTCTCTCAATAGATCTTCAAGGCTGCATATCAGATTTCGGACTAACACCTCTAACAAGTTTATGTGTCTCCCCCAAAAGTCCTCCGGGTTACCAAGCACCGGAGGTGAATGAAAGCAGAAAAACCACACAAAAATCTGATGTATACAGCTTTGGCGTTCTTCTTCTTGAGATGCTGACTGGGAAAACGCCAGTTCAGTATTCAGAACATGATGATGTGGTTGATCTTCCAAAATGGGTTCAATCTGTTGTTAGAGAAGAATGGACTGCTGAAGTGTTTGATCTTGAGCTAATGAGATATCCAAACATTGAAGAAGAACTGGTGCAGATATTGCAACTGGCAATGGCATGTGTAGCAGTGATGCCTGATACAAGGCCTTCAATGGAGGAAGTCGTTAAGATGATTGAAGACATCAGAGCATCCATTTATTAGTACCAGTTACCATTCATAGAGAACAAGTTCAAAGTATATTCATTGCCATGTTTGATTAGTACCTATTCAAGATTGATTTGAGGTCTTAGCATCAAAAGAAAAACACCTATACTTAATCACCTTGCCATTTTCTTTTTACCTTCACATGATAGCTTTAACTCTAACGTGTAAAACCATACTAGAAATAGATCAAATTTTTTAAACGAAGTATAATCGTATTTTGATGGTATTAATAGAGAAAAGACTATTTATTTTACTGTTCCCTCAGCTATATAAACACAGAAGTGGGAAAATGTTGTATTTCATAAAAAGCTTGTCATCACAAGACTTATGGCTGATACACCAATCACCAAAATGAATTATTAGATCACATCTATCAAATGTGTGCTTGGAATAGCTTATTTAAAGACGATTTGAACTTATAACATAAACACTTAGAGTTTGTGAAAATAGTTTATAATACTCATTGGTCGTTTTCAGCACACTTCACTAAATTCACCAAGATATACTATTAAAAATAACTTATAACTTATATGAAAATAATTCAACAACATTCTCTCATTATAGAAATAACTTTCATATGAAGATTATATGATAAACATTTATTCAAAAAGTTATCCAAATGCACCCTTGATTCTTACTCATGATGCAAAATTTAAAAGATATCATTTCCAACTATGAAAGCAATACGATATAAAACTATATACTCCTTTCAGGTACAACATTTCCTAATGTTCAAAGAACTGGCATACAGATATTAAAATGGCCCAATTTGGCCCAAACCTATATTGGTATTCTAACTAATATAAGTGAGGTTACTATATGTTATGGACTGCCATAAAAAAAATGTCACTGTATGTATCACTCATTATTAAAAATCAATTACTGGTGTTTGATGAATTTTGGTTGATCAAGTCCGCACCACTAACATACTTGGCAAAAAATGATATCAGACGAAATGGAGCACCAATAAGAGGAGCATCTGTTATTGGCACATCATCATCACTTTCCACATTCTTGGCATCTTGCAGCTGTAGATCTCTGGCATCATTATCATCTAGTGGAATTTGAACAATTTCTTCAGTATCATCGGGTACAGGTGAAGAGTTTGAAATTACCCCAATGGCGTGCTCGGTACGAATAGAGTCTCTATTATCATTCCCCGAAGTCTTTTTCAATGAATCTGACTCCGGTACTGACATAGACGTAATCTCAGATGATTCTTCAGGTTCAGGAATGGCAACACCAGAAGGTTTAACAAATTCAGTCAACCCTTTAGGTTCGGTAACTCCAGAAAGTCTAATTTCAGTGTCTCGTCGATCCAGCTCAACACATAGCTTGTGGACCTGAGAATATATTTGGCTTAAGAACACATAATACTATCTAAAAAATCCAACTGAACCAAACTAAATCCTACTAATACAAGGGAGAAAAATATCAAATCTTTTAGCAAGTCGTTACAAAATCATCAAGAACCCAGCATATTTACCTTCTCAACAAGTTCAGCATTTTCCGCCATCAATTTTTCCACTAACATATAGGCCTCCTCATTTTCAGAAGCACGGTTCTGTCCATCGTTAAGCAAAATACAGTCAGGCAACATAAAAGGCAAGGAAGGAGTACAGATTCTTCTTCCTCCTCCCTACTTCAAGTCATGAACGCACTTTACAAGTTTATAACATGTATCTAGTGCTCATCATCATTTTCGGAATAAAATTTAAGTATATAACAAGTTACAGTAAAAAAAATCCCTTTCCACAATCATATATAACTAGCAATGATCCTTTCCTTCTATTAAAGATGTCAAAAAACTGTACTTTCATGTGAATGAATATCTACTGTAGATTTTAAACATAAAAGATAACACAAACAAACCTTTGCAGATGTGTCCTGTGAAGCAGAAGAAGAGCTGCTGTTTTCAAGATTCTGGATTGTTGAATGAAGACCTGACACATTTTCCTTCAATTGCTGGTTTTCTAGCCAAAGATTATTCCTGGACTCCTCCAACTCTGCCACCTGCCAAGCTTTGTTTTTAATTTCCATATCAGAATTAACACAGGTTTGTTACAAAATGGACATGACCAAATGACAATATACGACGGTAATTCATCAAGCCAAGGTTTAAAAATTACGGGAGTAGAAAAAAAATAAGACTTCACTAAAGAAGAAAATCTTCAAGATTGCCAAAAGAACATTCAGCCAAAATGAAGGTATTGACGAATCGGTATTCAGTACCGAAACAATATAGCCTGAACTGTTACAGAAATTAGCCAGAATGTCTAATTAAGAAAAGTTGAGGGATATTTATGTTATGTTAGTCATTCACACACAGGTGAACCTGCTTTGGTGCTCATAAAACTACTCAAACCAGTTATGGCTCACTAGCAATAGCCAGACCATTCTATATTGTTAGTAACCTGATTCCAAAACATAATCATGAGAAAATTAAGTATAATGATACCTGAAAGTAATGATCTATAATACTTCCTTAGGTTTTTCAGCATAAAATATTCAAGTATAATTAATTGGAAATACATTATGTACATACCTGCACTTGCAGCATGCCGATGTTTCCTTTCAGATTTGAAATAACTTCTTTAGTTGAGTTCTGCAAATAAAACACAATATTCCTCCTATAAGAGACGGAATCACAAGAAATAGAGTACATATTTAGCATTATTCTGCTGAGTCGTCTCCTTAGAAAACCAGAAAACTGTTATGATGAAAATTTGATGCTTTCAATTCAAGAAAAATGAAAGCGTACAATAACACATTCGAAAGTAGAAAAGTTAATACCGCTTCCTCAACAAAAGAACTCAAATCAATCTCCTGAAGATTTATTTTTCGCTCTAAACTCTCCTGTAAAATAATGTATATTGGATTTAGAATTTCGACTAAACTTTCACTAACACAAAAAAAAAAAGGAAAAGTAAGAAATACCGTCAGAAGAGGCAATCAGCTAAGGTAAATAAACAATAAATGTAGAAAATAAGTGGAAGAAGTAGTTCTAACCACTTTGAGGTTCAAATTGGTTTTTTCATTCAGCAACTGATTGGTTTTTTCAATATATCCAATCTGCATAACATATAGTATTGAATATGAAATATCTTGATAAATCATTTTTCAAACTCCATGCTCCTAGGTCTTTTAAAAAGAAAAAATGCTTAGCCACACACCTCGTTTTGAAGTATCTCACTCTGCAATTGTGCTATTCTCATTTCCAGACCAGTCTGTAGATAATCAAGTTAAATATACCAGTAAGTAGCTAAAAGATATGGATAACAAATTTAAATAATGCACAAGTGACATCTACACATTCATCAAAAATTGTTCTATTCAAATCCAAGTACTTCTTTTAAAAAAATATTTGCCACACAAAATTTGCTGCTGAGTATACCTAATGTACTAAACAAAAGTGAAGGTCACAAATTAAGCAAACAATATATACTAAACGCAATAAAACATGAGAGAGTTGACATGCTATTACCTCTTTCTCACTAAAGGAACTCAAATTTCTCTCCAGAAGTTTTACTTTTTGCTCCAAACCCTCCTGTGTAACAATGTATAGCAGATTTATAAAATTTAAACTACAATTCCATTAACAGAAAAATATTTAAAAAAAATATTCTTTTATAAGTAGCTAAGGGTGAAATCATTCAAGGTTAAATAAATGGTGATTGAAGGAAATTGAGAGGTTGATGAAGCTATGCTCAAAACTACCTTTTCATTTAGTAACAAGTTGATTTTTCCCACCAATCCAGCCTGCATATGATATAATATCAAATATTAAACATCTTGATAAATAAAAAAATATCTCCACAACAAGAGTCATCCACACATTCACCAAAAACTGTTCTATTCAAATCCAATTACTTTTTTAAAAAAAAAAATACCCGGTCAAAATTGGGTGCTGATTATATCTAATGTATTCTACGAAAACTTAAGGTCACAAATTAAGTAAACAAAATATACTAAATGCAATACGCATGATATAAGTGACAAGTTGTTACCTCTTCCTCATTAAAGGAACTCAATTTGCTTTCCAGAATATTTACTTTTTGATCTAAACCCTCCTGTAGAACAATGTATAGCTGATTTAGAATTTAAGCCACGATTCCATTAACCGAAAAATAATATGATTCTTATATAAGCAGCTACGACTGATGAAGCAAGGATCAAAACTACCTTTTCATTCAGTAACATATTGGTTTTTTCCACCAATCCAGCCTGCATATATGATACAATATTGAATATTAAACATATAAGCAATATCTCCAAATAAACGCTCCTAAATATTGTTCTTATATAAACAGCTAAAACGGGGAACCGGCTAAGGTTATGTAAACGGTGGATGAAGGAATTTACAATGTTGATGAAGCTAGGCTAAATACTACCTTTTCATTCAGTAACAGATTTGTTTTTTCCACCAATCCAGCCTGCATATGATATAATGTTAAACACCATGATAAACAATATCTCCAAATAAATGCTCCTAAATATTTAAAAAGAATATATGTATGTATTAACACACACTCACTCACCTCTTTTTGAAGTAAGGAATTATTCTCATTCTGCAATTGTGCCATTCTCACCTCAAGATCAGTCTGCAGATAATCCAGTTAAATATACTAGTTAGTAAGTAAACATATATAAGGAAAATATAATTCAGATAGTGTTTTTGGATTAGGTTATTGTTAGGAAATAATTGGTGTTTCACGGAGCTTCCTTGAGCATTTTCTCTTAAAAGACTACTTATTTCACCAAAATCGATCTTTCCCAGACATGATATTAGAGCAATCCGCACATTCATCAAAACAGTACAATTCAAATTTAATTACCTGCTTTTGTTTCTGTAATTCATTTTCAGTTTGTAATTTGTTGATAATCTCGTCCAAGGTAACCTGTACAAGAAAGGAAATACAAATGGTATAGATGAAAAAAAGTTATCATAAGAGATGTTATTAGAAGTAAACAAAATAAGCAGTTAAACAAATATCTCACTGATAAAACTTACAACACACTACCTCTTTATGAATGTGTTTATCAATCTCTTCTTTCAATTTTTTAATTGTCTCCTCTGCTAGGGTCTGCATAAAGATGGGTTATATGCATTCATACTAAAGAATATTTGTGACATAAGCATATACAATTAAATAAATCCGGTAGATGAAGCTTAATGTAAAACTACCTCTTTCTGAACGTGCACTTCATTTTCTTCTTTCAATTTATTTATTGTCTCTTTTGATATGGCCTGTTTTGAGATATGCTACACATTAAAACAAATAACAGATATTTCTTGGATAAAATTTAAAATATATTACCTCTTCCTGCATGTGAATATCGTTGTTCTTATTCAATTTTCTAATTGTATCTTCTAATATGACCTGTGGAATGATAGGCTGCACATATTATAAAAACTGAAACATAAGGGCTCAAACAAAGGATATATACTTTTACATAAAACACTACCTCTTTCTGAACATGCATATCAAGTTCTTTTTTCAATTTTCTGTTTTTCTCTTCTAGTGCAACCTGTGGAAAGATAGATTATATGTGTTGAAAGAAAGTTGCAAGCTATAAATATTAGTAAAAAAGAATAAATGTCACTCGGAAAAAAATTAAAATATATCACCTCCTTTTGCGCATGCATGTCCTTTTGTTCTTCCAACTTTCTAATTGTCTCTTCAGATACGGCCTGTAAATGATGGAAACATACGTGAAACTGGTATCAAAACATAAGTGATAGTATTTCTCAGGTAAAACATTACCTCTTTCTGAATGTGCATATTATTTTCTCCGTTCAGCTTCATGATTATCTCTTCTGACATGACCTTTGTATTGATAGTAGTATATATTATAAAAACATTGAGACGTATAATAAAACAAAGGACAGATATTTCTTAGATAAAATATTACCTTATCACAAATGTGTGTATTGTTTTCTTCTTTTAATTTCTGGATGGTCTCTTCTGATATAGTCTGTGGAGCGACATGATGTACAAGTTACAAAATCATTGTAGCATAGGTTCTAAAACAAAGGACAGAAATTTCTTCAGTAAAACATTACCTCTCTCTGAATGAGGATAGCATTTTCTTCTTTTAGTTTTCTAATTGTTTCGTCTGATATGTCCTGTCGAAAGAAAGCATATGCATATTGAAAATTTGAAAGTATCAAAAAAATAAAATAAAACTTTTAAGACATCTTCTACAAATTAAGTTTGTGAATATCACTTTCATTTCCCAAATTTTTAATTACCTCTTCTTTCATTCATGGCCTCTCAAAACGTAATTTCATTTAGTTTGGCAATGCACTCATGTCCAAAAATACTCAACTCAAACAAGAGACAGAGAGGGAACAAGGGAGATCTAATTTTTTATGAGCTTGTTTGCATAACATGGGAGATCAATTTTTCGGTCAGATATATCTTGCACAATAAGTCACACACACCTAGAAACACTACATAGAAACTAAATTAGGAAATAATAAGTTCAAACTACATATCTTAGTTTCAATGAAAAAGGATAACAATAGCTAGGGAAAACACGGTTCCCTTCATGAATCAACATTTGAAATATAGGACAAGAGTTATGAGCATAAAACACAATTACACTCAAATCGGAGAAAATCTATATCGGTTGAAGGAAAACTTACACATTCTTTACCATTTGGCAGATGTCCATTCGAATCCATATTAGTACTTTGCCCATCTGCAGACTCCAATGGTTGAGTGTGCTCATCGTTCCCACTTTTCACCAGATTCAGATCACTGTTTGGGACTTCCCCATCCCCATTAAAATTCACACTCACAGATTGCTCCTCAGCTGTCTCCAAAAGCTGAGAGGGCTCATCCTTACCGCTAATCACCAGATTCTGATCCCTGGCTAAAGTTTCTCCATCCCCATTAGATTCTACCGCAGCCTCGGAAAAACTAGCATGCTCATCCTTACCATTATCCACTAGATTCTGATTCCTCGTATCTGTTTCTCCAACCCCATTATCGACATTCTTGTTTTGCTTGTTCTTCTTCTTCTTGTTTTTCCTCCTTCTCTTATCATCCTCCATCCTCTCCCAGCTAAAGTTTCTATTCCAACTGCTAAGAGGCACTACGCACTACTCAAACACACGCACAAACACAAAAGCAAAAACATAAAAAAGAGAACTTTCAGGTTTAGAAATGCAACCAGCCAAAAAAAAATGATTAAAACCCAATAATGCTAACTTTAAGATCGACACAATCAATCACAATTCATTAAATTGCAACAAAAAAATACCAATCTCGAAGTAACTAAATGATGGGCATCACGAAATCTTTTACAAAAAGTTAATAAATTTGGGGGATACAACGATAATAATAAAGAAGAAAATGGCGAATGAAGATTATTATTGATAAAAAATGCTTACAGAGAGAAAGTGTTGTTGTTGTTGATGATGATGATGAGAGTTTAGTTAGCGTAATGTGGAAAACGAAAGTTAGTTGTGTGAAATGAATCTGCAAATGGAAAAGGGAGCATTTGATGGAACTTTCGCGTTTGCGTTTGCGTTTGAGTAAATGTGTAACGCAGTTTTCACGACAGCTTTCGTTTCTCACATGAAATCCAGCGGCTTTTACGGTCCCAATTGTTCTTACTCTATGATGGACTTGCCTCTACTTGATTACTTCAATGGTTTCAAATGTGAAACAAAAAATGTGCTTAATTTCAATCTAGTCCTTTATATTTGACAATATTTAAAAATTAGTGTTAAAATAGTATTTTTTAAGACTATAATAACATTATAGAGATGCATATGAAATTAAGTGAATAATATAATATAATATTAAAGATATAATCGATAATAGATATGATCCATCGACAAACTTAATTAATATTTTATAATTTTATAGATTATTTTAGAATATTAATTACTAACACACTTGATTAACATAGTCCTTATTTTATGAAATAAATTGGGTATTTAGTTTACTCAATAAATAATTGTTCTTATGTCCTAGTTTAATTGACAAATGACAATATTATTATGTTGTATATTTTGCCCTTAAGTTTGAACTCAATATCTCACACTTGTATAAGCTTTATGATAGTATTTGTCATTCTTTCTACATGAAAACAAAATAATAATAATATTTTTGTGTTAATTAACAATTGATATATTCTTTAACACTTTAAAGTAAATTATTCATTTTAAAATAATTTTAGATTCTTACTTTTTTTTTCAAGCTACTTTTTATATTTTTAGAATAAAATGTTTGACTTGAATTCATTATTATTATTATTATTAATGGGTGTAATTTTTTATATATCAAATTATTAAAGTTTTAATTTAATTAATAATTAGTCAATCCAATAAATAAATCATTTAGAATTTCTATTTAATTATAGTAAATCATTCTTATAAAAGAGATAAAATTAATTTTAAATAAAAATATTACTTGTGAAATTATTATATCAA